>SJYQ01005942.1:470958-563981 GCA_006410935.1 Redunca redunca | reverse complement strand
CTTACTCCTTGGAAGAAAAGTTATGAGCAAACTAGATAGCATATTCAAAAGCAGAGACATTACTTTGCTGACTAAGGTCTGTCTAGTCAAGGCTATGGTTTTTCCTGTGGTCATGTATGGATGTGAGAGTTGGACTGTGAAGAAGGCTGAGTGCCGAAGAATTGATGCTTTTGAACTGTGGTGTTGGAGAAAACTCTTGACAGTCCCTTGGACTGCAAGGAGATCCAACCAGTCTATTCTGAAGGAGATCAGCCCTGGGATTTCTTTGGAAGGAATGATGCTAAAGCTGAAACTCTAATACTTTAACCACCTCATGCGAAGAGTTGACTCACTGGAAAAGACTCTGATGCTGGGAGGGATTGGGGGCAGGAGGAGAAGGGGACGACAGAGGATGAGATGGCTGGATGGCATCACTGACTCAATGAACGTGAGTGTGAGTGATCTCTGGGAGTTGGTGATGGACAGGGAGGCCTGGCGTGCTGTGATTCACGGGGTCGCAAAGAGTCGGATAGGACTGAGTGACTGAACTGAACTTGTGATTTTACCCAAGGTGTTCCCTTTCAGCTCTCCCTACAGGTTGTCCGTAGGTAAGTCTCCATCTCCTATGTATTCCATCTCTGAAGTCACAGTCTTTAGCCCAAAGTGTTCCCATGACCTAAATCGGGCTCGCTCCTAATACCACTTCTGTCCAGGACACAGAGTCCCTTTAGTCTCCAGTGTGAATGCGAGGCTGAAGCCAAAATCATCAGCGTTCTCCCCCAGGATTCCTCCAGCTGAGTTTGAGGGAAGGAGGCTTTTTCTCTTTAGTGACAAAGGTACAAGGATATAAGCCCAGAGGCTGCTGGCATCTGTCTCCCTCTTTTTTTTTTTTTTTTTTTTGTGGCTATGCTGGGTGTTAGTTAAGGTATGCAGGCTCCTCTAGCTGGGAAGTGTTGAGGGGAGGTTATTTGCCCTAAGGCTTGTGGGCTGTGGTTCCTGACTAGGGATCACACCCATTCCCCTGCATCTGCATTGAAGAGGGCTTCTTAATCACAGGACCTCCAGGGAACTCCTGTCTGTCTCCCTCTTTATATGGAAAAAACAGCTGGACAGAGAAAAACAGACTGATCTGCTGGTGTTTGAGAGCCTAAGGGCATTTTATCAGGGTCTTGGTGTGGACTGAATCTTTTACCAATTCTGTTTCCCCTGGGAGCTAGCCTCCAGAGGACCTAGGCAATTCAATGAGTTTCTGATTTTTGCAAACCAAAAACTTCTGGCTAATCATGTAGATGGAGCACACTTGTGCTAGTAATGACTGGTTAAATGAACATCTCATACTTAAACTTTCAATTTAAGAAATCTTTCCCATTAAGGAAGCATTATTCTTAGGACTCTTACGAATTTAACTACACTAGTCAAGCACTAGAGATGGTCTCAAGAGTCATCTTCAGCCCTGTTTGGAAAAAGGCAGAGTATAAATACTCTCCTCCTGTGCCTGATGAAACTGACGTCAGAGAGGAGGCTTGATCCTTTTACGATGACTGAGCTAATTTGTAGCAGCATCAAGGCTAGGACCTGGGGCCCTTAATTCTCTTGTCTAAAGCTATCCCGAGTTTAGGGGGAACTTCACAATAATAGATTTCAACATAGAGCAGCTCACAGTATTTTTTGTGATTTTTAATTGGTATCAGTCCATTTTTCTTTCCCTTCCCCTGGCCAGTCCATTCATAAGATACTTGAGCACATACATGCCAATAGGCCCTGGCTTCCCTGGTGGCTCAGAGGTTAAAGCGTCTGCCCGCAACGCGGAAGACCTGGGTTTGATCCCTGTGTCGGGAAGATCCCCTGGAGAAGGAAATGGCAGCCCACTCTAGTATTCTTGCCTGGAAAATCCCATGGACGGAGGAGCCTGGTGGGCTACAGTCCACAGGGTCACAAAGAGTCAGACATGATGGAGCGACTTCAAGGCGCTGGTAACATTCCCAAGTGCATAAAGGTCCACTTTCTCTCTTAAGAATTTTACTATCTGGTGAGAAGGTAAATTTCTAGGAGTCATTGTGTTATGCCCAAGTCGCGAAATCTCCCAGTGACCACCAGGGAGCCGATACCCGATGCAAAAGCTAGAGTCTTTATTACCAAGCTCGAGCTGGGGCTCCCACAATTACTGACGCAGCGGCTATGGGAAGGAGCCCTGAGTTTTGGGTTACATTGCTTAAATAGGGTATATTCGTGTAAAAGGGGATTTCCAGGCTGGAGGGCATCTGATTGGTCACCCTCTTTCGAAGGGTTGTGTGTTGATTTCTGATTGGTTCTTATTACCTAAGCAAACCACAAATTCCTGGACATAGAGTCAGGAGATTTTGGTCTTAGGTCTGATTGGCTCGTGGGTAGTGGGGTGCGGTCGGGTGATTTCCAGTCTTTTCCCCGGAACCTCACAAAATGGAGTTTTCTTTTTGACAAGATGGAGTAGCTTAGGTTCTTCGATTGCAATTATGCCTGACTAGAATTTCAACAGGAAAATGCTATGGATGCTCCTAAGAGTACTACCCAGCCCTACCTTGCTCAGGGTGGGGTGAGGCGCTGGATAATCTCAGGATCTCATCATTGCAAACCAGGCCCATGGCTTACAATTTTGTTACGAGTGTGATCTCACCCTCCTCTGTTAAAGTCATGTTAAAACAAAAAGTAAATACAAACAAGCAAAAGAAAACACGTCAGAATTTCCATAATGGTAGATTGGCTAAGACTCCACACTCCAATGCAAGGAGCCTGGGTTCGATTCCTGGTCAGGGAACTGGATCCCACATGCTGCAACTAAGGGTTTGCGTGCCACAGTGAAAGATGCTGGAGTGTTGCAACTAAGAACTGGCCCAGTCAAATAAAAACAAATAACAAACCAACAAAAGCATGTACTTCTTTTCAGGTGAGGCTCAGAAAAATGGAAAAAGGCAAAAATGGAGGTAGGATTCCCTAGGAAAGGGTTAAAAAAGCCACCAGTATAACACGAAATCAGTTAATAAGCGTCTCTATCCACCCAGCCCTACAGAGGCCACCACAGCCACTCCCATTTATTCTACCACTGCTCTCAATCAAAAGTTGCCAAATTGTGCAAAGAGGAACACCAGCTCTGTGAGACAGAACCTGAGGTCAGTGTTCTGTGATCAGATAAGTTCACAGACTCCTGCACACTCATTCTCTGCTTGGAGATAAGAGTGGGGAAGGGGAACAGCTTGCTTCTTTCCAAGCCTCCCCTCCCAACCTGAATCTGCCTTGAGGAATCCTGTGATAAAGAAACATTATGAATTATTTTTAACTTAACATGTCTAAAATTATCTAACCATAGATGCTTATTTCCCCCTGTACCACCTTACAAAACTGCGAAATCTGCTTTAAGATATCTTACTCGGACAAAGAAGTATGTTTGTCCCTTCAAACATTCTCATATAAAACTTACTATGCAATGTTGGGTTATTTCCAAAGTGTCGTAGTTTCTTCTCAGGGGCTCTTGCATGCCTAAACTATTGCTGCATTCTCTCAAATATCTCTCTCATCTTTTACACATTCACAAAAACCTTGCAAAACTGTCATTATTTTAATCACAGATTATAGGTAAAGTAATTGAGGCACAGAATGAGGAGAGTATGGTGACTTCTCTGAGGTTACTCAGCTAACACTGACGGAGCTCGTATAGTTCTGAGTCTTTCTACCACACTGTTCCTCTTCAATAAATACATGTGCAAGTAATAAACATTGAAAATAACTAAAAGATTCTAAAACTGGGTAACATACTTGAATTTCACCCAAGAATTCAAAGCAGAATGCAATGGAATTCTTGTGAATCAAGTAGACACCAGCAGCTATATTCTTCCAAATGAATTGTGTTTGGCAGATACAGATGTAATAAGAATAACCCAAGCAAAACACATGGAGGGAATGGCCTATGGCTTAGCTCAGCTGGAACTTAGCCAAATGAGGAGAACCAGAGGAGAGGAAACAGCAGAGTCGAGTCGTGGCTGAGCTAGCTGGCCCTCAAGGGTCAAGGGTCAAGTGTCAAGGGTCAAGTATCCGGGTCTGCACTGATTCTGAGCAGGCAATGGGAGGCAACCCAGAGTTTTTGAGCTGGGAATGGGATTGAGGCATGACCATCAGTACACTTTAACGAGAGTGGTCAGGAGACAATCTGGCAGGAACATGGAGGACGCTTGCCGTGGGAAAAAAACAAAGGCCTATGATCAGAGAAGAGAGGCAATTACACAAGGCTGACTCAGGCTGAAATGTCAGAATCTGATTGTGAGAAAGGAGCGTATCACCATCCTCATCTCAAAGCAGGGGCGGAAGAGGCCTGGGCTAATGAGATAGTCACAGCCTGGCTGACTCTGTAGTGTAAGAAAGCTTAGAGTGTAGACTTTGATGAATAGTGCCTGGTCCCTGGAGAGTGCTCAATGATTATTTGCTGAAAAATGAATTATTTCATTTAGTTACATGATCTTTCAATATTACATGATAGGAACTTCAAATTGATGTATCACCTCTTTTTTTTTTTTTTTTCTATTACAAGTGTGTAGAAGGAAGAAAAGGATAATGTTATTCCACATCAGGAAGAGAAAAAATTATATAGCACATGCAAAGTACTGCCTCAGCGAGGTTGCCCAGGCTAAGAATGACTTGACATCTGACTGCGGAATTTAGGAGTTAGACATCAGGGGTTAGTGGCAAACAGTAGACATAGATTCTAGGGTTGGGGCCACAGTTCTGGTAGCTAGCTGGCATCATGACCTTCCTAATATAAAAAGGGGATGGAAAGATGGATTTGTTTAGTTTTATCCACACAACAGAGGATGTTTAAAAGCTCCTCTGTGCCCCCCTGGAGGAGAGCATGGCAACCCACTCCAGTATTCTTCCCTGAAAATCTCATGGACAAAGGAGCCTGGAGGGCTACAGTCCGTAGGGTCACAGAGCTGGACAGGACTGAAGCGACTTAGCATGCGCACATTTGTTTCTGTATGTTTTCACTTGTTTCTGTATGTTTTCTATAAGAGAACATTATTTTAAACAAAGGATGTTGCAGCCATCAAACCATCACATTACAGCCACCTGCACAGTGGGCCCTGAGGGATCTCAGGGTAGAAACGGGATGCCCTCCATTTAGCAGTCAGCTACTGCAGCCTCCCTTGAGGAGACTCAGGATGAAAAAGCCCAGGATATTGGCCCCAGACAGCTGATGTGCACATCAAAGGAATAATTTCATTGAGCCCAGACCCTTGCATTTTCCCATACATAGAAAAACACTAAATTCCTTCACTTGCAATATCTGGTTTTCCTTAGTTAATAGTAATTTTTTGATGTTCTGACTACCTGATTATTGTTGCAAAACCTCCTATGTATCCAGACTTCTCCTTTCCATCTTCAGAACAGCCGCTCAGTTTGGCCTGCAAACACAGCATCATTCTCAACTTTACAACATTTCAGTTTTCTCAGCTCTCAACTTTTCATTCCAACAATACTTCCTGAAAAAGTAAAGATTTCAAACTCTCTATTAAAAAGTGAGTTAAGGGCTGGAAAAAGAAAATATAAACTAAACAAAATTTTCAGCTAGAATTGACCTTCCATTCAGTTTCATAAAAGTTCTTAAGAGGAGATGATGATATTAAAATAATGTTGTATAATATAGAGTCATTAAAATACATAATGTTACCCACCTTCTACTTTTTGCCCCAAATAAGATATTTCTAATCATGCTAATTCTGTCAAGTGGGTGTTATTCTCTCTAAATTGTAGGTAAGGTCCAGAAAAATTTAGTATTTTTCTAAGTTCACCTACTTATTAAATAGCATAGGCCACCTGAAATAGTTTTTGAAGCAACAAGATATGAAGAGTTATTTTTAAAAGAGAAAAGTCAGTACTCTGACATAGGTCCACTCAACTGCAAAGCCTTTAGCAGTTCAGCTCAATTTTTATAAACTGGTTCAGTCAGTCTTCCTTCATTTTACCTAAAAAGAATTGTGTCAATTCATAGCTGGAACACAATATAAGAACAGGCACTTTGACTTGTGAAGTAAATTCTGTTGTGCATATGTTTTCCTTTTTACCCTCTGCAGAAATAACTCACATCTGAAATTATCTTCAGGTTGAAACCTGAACTCGTTGCTGTTCTGAGGGCCTCCTTGATTAGGTCATGCATTCATTCGTTCATTCACTTACCCAGTATCTTCCAAGTGCCTACTACTTGCAGGCTATAGCAGTAAGCCCCCAGGAGCCTCCTGTGCTGTGAAAATACAGACAAACAAGCCATCATATTGACTAGCGATAGGTGCCCACATAGAGGGGCACTTGTCTCAGCCTGGGGGAGTTAGAGGCAACTTCTTATGAAAAGTGATCACTGAAGAATGACCTAAAGAGAGAAGGTGAAGAGAGGCAGATTCAAAAACGGAGCATGTATTCATCTGAGAGCATATATGTGATGTCTGTGTGTACCATTTAATCTAACAGGTACCTTATCAACTATAGTTGTCATTAGCCTCATTTTACAGACTAAGCGAAGGAGGCTCAGGCTTTGGACTTTCCCTTGGCCCTGCAGTAAATGGCAACCAAGTTTCCAAGTTTGACTCCAAGCCTTATTCTCTTTCCATTACTTCCTGGGACAGCAATGTTCTAGTCTCCGTTCTCTACTTGGCACATAGAGATGTCAGAATGGAAGCCTTTAATCACGGTAGAAATGTCCGACTCTGTGAGCCCATGGACTGCAACCCATCAGGCTCCTCTGTCCATGGGATTCTCCAGGCAAGAATACCGGAGTGGGTTGCCGTTTCCTTCTCCAGGGCATCTTCCTGCCCTAGGGATTGAACTCATGTTTCCTGCTTGGCAGGCAAATTCTTTACTACTGTGCAAGCTAAAAGCTTGGTTGCTCAGTCCTGTCTGACTCTATACAACCCCGTGGACTGTCGCTGGCCCACCAGGCTCCTCTGCCCATGGAATTTTCCAGGTAAGAATACTGGAGTGGGGTGCCATTTCCAGGAAATCTTCCCAATCCAAGGATCAAACCCGTTTCTCTTATGTCTCTTGCATTGGCAGGTGGATTTTTCACCAGTAGCGCTACTTGGGGAACTAAGACGTAGCCTGTGTGATGCCAGATACGTCACTTCCCTCCTCTGTTGCCTTAATTTCCTAATGGATCAAAGTCAGGCTGAATTAGTGCATCACCTGAATTAGTGATGTCTAATTTCCTTCTCTCTTTCATATGGGGTGGTTCGCTATAAACTTGGAGATGCTCCATGGCCAGACTGGGGCTCTAGGTGCTGGGAGAGGGATGAGAGGGAGATAAGGAGAAAGAGCTGTAAGGTAGGATGCCCTGGGACTGTAGGAAAGTGGGGAGAAAGAGGGTGTGAGATGGACTTTTACATCTAGTGCATGAAGAACAGGGGCTGAACCTGGGTGATGGTGGGGATAGGGGAGTTATTGTCAGAGGGACACAGTCTTTGGAGCTGATCTTATCTGTGAATGTTCTCTTCCTTCTTGTGTCCATGCTGACAATGGGACTCTATCCTGTGTTGAAATCAGTGACAATATGATTCCACCCGTCCTTCCCAGTGCCCATTACGTAGACCAAAGTCTGAAAACTTTCAGATCTGTCTTCCTTTCATTGAGAACATGTGACAAAATGCCAAACTATGGGCTCTGGACTGAGGTAGACCCTTGCTTGGGCCCTCACAAACTATCGGCCGGGAACTATAAGACATCAATGAGGAGAAGAAGAGAAGATATAGAACCTCTGAGGACTGGATTGGAAGCCAGATTTTTGCCCCTTACTGTCTCTGAGACCTTGACTATGTCATTTTAGCCGCTCTGAACTTCACTTTCCTGTGCTAACAAATAACGTCAATACTTCCCGTCTCGGCTTTGTCATGAAGATTACATGAAATTCCACCTTCTGAGAACAAGGTCTTAGATGAGTTTAGTTTAGAGGAGTCTCAGGAGAAGCTCATGACTGCCAGTGGGAGGAAGTAGTTGCCCAAAGGAAGGGAGGAGTGGTCTGGGGGATGAGGGAAGAAAATGCACTATACAGACAGAAATACAGGTGTCCATTGCACTTGCCCCCCATTAGACTGGACCTACAGTCAATGAGCTCGCAGAAGGTTTGGCACTTATGCACTCCATAAACAAGCGCTGGATCTTCTTAGAGAAAGTATTTTCAAAGCACTTGTTCTGCATAAGACTTCTTGCACTGGCATTATTATCTGGTGGGCCATCTGCTCTAATTAAAATTTCACGGAGCTGAGGAATTTAGTACCCTAACCTCAGAGCGCCTGGTACACTTGGTGTGTTGGAGGGTGATGTATTTGGAAAGATTAGAGGAGGATGAATTCTCTTCTAACGAGGCAGAAGTGAAAGTTTTCTGCTAGGATGTTTTTGCTCTCTAGCACTGGAGGGTCAGAGATTAAATAATTTGCCACCAGACAGATGTTCTAAAGAGCTAATTAAGAAAACTGACACGTACCCAAGACCTCAGATAGTTAGATTTATATGCCTTTCTCTCTGGAAGATCAAAATCACTGCAGCTTAAAATCGCTGCACTAAATGCTATTTCCAGAGAGTTCACGATTGAAGTGAAAGGAGCATCTTTAAAGACATTCTTAATGATATGATATGTGTCTCTTAATGATATGAGTGTGTCTGAAATCTGAAGGCACATTTCAAAGAAGTGGAAACTCTTAAAAACAAAAAAGATACCCATGCTGGACCTCATCCCAGACCAATGTCTGGGAGGAGGGCCCTGGCAACCAATTTTCTTGAACTTGCTGAATGAATACGCAGCCAGGATTGCGTACTGCTGATTTAGAAATAAAACTACTTTAATATCTGTTGTAATCTTGGAGATAAGGTCATGTCATATAAGGGAGCAGGATAGAAAATGGAGTTAGGCCTATTTGGTTAGAATGACAGATTGGCCAAGCTCTTACTCTGTTCTAGTTAAGTTACTTAACCTTGGTAAGGGTTAAAGTTTCCTTACCTTTAAAATATGGCTGTTAGTTCTTTAATCGATTTTTGTAAGGATTGGATGTGAACAATGTGTCCATAAGTAAAGCACCTGCTATATGCCCAGCACAGAGTGGACACTCAATAATACTATGGTAGTTACCACCAATTTTTTTTTTTTTTACTAAAATGCTTTGTTGGGCATTTTAAGCCTTCTTCTCGGGGCAAGCTTATTGATATAAATGAAAAGACACTGAGCAGAAACGTGAAGATGAGCACACATCGGCTTAAAGTGGTCAACACAGTAGACCACCTTGTCATACTGCAAATACGTAAAGAAACTGCAGCCAGATTCAGTCTAAGTGTATGTGCCTTGGAAGTCACAGGATGGATAAATTACCTTTACTGCGAAAGATCCTCCTGAAAGTGTTGTTAAAACTCTCTAGAAGAAATGTCAATAAAAATTCCCAGGTAGTATTTTGCACTTAAACCAACAGCTGATTCTCAACAATCACCTAGAAAATGTGGGCCTGGCTGTGTCTACTTGACTGCCAAGAAGCACAGTCAGTTATATCACAATATAATTGCCCCCGAAGTCCAAACCTATAGTTTTATCAGGCAGGGTTTGATTGTTCATGCTCATGTTTCACAGAAAAGGGGGAGGGAAGTTAGTTCTGTATTGCTCTCCCTTCTGCTAGTCTAGACTTTGGCTGTGACTTTAAGAGTGAACAGAAAGACGGAAGGATCAGCAGTGCAGAGCAGCCTTGCCCGAGGCCCCGACTCCAACTTCTTACCCTTTTAAGACTGGAAATACATGCCCTGTTTATACTGCGCTCCTTTATTTATTTGGGGAATATGCTTAGGGGGACTTGAGATAGGGCTGTGCGCTAAACACGATACAGCTTGCCTTTTTGCGGTTAGTATATTATAGAGATCATGGCAAACATTAGTGTTTACTGTTCTCCTTAGACTCACATCTGGCTCTGGGCCAACCACCTACCCTTCTCAATCTCAGTTTCCTCAGCTGAAAAGTAAAGGAATAGAATACACACATTATCATGTTCTCCTGATGATTAAATGAGGAGAATATGTAGATAAATAGCTGAGAAAAGAAGAGAAGCTAAAGGCAAAGAAGAAAAGGAAAGATGTACCAATGTGAATTCGCCTGCAATGCAGGAGACCTGGGTTCGATCCCTTGGTTGCGAAGATCCCCTGGAGAAGGGAAAGGCTACCCACTCCAGTATTCTGGCCTGGAGAATTCCATGGACTATATAGTTCACGGGTTCACAAAGACTCTGATACTACTGAGTGACTTCACTTTCACCCATCTGAATGCAGAGTTCCAAAGAATAGCAAGGAGGGATAAGGAAGCCTTCCTCAGTGATCAATGCAAAGAAATAGAGGAAAACAATAGAATGGGAAAGACGAGAGATCTCTTCAAGAAAATTAGAGATACCAAGGGAACATTTCATGCAAAGATGAGCACAATAAAGGACATAAATGGTACGGACCTAACAGAAGCAGAAGGTATTTCGAGGAGGTGGCAAAAATACACAGAACTATACAAAAAAGATCTTCATGACCCAGATAACCACAATGGTGTGATAACCCACCTAGAGCCAGAGATCCTGGAATGAGAAGTCAAGTGGGCCTTAGGAAGCATCACTATGAATAAAGCCAGTGGAGGTGATGGAACTCCAGTGGAGCTCTTTCAAACCCTAAAAGATGATGCTGTGACACTGCTGCACTCAACGTGCCAGCAAATTTGGAAAACTCAGCAGTGGCCACAGGACTGGAAAAGGTTGGTTTTCATTCCAATCCCAAAGAAAGGCAATGCCTAAGAATGTTCAAACTACTGCACAATTGCTCTCATCTCACATGCTAGCAAAGTAATGCTCAAAATTCTCCAAGCCAGGCTTCAACAGTACGTGAACCATGAAGTTCCAGATGTTCAGGCTTGTTTTAGAAAAGGCAGAGGAACCAGAGATCAAACTGCCAACATTCGCTGGATCATCGAAAAAGCAAGAGAATTCCAGAAAAATATCTACTTCTGCTTTATCAATTATGCCAAAGCCTTTCACTGTTTAGATCACAACAAACTGTGGAAAATTCTTCAAGAGATGGGAATACCAGACCACCTGACCTGCCTCCTGAGAAATCTGTATACAGGTCAAGAAGCAACAGTTAGAACTAGACGTGGAACAAAAGACTGGTTCCAAATTGGGAAAGGAGCACGTCAAGGCTGTATATTGTCACCCTGTTTATTTAACTTATATGCAGAGTACATCATAAGAAATGCTGGGCTAGATGAAACACAAGCTAGAATCAAGATTGCTGGGAGAAATATCAGTAACCTCGGATATGCAGATGACATCACCCTTATGGCAGAAAGTGAAGAAGAACTAAAGAGCCTCTTGATGAAAGTGAAAGAGCAGAGTGAAAAACTTGGCTTGAAACTCAGTATTCAGAAAACTAATATCATGGCATCTGGTCCCATCACTTCATGGCAAATAGATGGGGAAACAGTGGAAACAGTGACAGACTTTATTTATTTATTTATTTATTTGGCTCCACAATCACTGCAGATAGGGACTGCAGCCATAAAATAAAAAGACACTTGCTCCTTGGAAGAAAAGTTATGACCAGCCTAGACAGCGTATTAAAAAGCAGAGACATTACTTCGCCAACAAAGGTCCATCTAGTCAAAGCTATGGTTTTTCCAATAGTCGTGTATGGATGTGAGAGTTGGACTATAAAGAAAGCTGAGCACTGAAGAACTGATGCTTTTGAACTGTGGTGTTGAAGACTCTTGTGAGTCCCTTAGACTGCAAGGAGATCCAACCAGTCTGTCCTAAAGGAAGTCAGTCCTGAATATTCACTGAAAGGACTGATGCTGAAGCTGAAACTCCAATACTTTGGCCACCTGATGCAAAGAACCGACTCATTGGAAAAGACACTGATGCTGGTAAAAATTGAAGGCAGGAGGAGAAGGGGACGACAGAGGATGAGATGTTTGGATGGCATCACCGACTTGATGGACATGAGTTTGAGTAGGCTCCAGGAGCTGGTGATGGACAGGGAAGCCTGGTGTGCTGCAGTCCATGGCATCCCAAAGAGTCAGACACAACTGAGCACCTGAAATGAACTGAACTGAACTGCTCTTTGGAAGAAAAGCTATGACCAACTTAGCATATTAAAAAGCAGAGACATTACTTTGCCAACAAATATCTGTCTTGTTAAAGCTATGGTTTTTCCAGTAATCATGTATGGATGTGAGAATTGGACTATAAAGAAAGCTGAGCGCCAAAGAATCGATGCTTTTGAACTGTAGTGTTGAAGAAGACTCTTAAGAGTCCTTTGGACTGCACAGAGATCAAACCAGTCCATCCTAAAGGAAATCAGTCCTGAATATTCATTGGAAGGACTGATGCCAAACTAAAGTCCATCACCGACTTGACGGACATGAGTTTGAGTACACTCTGGGAGTTGGTGATGGACAGGGAAGCCTGGTGTGCTGCAGTCCATGGGGTCACAAAGAGCTGGACACGACTGAGTGACTGAACTGAGATGTAGATAACGTTTATTAAATGTATGCTGTGTCCTCTTCACTGTTCTAAATGTCTCGCATGTTGTAAGTATCACCATGTATTAACTTACAATCATCTGTAAAGGAGATTCCCTTTACAGATGAGGAAACTAAGGTGGGGAGTGGTTGAAACAGTTTTCCCAAGGTCACACCACCAGAAAGGGAGCTGCGATGTTTGGCTTCAGGCTTGTGCTGTGTGTACTATGTCCTGTGCGCTTTTATAGAATGCACGTGGTCAGGATAGTGCTTGCTCCTCTTCCTGGCTTCCTCTGATAGGTTCCAATCTGAAATAGATGTGCCATGGCAACCATGGTACACATAATAAGTATTTCCCCAGTGCTCACTGATAAATTAAGTAATTAAAAAGAGTACTAAGGGTCCAGGGCTTCCCTGATGGCTTACTGGTAAAAAATCCTCCTGCCAATGCAGGAGACATGGGTTTGATCCCTCGGTCGGGAAGATCCCCTGGAGAAGGAAATGATAACCCACTTCGGTATTCTTGCCTGGAGAATTCCATGGATATAGAAGCCTGGTGGGCTACAGTTAATAGGGCTGCAAGAGTTGGACATGACTTGGTGACTAAACCACCACCACCCAAGTCCATATAGTTTTGTCTAGTAATGGATTTGTATTGAATTGTGTTTTTTGACAATTCACTTGCAAAGAAATCTCAGTGGCTCTATCTGGCCAAGTTCTCATTCAAGGCTTATAGTAGTCAGGTTCCAGATGCCCTTTTCGACCTTGTTATACCTCTGCTGTTTACCTTGCTAGTATAAGTTCTCGCAAGGACAGACTTTAGTGTTGTCTTTGTATGCCTCGTACTTAGAAGGAATCTAAAGAATTTAGATTGAATGACTGTGAGTCATCATGAGTTGCTACCCTGTTCCCATGTACAATCTAAAAGTAGGCACAGCCACTCCTTGGCTCTGATGAGAGCCCCATCCTCCATAATCTCACATCCTAGTCCCGACAGTACTAACTAATGTGTTAAAAGTCACAATTTTACAGGCATCATCTTGTCTTTTACTAAAATGACCCTCCTAGGCTGCCACTAATTTGGCTTAAATTTTAGTTGTTTTTCTCATGAGGATGATGGATTTTCATTCATTTGTCCACACTTCACTCTCCTCTTTAGATTTTGCCAATTTATATATTAAAATGAAAGAACCCCATTTTACTGGCAAGTTAATACAAGAGTGGAGGTTTAAAAATACTACTGTCAAATCTAACTTATATTGCTTATCCAGGAGGGCCCTTTTTAATGCTTAAAACTTGCTTTATGAGATTTATTTTGCACCCACTGGTCCTAACATTGTAGTAAGAACTTTTGTTATTGCTCTTGATTTTGAAAAGTTGAAAAAGGAATAAAACTTGGTAAGAGCCAGGCTTTGATGTCAGCAACATCTCGTTGTGAATTCTGGCCCTCAAACCCTTCTGCTGTGTGATCTTGGTGCTGGGAGGAGTCTCTTAATCTCTCTAAATGTAAGTTGTCTTCCCTGTGAACAGATATGATATCCCACATTTTATATTTGTGCCTGAGCACGCAGCACGTGCATTATCATCAGAACTGTCACAGAGATGAGGAAGGGGAAGCCCAGGGTTGTGAATGCTGGCTCTCCAGCTTCCAGTCCAATGGCACGACTGCACTGCTCCAGCCGCGCTGAAGTTGGGCGTGAACACATGACTTTCATGGGACAATGAAATGGGAGGATAAACGCTGTGTCTCCCTTTCACTTTTCTCCAGAAGCAATAAGAGCCAGTGCTCAATGCACCATGTTCTTTTCTCCCTGCTTCTGCAAGCATGGCAAGCACTGAGATGGAATTTCTCTTGGCCTAGGTTGATGGCGGAAAAGCCAGGTATCCTATGATGTATGCGGGATGAGTGACAGTTATGACTTTGTTGCTTTAAGCCACTGATTTGGGGGTGTGAATGAATTCTGGTATAAAAACCAGTAAGACCAACAACAACATCACAAACAAACAAAAAAAACAACCAGAACTTCACCTTGTTTTAGATTTAGAAACCCTCAGAGGAATTTTTATTAAGGCTCTGTTAAATGGGAGAACATTTTGAGTTTGTGGAACTCGAAAAGTTACTGTAAGCTTTCATAGCAAGTGAACTCAGGGTTGAGCTTGAATGACCAAAAATGTGTTAATGTATATTTACAAAACAAATCCATATATTTACTTTTGTGAAAGACTAAAATGTAAAGTTCTTAGAAGGAATCAATGGGAGCGAGAGGAATAGAAAGAGGATGCATGGGACAGGGTTTAGAAAGAGATATTTATTTATTTATTTATTTATTTTTATTTATTTATTTTTTTACATGTTTCAATGCCATTCTCCCATCTCATCCCACCTTCTCCCTCTCTCTCTCCTCCAGAGTCCAAAAGTTCACTCTATAGATCTGAGTCTCTTTTGTTTTGAAAGAGATATTTAAATACTGCCCTTTGTTTCATATAAATCTCTGCTCTAGTGTTATTCTAGAATACCGAATACTAAACGCTGTTTTCTCCCCTTAGGAAAATATCAACATCGATGAGGCCTCCAGATGCCTGGTGAAACATATACTTGCGAGTGAGTGTGACCTGATGGAGTCCATTCAGCCTGACATCGTCAAGCCGCATCTCACGTCTCCCAGGGTTGTCAGCTGCTCCAGCTGTTCCAAATCCTAGTAGGCTCCTGTGCTGGAGTATGGTGGGAAGAATCCATCATCTCATGAATTGCATCTCAAATCCTACCATCTTGGATAAATGTCAGGATGGGGATACACCTGGGGCAAGCCAAAGACCTATGCCTGTAACTTTCTTTCCTCCAAGAGAAATAGCAAATGTTCCTTTTTAAGTCTTTTTTTCCCCCACAGCATCAGCACAGTGTTTACAAGCTTTTAAAATATTTAGTCTGTTACAAAATTCTGCCTTGTAGCTGACTGTAATTCTGCACAGAGTTGGCCCTATTATTTGCCTCTTTGGGTCAGCCAGGGCCTCAGGTCTGAAAGAGAAAGGGGACAAGAACAGACTAGCTGTCAAGTTAAGTACTGGCTTTCACTTTGCCCCTGGTGTCTTTGTCCAGACCTCAGTACATCCTCTGCTGCTCTGACAGGCCTATTAAGTAGAAGCCGTCCTTTCTCCAGAGATGACCTCCATTCTCAGCAGACCTGGAGTTGTCTCTGATTTAGCTCTTCAGAGTCATGGACACAGGCTTCCTGTGATTTCGTTGCTTTTATTGTCAACTGCCATGCCCTGAATGTTGGTTTCTCTGAAAACTTTATGAAAAGACCTCCCCTGGTACATGCCTTTCTGTTAGCTTTCTCTAACCCGAGCTGTGGGACTCTTCTGTATGTGTAATATATATTATATATATTTTCACAAGTGAAAAATAAAACATGAAAAGATGCTGTTTCCTTATTTCTGCAAGTGCTTCAAGTTTCTCAGTATTCTGAACTTTTTTTTTTGACTGTGTGTCCATTGTTCTCTTGACCCATTTCTAAAATTTAATTTCAAAAAGGGGATGTGAGGGACGCACTTAAAGGAAGGGTACTGTTACAACTGAGATGAGTCATGCATCTCATCGCTGTCTACAGTTCATATTGGCATGTAGGCCAAGAGTGCAAGCAGTGTTTCTACACAATTTTTGGTTAAGCAGAGGAATATATTTTCATATCTTCTGGTCAGGAAAGCTGCCAAACCAATCAACATACAGAGAAACAACTGAAACACGCATGTTGATATCTTGCTTTACACGCTGGTTGTGGTGCAGGCATGCTGCAAGCAGCTACTGCTCTTGAAGGGCATTAGTTTCCATTGATGTTGATCATATACTCATAGGAATTTGGTAACAGATGTTTTCTTTTGGTGTCCTACCCATACTATCTTGGCATTCATTGTCTCCATAAATACCAACCACACTGCTTCCTGTTATTCGTGCTAGTGATCCTTTCCCTAAGGCATTCTCTGGCCCCTGGAACTCTGGATCCATGAAGCAGGCAGGCCAGTGAGTTAATATCTCCAGAGCATCCCTCAACCAATGACAGCAAGGATTGGGGGATAAATACCTTAGGTTCTTTTTCTTTCAGAAAGACCAGTTCTGAGCATGCTCTCTGCAGTCTCTTAGACACCCACAGTGGGATTAATAGCCCGTGACTCCCATAGGGGAGACCTTCCCACCTGGCTCATCTTTTATGGTCTTTATTTCATCCTTATTGGCTTTTATCCTTACTAGCTTCATTTCCTTCTTTCCTCACTGCCTCACTCTTCTACAAGTGCTTCCTGGGTCACTTTCTAGATAAGCTACTTTCACTCAAATCCTTGTTTCAGGGTCTTATGGTAGAAACCAAAACCTGCCCAAGTTAGCTGGGACAGAAGTGGTTTAGGAAGCTGAGGCTTGATACCAGCTTTTGAATCAGATGACTCACTACCTAAGTGTTAGCAAGGACCCCCTTACTGGTGGATAATATGGGGAAGCCAATCCCTGGCCAGTTATAGCATCATAATTACTAACAGTCTCGTCAGGTGGATTGAGATAGAATACAGTCAAAAGTAAATCTTATGTTGCTCTTGTGTTGGAAAGACATGCGATTGCAGAGTTCATTAACTTCCATGAAACTCTACAAGGGGAAAAAAAAAAATACAGGCTTGTGTCAGTCAACACTTGACTTGAGATTTGGTGTAAAAATTTAAAGACTTCCAATCAGCAGTCAAAGTGATCCTCACTTCCTTCAGCTCCAGGATAGACCATGCTGAAAATCAGGCCCAAGATTCTTTTAGGAAAAGAAAAATATAAAGGAGGCCAAGTTCACAGAACTAGCAAGGCTTCTCCACTAAAATCAGGGTCTTTATAGAGAAAGAGTTGGACCCTGAAACATGCGAGGAAACATTTGGGTAGATGCTCTTAAGAGGCTTGAACCCAGAGTCTTCTGAAACTCTGCTCCAGAAAAAGAGGCCCTTACCCTCTCCCATGGAGAATAGCCGGTTACCACGTTAAAACCCCAGCAGGATGTTTTATAAGGTGATGTTTCCCTTCTCAAGCTCTGCTCCCGCCTCCCTTCATTGCTTCTAGACAAATAACTAGGATCAAATCTCAATATGACTTGAGTGGAAAAGTATGATCCATGTTTCAAGATGAGATGGATTATTAATCAAATGAACTATTGACCCTGGCTAATGATTGCTTCTAGGAATCAGGAGGATATTCTGAGGAACTGGTCTGGAGACACTGGATCAGAGAGGACAGAACGTAAGATCAAGGAACAATCTGTTTGTTTGAGAGCACTCTTATGTGAGTTAATTTTTAACATTCTGGCAAGTACGCCTGGAGCTGATCCCAGCATGCTACTGGAATAGCCCTTCAAAGCTTGGAAATGATGTTGGCCTAAAATAAATGATGTGGTTATGCCAGAACCACCTTGGCAAAGCACTGGAGAAGAGTTCCAAGGTCTCGGAGAGGTGGGCATGTTATAATGTATTTATTTTGTAATGTCAAAGAAACCACCAACTGATTATGTTCCCCGGGAGAGCCCAGATGACACTCGCTTCACTGGGACAATAAGGTTGTTTAGTCACTAAAGTGAAGGTGAAGTCGCTCAGTCGTGTCCGACTCTTTGCGACCCCATAGACTGTAGCCCACCAGGCTCCTCCCTCCATGGGATTCTCCAGGCAAGAGTACTGGAGTGGGGTGCCATTTCCTTCTCCAGGGGATCTTCTGGACCCAGGGATCAAAGTCGGGTCTCCTACATTCCAGGCAGATGCTTTAACCTCTATGCCACCAGGGAAAGTCACACCCAAATCTTTTGTGACCTCATGGACTGTAGCCCGCCAGGCTCCACTATCCATAGGATTTCCTAGCAAGAAGACTGGAGTGGGTTGCTGCTTCCTTCTTCAGGGGATCTCCCCCACCCAGGGATCAAACTCACATCTCCTGCATTGCAGATGGGTTCTTTACCACTGAGCCACCAAGGAAGTCCCCCAAAACCAATAAGGCGTATCCCCAAAAGAGGGATGCCAACTTCAGTGAGAAGGTCAGTGGTGCCTGTTCCCCGTAATCCAGTCTTGAGACTTGCATGGTTCAAAATGTGGTTGTACTATTAAGTGATACTGTATACGTAGTGCTGAGTCCTAGGTAGCTAGCATCCAAAGGGAGAACAAAGCCTTCCGCTATCACTTTAAATAATCCACTTAAGAAAGTGGGCTTCCTGTCCTACTGTGTAGCCCAGGAAACTATATTCAATGTCCTGTGATTAGCCATAATGGAAAAGAGTATAAAAAAGAATGTATATATTTATAACTGAATCACTGTGCTGTACGGCAGAAATTAACACAACACTGGAAATCAACTCTGCTCCAATAAAATAAATTGGAAAAAAAAAAGTAAAAGAAAGTGGTCTTCCCCTTTTCATAACTTCAGGTTTTGCTGGGTTAGAACTCTTGATAGTTCTACCAGGGGACACAGGAAATCTACGACTTTGGCTGCAACCTGATCGTTCTTGGCTCTTATGCCCAGTGGCCAGCAGTCAGAGAAGGCAGTTACCATATGGACAAGGGTAATTCATCCTGATTGAGACGAGGCCATGGAGTTGTTGCTAAATAATGGAGCAGGAAGGAGTATGTCTGGAAATCATGGGACTCACTGGCCTGCGTCTTGATGCGTCCCTGGTGAGAAACGAGACAGCAATTGCAGCTACAACATCTTGATGAGGACAAGCCACCAGGGACTCATCCTCTAAGGGCTTGAACACTGACTTACTGCGCCACACGATGAACCAGACAAGAAGCAGCTTGGTCTAGGGAATGGAAGCAATAAAGGAGGGAAACGATGAATATCAGTTATGGCTTCAAGATTAACTACAGCAGGAGACTACAGGCTTCCTGTTTTAAGTTCTCTCTTTCTTGGTCTCTCTTTTGGAACTATAACAAGTGATCTAAATAAAAAAAAAATCAGTGAAAAGACTGAATGAACTTGACCTGCAACATGAGTGAATGTGGGTAATGCATGCAGTGGGCTGTGGCGGACCATAGCAGAGGAAAGACTGATGGCAGGAGGTGAAGGGGACAACAGAGGATGAGATGGTTGAATGGCCTCATGGATTCAAAGACTTGAGTTTGAGCCAATTCCAGGAGATAATGAAGGACAGGGAAGCCTGTATGCTGCAGCCCATGGGGCTGCAGACAGTCAGACACGACTGAGCGACTGCATAACAACAACAGAGCAGAGGAGGTGAACAATCCATTGCAGTCCCCTGACATCCCCGCGATTCTACCTTAAAATGGTCTTTAGGTGCATGAAGCACATTTGTCTCGCACGCTGGACAGATGGGAGTGCTACAGAGTTAATGCCTTTAGGAGCAGCCTCATCTGAGACTAACATAAACTGGTAGATAAATACTTCAGCTTCCTCACCCCTCAGGCAGGATACACCTGAGCCTCACTGTATTTACTCAGAGACCCTCAGCGCTGCTGCTGCTGCTGCTATGTCGCTTCAGTCGTGTCCGACTCTGTGCGACCCCATAGATGGCAGCCCACCAGGCTCCCCCGTCCCTGGAGAACCAAGCAAGAATGCTGGAGTGGGTTGCCATGTCTTTCTCCAATGCATGAAAGTGAAAAGTGAAAGTGAAGTAGCTCAGTCGTGCCCGACTCTCTGCAACCCCATGGACTGCAGCCCACCAGGCTCCTCCGTCCATGGGATTTTCCAGGCAAGAGTACTGGAGTGGGGTGCCATTGCCTTCTCCGGACCCTCAATGCAGCTGAGTCAAGTTTCACTCAGTTTCAACCTGTGCATTATCACACCTTTTTTTTTTTCCCCTTTCCTTCCCAGGCTCACTGCTCCTCTATCAATGCTCCCAAAGATCACCTCCCAGTTCATAGATTTTCATGTTTGATTGAGTTATAGTTTTGGTGGCTCTTAAAATGTCTGAGCATCGAGACAATAGCCCTTATTACCATGCAATCGCTTGGGCCACTGCTTTTGTATCGAAACATGCACTGAAATGTGATGTCTAAGATATGCATGGTAAGATCAGAACTAAGTATAATAACCCTTATCCATCACAGAAAATTGTTATGTATACTGTCTGCAAAATGAATATTCATGGATTCTTTCTCTCCCTTGACGAATATTCGTTGAACAATGACTGTCTCCCCACACTTGGCTGGGCACTGTTGTGGACATGTGAATAACTAAGTCAAGGTCTCAGATCTTAAAGTGTTATGATCAGCTAGGAGACACAAACATGTAAATAATTCACCATGAGTCAAGAGAGAAGTCAGATGTCCAAGCCAAGACATCTCTTCTGAAAACATGATTTGTTTCTAAATGCAGAGGCTGCAGCTACAAACGTATTTAGGGAAACAGAATATATGTGCATACATACATTCTTCCTGGGACACTGGCATCTAGCCACTTTAGACTACTTTGTTCAGCTAGCTCTTCCTGCTGTCTGCAATATTCTTTTCCTTTCTTTGCATGGAAATCCTACCCATTCCTTAAAGATGAGCACTATGGCACAGACTTTTAGTCTCGCCTATCTCTGTGAGTGCATGGTAAGTCGAGTCAGTTGTGTCCAACACTTTGTGACCGAATGGACTATAGCCCACCAGGCTCCTCTGTCCAAGGGATTCTCCAGGCATGAATACTGGAGTGGGTTGCCACTCCTGCCATTCCCTACCCAAGGACTGAACCTGGGTCTCATGTCTCCTGCATTGGTAGGTGGGTTCTTTACCGCTAGCGCCACCTGGGAAGCTTGTCTATCTCTGTAAATGATGCCAATTTTCTTGCAATTTGCACAGCTCTTGATTTATTCTGTCATCAACACTCATATACCACTTTATGGTGCTGTATCAGCTTTTATTTATAGAACACATACTATCGGACAATCAATGATGTGCAGCTTTATTATGCCATTCAATTCCCATGGCAACGCTACACAAAAGTATTCATCTCCTCATTTTATATTGAAGTTGAAGTACACAGATACTGAGCAATTTGCCAAAGCTCACACAGAAACCAACCGGCAAAGCAAGGACTCCAACCCAGCAGCTTAATTCCATCATGCTTTAAATGGGTGAAAAAAAAAAATAAATGGGTGAAATGTGTAGTGTGCAAACAAATAAGAATAAAACTGTGACAAGAAAAAAAGTAGGGCCATAGGAGAAAGCAGTATGAGATTATTGTTTCCCCCACAGCAATACATTAGTGGCTTTATGGAGCATAGTCCTGGCGTTTTTCCACAGGAAGAAATCCTAGGAATCCTTTACACCACTATTGTCATCTACCTATTTTTTCATCACTTCTCCATTCGTGACTCACACTGGGATGTTGGAACTCGCATTATACATGGGTTTAAATTTAGATGCATCTCAGGTTTTTTCTGTCTGAAAATATTCTTGGCTTTCTGGGATCCCCAAGCACCACACAACTCCCCAGTACTGTAAGAGAAGAGAGCATGAGAAATCCCAATAAACAGGTCAGAAGTGCTGATGAACTAGTCAAAGTAACTCTCAAAGATGGGGGCAAATGCCTCTGAGGAGCAAATGAACAGTATTTCACTGCATTGATGAGTGAATTTTCCATCTCAACAAACCCACTTATTTTGTTCAATCTGATAGTTTCTCAAACTAAAAGATGCTTACTACTTGGAAGAAAAGTTATGACCAACCTAGACATCATATTAAAAAACAGAGACATTATTTTGTCAACAAAGATCTGTCTAGTCAAAGCTATGGTTTTTCCAATACTCATGTTTAGATGTGAGAGTTGAACTATAAAGAAAGCTGAGAGCCGAAGAACTGATGTTTTTGAACTGTGGTGTTAGAGAAGACTCTTGAGAGTCCCTTGGACTGCAAGGAGATCCAACCAGTCCATCCTAAAGGAAATCAGTCCTGAATATTCATTGGAAGGACTGATGCTGAAGCTGAAGCTCCAACACTTTGGCCACCTGATGCAAAGAACTGACTCATTTGAAAAGATCCTGATGTTGGGAAAGACTGAAGGCAGGAGGAGAAGGGGATGAAAGAGGATGAGATGGTTGGATGGCATCATTGACTCAACAGACATGAGTTTGAGTAAACTCCGGGCACTGGTGATGCACAGGGAAGCCTGGCATGCCTCAGTCCATGGGGTTGCAAAGAGTCGGACATGACTGAGTGACTGAACTAACTGATAGCCTCTCAGAATGTTAATATTCAGGCACAGGCTTTAGTATATACCTACTTCCCCAATGGCTCAGTGGGTAAAGAATCCACCTGCAATTCAGGAGACATAGGAAACGCTGCTTGGATCCCTGGGCCAAGAAGATCCCCTGTTGGAGGAAATGGCAACCCACTCTAGTATTATTGCCTGGAAAATTCCATGGACAGAGGAGGAGCAAAGAGTCAGACACGAATGAGCACACGGCATGCAAGTGCGATATGCTCACAGAAACTGCCACGGTAGACATAAAATTCTGAAATTCAAAACTCCAGTTGGCCCAGATTATGCTTTCTATTAGGACAAAATTTTGTTTCAAAAGAGCTTAGAGAAACCTGATGAAAGTTTTGTTTTAATGTGAAATATCAAAGAGTTGCTATTACTTCTAAAACAATACAATGTGTATGTTCTGTTTCATCTTCAGCTGAACTTTTAAGAAGTTACCTTATGCCAGATGCGTAACATCAATCAGTTTACATTCATTGAACAGTTATCATATGACTGCTTGAGCCAGTTACTGTGCATTTAAGTAGATCACATGTTAAGGTCTCTACTAAAATGCGGAGTGCTTAATATATGTTAGTTTCTTTCCTTTCTCTGTGATAGCTGTTGTCATGGAAACATGAGGAATAAAAGTCATGGGTCCCTGCTCTTTAAATTTGCTCTTTCCTTGGGGAGAGTAATGAGACAGGCAAAAGACACCATTAGAGATCAAGAAATGAAGATGGTTTCTGCTTCCGCTACATAAAGAGTCCTCGTTTTTATTTCACTATTTTAATAATTATTAATAGTCATCATTTATTGCTCGGTTCTATACTGTAACTTTCAAATGTAATGTCATTTCATCATCACTACCACCCTACTGGGAGGAGAGTGATTTCACATTTTATGGATAAGAAAAGAGAATGAGAAAAAATAATATCCACATATATTATGCGATTCTGGCAGGATTGCTAGTCAACACATCTTCCTTTATGTCCTCCAAATCAAAGGCCCTCATCCCTCCTGGCTAAAGTAACAGATCTAGAGAGGAGCCTGTGATCCAGCCGACCTGCAGAATTCTCTCCTATGCCTCCTGCCACTTTCCATCAGTGTTTTAGGAAAGGGGGCCACAGGAAATTGCCATCATTTTCTCACCCCATGTAACGTGCGATAGACGACAGACGGGCCAGCCGTGCAGGAGACATGGATTCAGTCCCTGGGTCTGGAAGGTGCCCTGGAGAAGGGCATGGCTACCCACTCCAGTATTCTAGTACTCTTGCCTAGAGAATCCCATGGACAGAGGAGCCTGGCGGGCTACCGTCCATGGGGTCACAAGAGTCGGACACGACTGAGCAACTCACACTTTCTTTCATTCCATTACACGGAGAGCCGAGGAGGCCAGCCTGAGAGAGAGGAGAGCGGTGAGAAGTGATAGGACTTGGCCCGGCTGTGTATGACCCCTGATTTAAACTTTAACTTGCCAGTTCGCACGAAGCAGTAAAATCCTGTTTGGTTTCTTTGTTCATCTGTTTGAGGCATTTTGAATCGCTCTTTTGCCACCTGAAACTCAGACTCTACTGAAAATACAACCACACAATTAAAAGTGGCTTTGTAGTCAATATCTGTGTACCAGCCCATGGTTTTTTTTTTTTTTTAAACTAATTTTATTGGTTTATGACATTATATAAGTTTTATGAATATAATATTATAGTTTTACTTCTACACTATAGCATGCTCATTACCAAAAGTTTAGATTCCATTTGTCATCATACAGTTGATCCTCTTACCCATGCCACCCAGCTATCCCCCTTCTCCTCTGATAATCACTATTCTGTTCTCTGTATCTATGTGTTTGTTGTGTTCCTTTATTTTAATTATTTTAAATTTCACAAATGAGTGAACTCATACTATAATCTTATTTCTCCACCTGATTTATTTCACTTAATGTAATAACCTCAAGGTCTATCCATGCTGTTGCAAACGGCAAGATTTCTTCTTGTTTATGGATGATTCGTATTATATTTTATACATATATATATATGCCCACACACATACCACATCTTTATTCATTCACCCATTGATGAGCACTTAGGTAGTTCCTATATCTTCCTTGCAGCAGATAATACACTGATAAGCATATAGGGGAGAAGATAACTTTTTAAATTACTGTTCTCACATTCTCTGGATAAATACCCAGAATCACATAGTAGTTCGACTCTTAATTTTTTGAGGAATCTTCATACTGTTTTCCATACTAGCTGCACCAATTTACATTCCCGCGAAAAGTAGATGAAGATTCCTTCAGGTGTCTAAAAGTTTACTTAAAATAATAGCTCTCACATAAAAAGGAGATTTTTATAAGCATTAGAGGCTTTACTTCAAATATTCTACTAGTAGGGAAATAGGTAGAGTCATGACTGATGGAAGAACAATGTTTTATGTTGATAGTAACTAAACAGTCAGTATCCCCAAAGTAAATAGGTAAAATAGTGACAAGGGGCCTATAGATTAGAAATAAAGCATACAAATGTTTTTTGGGAATAGATGACATTGTGAAATTACTGTAGATGGGTTCTAATAGGCATAATATACCACTTGTAGTATTTAAATTAATATTTTGAAGTTAATATAAGAACACTTTTTAAAAAATTCTAATTTAAATGGGAATTTGGGATTAACAGATAGATGCTACTAACAAGGACGCTAACAAGGACCTGCTGTATAACACAGTGAACTATACTCAATATCTTGAAATAATATAAAATGGAAAAGAATCTGAAAAAGAATGCATATATATTATATATTTATCATACATGTCTATATATAACCAAATCACTTTGTTGTACACCTGAATCATTGTAAATCAACTATGTGCACTTCAATAAAAATTAAATTAAAAAATGCTTTAACCAGATGGTGTTTGCAAATCAAGAATCAGGAGACAGTTATTACTGAAAGAAATGGCAACCCACTCCAGTATTCTTGCCTGGAGAATCCCATGGACGGAGAAGCCTGGTAGGCTACATTCCATGGGGTTGCAAAAAGTCGGACACGACTGAGCGACTTCACTTCACTTTCCATAAAGTAAGTTCTGGGAATCTCTATTTTACAGAGAGAGAGAGAAGGAGAACATTGAGAGGAGTCCAAAAAACATGGAAAATAAAAATTTTGTGAAAGTGCAAAATAGTGTGGGGTCATGGACCCTCCCCAAAGAAGCATGAGAAGGAATTTGATAAATGACTCAAATTCTGGTTAACTTTAATAAAAGTGATATTCAGTTATCCCCTTTAAGGAAAAAAAATGAGAGGACAAAGATTAAGTTACATTCAGAAATGCTTTGTTTGGACATAGCACAAAGAGAACTATGGGGAGTTTATGGAGGAACACAATCACGTGACTATGACAAATAAATTAATGCTAAATCACAGGTGCTGAAAAGCTACCATCAGTTCAGTTCAGTCGCTCAGTCGTGTCTGACTCTTTGCCACCCCATGGACTGCAGCACACCAGGCTTCCCTGTCTATCACTAACTCCCAGAGCCTACTCAAACTCACGTCGGTGATGCCATCCAACTATCTTATCCTCTGTTGTCCCCTTCTCCCGCCTTCAATCTTTTCCAGCATCAGGGTCTTTTAAAATGAGTCAGTTCTTCACATCAAGTGGTCAAAGTATTGGAGTTTCAGCTTCAGCATCAGTCCTTCCAGTGAATATTCAAGACTGATTTCCTTTAGGATGGACTGGTTGGATCTCCTTGCAGTCCAAGGGACTCTCAAGAGTCTTCTCCAACACCACAGTTCAAAAGCATCAATTCTTCGGCACTCAGCTTTCTTTATAGTCCAACTCTCACATCCATACATGACCACAGGAAAAACCATAGCTTTGACTAGACAGACTTTTGTTGGTAAAGTAATGTCTCTTGTTTTTTAATATGCTGTCCAGGTTGGTCATAGCTTTTCTTCCAAGGAGCAAGCATCTTTTAATTTCAGGGCTGCAATCACCATTTGCAGTAATTTTGGAGCCCCCCTCCAAAAAAATAAATAAATAAGAAAGCTACCATAGTAAATTATTATTTAAAATGCTACTCATTTAGTAACTACACTGTGCCCACTACTGTATATATGCTACTTTATCTTTATAACAATGCCACAAGATCATCATTATTAACCCAATTTTACAAATGAGAGTCAACCCAACTTTAGAGGTTAGAGATATTTAAAAACTGTCCCCAAGTCACACAGTTAGCAAGTGACAGAGCCAACAGTCAAGCTCCAGACTAGCTGATATGACCATATTTTCATACCACCATAGTTTAGATGGCACCAATTTTTAAATTGAATATTTATTTTGTGAATGTATCAGTTAAGATTCAACAAAGAAATGAGAATTCCATGGACAGAGGCTATAAACCATGAGGTCAAAAAGTCAGACACAACTGAGCAACTAATACTTTTACTTATACAGTAACTGAACAAAGAATATCTAATATAAGAAATTATTAGTAAAAGAGATTAATTAAAAAGAAATTAGAAAGAACCCCCCAAAATACTGGAGTCGAAGGTGCAGGGTAAAGCTTCCACTTCTGTGGCTTAGGAAGAGCATCCAAAGAAGAAAAACACTTGGCAGTCTCCCCACTCCCTACCTCTTGACTCCAGCTGTGATGCAGACCTTGATGGAGAAGGTATTGCTGAGACCTATAGGATGGTGATGTTTGCTGAGGTGCCTCATGCCAGAGCTGGGGAACAAGAATCCGGTCGCTGGGAAGTTGCCTGCTGGGGTACCACTGAAACTCACCAGAGGGCATCCACTACTTGCTCTCCATCACTGCCAATGCTTTCTGGCAAAAAAAAAAAAAAAAAACACTCTCTCTGCTGGTAAGGAAGGTGCCTTCTGGCAGTGCACCATACAAGCATGAATAAAAGCACTGATTCCAGGCACAGAAGCCCATTCTTCCTCCAGCATTCCTCTAGCACCCTCCACTGACAAAGTCATATACTGTGCTGTCTGCAAAAAGGGGAGATGTTTACAACATCCAGATCTAGAATCAAAAAGCCTGGGAAAGAGGGTGGATTTGGAGGACCAAAGCAATATGCTGATAATGGGCACAGTGTATTAATTAGGGTCAGTCATGATAATTGTGAGACCAAAGAACTCTAAGTCAGTTTCACAATAATAATGATCATGACATTGAAATCATGATCAAGAGACTCTATAAGGTTACTCTCCTATAAGCAGAAATTCAACCACAATTCTTCCCTTGTGGAGCTCCATCTCCTGGAAGTCTTTTGCTTCTGCAAATGGGAAGGAAAAAACATAGGAGATTGAGGACGATGCTATCAAGCCAATCCTGTACATCGTTATATCACATTTGCCTACAGCGGACTGACCATAACTTAGAAGATGCCATCTATCTGTAAGAGCAGCTGGGAATGAACCAGAGAAAAAAACAATGGAGAGTGAACATTTGGCTTGTCTCTGCCACATAAGATAGCAAATGCTTGCTCTGTCTTATTAGCAGTAACCTTGTATAAGTTGCTATGCCTCTCAGAGTCTTAATGAACTTATGTATCATATAAGATAATGATATTTATCTGATAAGAATGCCATGGGATTTAAAGAAATATTATATAAAGCACTAAACAGCAGGATCAATGCAACTTAGATCCTGCCATTTAGTATTCAGTACATACTTAGATATTCAGTAAATATTAGATTCTCTAAATCAGTCATCATCAAGGGTAGAAGAGAGAATGGGTAAGGCATTAAAACCTCAAAAAGATGGTGATAGTGGGAAAAATACTTCATCTAATCATTTTATATTTGGAAAAATAAAATATCTAATATTTTTATAATAGGCATCTCAGAAGATTTAAAAATCCTCACGGATTTGTGACGGTAAGGACTGGAAGATGGGAGTGATACATAGAAGGCAGAGAGGGTACTGGGAGAAGGATGTATGAGAATCTGATGTGTGTTTGTGAGACTAAAAGAAGGAAAGAGAAGAGAGGGATAATGTAACACTGAACAGTCGTGTGCTCAGGGAGGGGGAGAAATAGTGCCCTAAATGCTCATTAGGTGCCTACCTAAGGAGCATCATCACACCCATTTGGCTTAACTGGTACACTTGAAGTTCAAGACATGAACTTTGAGTGCTTTCTTTCCAAAATGATATTTGTTGTTCGGTCACTCAGTCATGTTTGACTCTTGCGATCCAATGAATTGCAGCACGCCAGGCTTCCCTGACCTTCACTGTCTCCCGGAGTTTGCTCAAACTCATGTCCATTGAGTTGGTGATGCCATCCACCCGACTCATCCTCTGTTATCCCATTCTCCTTCTTCCCCTTCTCCCTGAAATGATATTACCTACATTCATATTCCAGCCTTATGATTCAATACTCACTGCCCTTGAAGACTCTACTTAACATCTCTGTGGCAGAAATGGCTAGTTGCCATCTGCTATTGTCTGAATGTCTGTGTCCATCACCAACTCAATGGACATGAGTTTGAGTAAACTCTGGGAGTTGCTGATGGATAGGGAGGCCTGGCAGGCTGCAGTCCATGGGGTCACAGAGTCGGACACAACTGAGCGACTGAACTGAAGTGAACTGAATATATATATATATATATATATATATATATATAAAATTTTTTTTAAAACTAAACCATTAATACTGGACATCTAAGTTACTGTCAGTAGCTATGCCTTTGCACAAGCTGGAATCAAGATTGCCAGGGGAAATATTAACAACCTCAGATATGCAGATGACAGCACCCTTATGGCAGAAAGTGAAGAGGAACTAAAGAGTCTCTTGATGAAAGTGAAAGAGGAGAGTGAAAAGGCTGGCTTAAAACTCAACATTCAAAGAACTAAGATCATGGCATCTGGTCCCATCACTTCATGGCAAATAGATGGAGAAACAATGGAAACAGTAACAGACTTTATTTTCTTGGGCCCCAAATCACTGCAGATGGTGACTGCAGCCATGAAATTAAAAGATGCTTGCTCCTTGAAAGAAAAGCTATGACCAACCTAGATAACATATTAAAAAGCAGAGACATTACTTTGCCAACAAAGGTCTGTCTATTCAAAGCTATGGCTTTTTAAGTAGTCATGTATGGATGTGAGAAATGGACAGTGAAGAAAGCTGAGCACCAAAGAATTGATGCTTTTGAACTGTGATGTTGGAGAAGACTCTTGAGAGTCCCTTGGACTGCAAGGAGATCCTACAGTCAATTTTAAAGAAATCAACCTTGAATATTTATTGAAAGAACTGATGTTGAAGCTGAAGCTCCAGTACTTTGGGCACCTGATGCAAAGAACCTACTCATTGGAAAAGACTCTGATGCTGGGAAAGATTGAAAGAAGGAGGAGAAGGGGACGACAGAGGATGAGATGGTTGGATGGCATCACCAACTCGATGGACATGAGTTTGAGCAAGCTCCAGGAGTTGGTGATAGACAGGGAAGCCTGGCATGCCTCAGTCCATGGGGTCACAAAGAGTTGAACAGGGCTGAGTGACTGAACTGACTGATGCCTTTAAATAGTGCTGCTGCTGCTGCTGCTAAGTCGCTTCAGTCGTGTCCGACTCTGTGCGACCCCATAGACGGCAGCCCATCAGGCTTCCCTGTCCCTGGGATTCTCTACAAAGATAAATTTTCATGCATACCCATGATCAATTCTTTAGAATAAATTCCTAGTAGTGAAATTGCTGAATCAAAAGTTAAGGAAAATTTTAAAGCAATCTTATAATTGCTTTTGGAAAGTGTGTACCAATTTCTACTCTCATCAGTGATATTTTGAAATATCCAAGAACACAGTAAGATATGATTATAGCTCCTATTTATATTCACAAGCACAGCAGATCCCCTGCAGAAGGTCTTCCAATGTGTTTGGGGGAAGGGTAGTAAATATATAAATAGAAGAGAAGGCTTTGCTGACACTAAAAACATGATGTCAGATTACAGCAATGTCACTTTCCATTGGAGATCAGATTAAATTCAGATGTAAGTCTTTTCTCTCCTCCTCTCCTGCAATACCCTTCAGAAAGATCAGTTTGTTCTCTAACAGTCAAAGTATTATGGCAGTAAATAAAAATAAATTTAAAAGAAAAGAGGGTTTACTAAGAAGTATTTTGTTTACTTAATAGGTGAAATCTGCAGGCTCTTACAAAACCTGCTTGCCCATAATATTACTAAAATTAATAAGTTGTCATTGTGTTTTATAGTCAGTATCATGGTACATCTATGGTAACAAATTGCCATTATAATTTGGACTGCTAAATTATTTCAGTTTGTTCTAAATCTATGGCAATAAAATATACTTCCCCAAACTACTGGCAGAAAGTAAAGAAGAACTAAAGAGCTTTTTGATGAAAACGATAGAGGAGAGTGAAAAAGTTGGCTTAAAACTCAACATTCAGGAAACTAAGATCATGGCATCTGGTCCCAACTTCATGGCAAATAGATGGGGAGACAGTGGAAACAGTGGCTGACTTAATTTTTTTGGGCTCCAAAATCACCGCAGATGATGATTGCAGCCATGAAATTAAAAGACGCTTACTCCTTGGAAAGAAAGTTATGACCAACCTAGATAGCATATTAAAAAGCAGAGACATTACTTTGCCAACAAAGATCTGTCTAGTCAAAGCTATGATTTTTCCAGTAGTCATGTATGGATGTGAGAGTTGGACTGTGAAGAAAGCTGAATGCAGAAGAACTGATGCTTTTGAACTGTGGTGTTGGAGAAGACTCTTGAGAGTCCCTTGGACTGCAAGGCGGTCCAACCAGTTCATCCTAAAGATCAGTCCTGAGTGTTCATTGGAAGGACTGATGTTGAAGCTGAAACTAGAATACTTTGGCCACCTCATGTGAAGAGTTGACTCACTGGAAAAGACCCTGATGCTGGGAAAGATTGAAGACAGAAGAGAAGGGGATGACAGAGCATGAGATGGCTGGATGGCATCACCAACTCAATGAACATGAGTTTGGGTGGACTCCGGGAGCTGGTGATAGACCGGGAGGCCTGGCGTGCTGCAATCCATGGGGTCTCAAAGAGTTGGACACGACTGAGTGACTGAACTGAACAGAAGTGAAACTACTGAGGTTGTTCATACATTAACTTAGCATAAACTAGAATTCTAAAAACAGGATATATACAGGCATGACAATTTTCCCCTCAGTATATTCAGTCTTCTGTTTTAATTAAAAAGGGAACCAGGTTCTTTGATAGATTAGTGGAACATAAATTATGAAACATCAACGGTTAGTGGGGTATGTGTTATAATTTTGACACGCCATTTTAAAGCATTTTCTTATGCTATCTCTTGTCCCCCGCCCCTCCAGGTTTTGCATCATCTCACCATCCCCTTTCATTTCTTTGTTCCCTCAGAAGAATTGTGTTGTATTTAGCTGTTAAGTCGTGTCCAACCTCTTTGTGACCCCTTGGAATGTAGCCCGCCAGCCTCCTCTGTCCGTGGGATTTCCCAGGCAAGAATACAGGAGTGGGTTGCCATTTCCTTCTCCAGGGGATCTTCCAGACCCAGGGACTGAACCTGAGTCTCCTGAATTGGCAGGCAGATTCTTTACTGAGCCACCGCAGAAGCCCCAGCAGAACGCTGCTGCTGCTGCTGCTGAGTCGCTTCAGTCATGTCCCTAGCCTCCTAGAAAACAGTCATTCCGTAAATGCTTCTCAATTTACTTTGACCTTAATTCAGAGTTTACAACATCTATGAGACTATGCTATCCTCATTCTTGGGGATTTGAGATAGAGGGTGGGGTGAGTTTTTTTATTTGTGTCTGTGTGTGGAGAGGAGGGGATGTGTGTGATTTATCATTAAGGGACGCCATCAGAAGTTGCCAGGATTAAATACTTTCTAATAAAACAGCAAGAGTAAAATTCCTAATCATGGAGTTTCTGACTGGATTGAATGAGAGAATTTACTTGAAACAGGGGTTCCTTGGTGACTCAGATGGTAAAGAATCTTCCCGCAATGTGGGAGACCTGGGTTCCATCTCTGGGTTGAGAAGGTCCCCTGGAGGAGGGCATGGCAACCCCATTCTAGTATTCTTGCTTGGACTATCCTCATGGACAAAGGAGCCTGGAGGGCTACGGTCCATAGGGTCACCAAGAGTTGGACATTACTAAGCAGTAAGCATACACACACTTGAAGCAGAGTGTCTGAAATCTTTAAGGACATGTTAGCTATTATTATTCTGATATGAATTAAAATTCAAGTTGTCACAAGGCAAAAGTCATAACTGGATACTATGTTCAACGGTTTCTTCTGTGGCAACCATGTATTTAGATTTAGAGAGATTAGAGCCCAACACTCCTGTTCTAAGAGGATGTCAAGCACTGCAAGTGCTGGAGGAGGCTCATGTGGCAGACCTTTACATACGCTCCCGTTTGTGAACCTCCTAGCTGGGAGCTCCGAGTTTGTGAGGGGTGTGTGTGTGTGTGTGTGTGTGTGTGTGTGTGTGTGTATACATGCCCACATGTCCCTGTACTGTGTCTTAATTTAGCTATGCTTATACTTTGGCTTCATTTCCTCTCTTTAGGCAATTCTAACTGAAGGCAATGGAATGTTAATATGATTTAAACAGAATTTCCTGTGTCAATTTGAAGTTTTCTTTCTCCTTCTCTTCATGTGATTTCTGAAATGTCACACACACACACACACACACACACACACACCAACTTGAGAGACTCAAGAAGGAATGAATTTGGTGAAAACTGAAAAGCAAAATAATATAACAAGGAAAAGGGTTTCCTTGAACTCTAGAGCATAAAAGTCATTGAATAGTTAATAAACCAGATTTTGTTTTAATCCCAGTCTATTTTTCATTTTATAGCATTTTAATATATTACACATAATCAGTTTGCATAAGAGAAAATTACATAGACAAATTTCTTATTCTATTGAGATTGCATTTGATTTTTTAGATCAGCTATAATTCTATTTGGCTTTTAATAATCATTAAAACAAATAAAAATGAGTAAAGAGCTTTATTTGAAACAAACAAGTAGGGAAGCATTTTCATTTCTATTGTTCCATTCTATGCTCAGTTAAAAACAAAAACAATGAAAAGATTCAGGATAGAACTAGCTTCTCTACAAAGAATCTATTTTATTACTTTTTTTTTTTTTGGTGTCATTCCTGTTAAGATGACACAAATTGAAGATGGACTGTTTTTACACAGTGTAGGGGTCTGTTCTCTCTAGGACATGATGGGGATGTCAGGAATAAACATAATACATAGGAATAAACATAATACATAATACATAAAACATACATAATACATATCCTTAGTCATTGACTGTTAAATCAGACTTCTAATAGGAGCAGCCCACCGAGGTCAGCTGAAATGCACATTAATAGCACTGGCCCTGGGTTTGACTCTTCTGTTGAGTCCCAGAGGTGCTTTTGTAAGACATCAGCAAAAGCACAAAGTATAACTTTATTTCTATATCATCCCCCAAAGCTAAGTTGCTTTAAAAACATAGAGTGGCGTTGTCTGTAGGGTTTTACCCAAGCCATTCATTTTACAAATGAAATTGAAGTTCAGGGAGGTCAGTGACGTATGTGAGGTCATGCAACAAGGCAAGATATAGAATAATGGCTAAAAACTACACCTCCACTATTCCTCTAGTAATACTTCCTGCCACTGAGTGTCTGTTGGGTACAGGCCATTCCACTCACATTAGTTTACTTAATTGTCATCACAAATTTGCAATGCAGATTTAAATTTATGTTTGACAAATACAGGAAACAAGGCTTAGAGAGGCTAATACATTGTGTGAGGTCACACAAAAGTAAAAATGGGTTCAAATCCAGTTCTGACTCAGCAGGGTGTCTTTCTGGTACACTGCCCTATCTCCTTCCCAATAGCCTCTCTAGTCCATCGTGCTCTCTCCTGCTGTTGATGTATCTTTCATCGTGCTTCTGTCTGGTTTGTACCAAGTTTCCAATAAGAAGTCAGGCAGGCACTGCAAATATGAGTATGTGTGATACCTACATATTAAAAATACATACATATAAAACATGCATTATAGGGTAAAGTGTATTATCTGCTTCTCTAACATTACTGGTCTGTACTGGCTCAGATGGGGCTCTGGGCAAATGCCAAAGGTGCTTAGCCATTCTCCTTGATACATCAAATAGAAAGGCAAGTTGGTGGCTGTGTAGAGGGGCTGACTTCACAAGAGAGTCCTGAGCAGTGGGGTGTTGCTACAGTGACACTGTGTTCGATGGGTTTTAAATCTTCACTATATTCAGTGTTCACAACCAAATATTTCTTTTTTACATAAATGACTCATTATTCATTTATTTACATAAATAACACCAGAATCCATTTCAGCACAATAGTATTCAAAATATCGACATCTCAACATTTGAAAGTTAACAATCTTACGTATTATCATTTAGAAGGCTTAATAATGCTTTAACATATTTAAATACTTTGGCTTGTTTGTGTTTTGGCCAGTCTTATTGAGAAATAATTGACATATATCATTGTATAAGTTTAAGGAGTACAGCATAACGGTTTGATTTAATATGCTGTGAAATGATGACCACAAAAGTTTAATTAACATCCAGCACCTTATATAGATACAATAAAAGAGAAAAAAGAATTTACTCTCTTAATGACTTTCCTTTATATCCCATTATAGTATTAACTATAGTCATCTACACTGTACAGTATATCTCTAGTACTTGTTTATCTTATATCTGGAAGTCTGTATTTTTTACTACTTTCCTCTTATTTTTTCCTCCCCCCACCTCCCTATCTCTGGTAGCCATAAATTTGATCTCTTTTTCTATGAGTTTGGTAAGGTTTTTTTTGTTTGTTTGTGTTTTTTAGATTTCATATATAAATGAGATTTATGGTATTTGTCTTTCTCTGTTTGATATATTTAATTTTGCTTCAAAGGCCCATTCATGTCGTTGTAAATGGTAGGATTAGTATTGAAAATGGTAGGAGTCAAGATTCATTTGTGTTGTTTCAAATGGTAGGATTCCCTTGCCTTCTAAATAGTTGAAAAATATTCCATTTATTATATACATATTATATATACATTTATTTATATATATTTATATATATATATTTCTGAGGCCAGGGGCGGTGGCTGGGAGGAACAACCCAACGTCCAAGGAGCAGTGGCTGCGTGGGCGCAGGAGGGCCTAGAGGAGCTATCCCACGTTGACACCACCCTTATGGCAGAAAGTGAAGAGGAACTAAAAAGCCTCTTGATGAAAGTGAAAGAGCAGAGTGGAAAAGTTGGCTTAAAGCTCAACATTCAGAAAACGAAGATCATGGCATCCGGTCCCATCACTTCATGGGAAGTAGATGGGGAAACAGTGGACACAGTGTCAGACTTTGTTTTTTTAGGCTCCAAAAGCACTGCAGATGGTGACTGCAGCCATGAAATTAAAAGACGCTTACTGCTTGGAAGGAAAGTTATGACCAACCTAGATAGCATATTCAAAAGCAGAGACATTACTTTGCCAACTAAGGTCCATCTAGTGAAGGCTATGGTTTTTCCTGTGGTCATGTATGGATGTGAGAGTTGGACTGTGAAGAAAGCTGAGTGCCAAAGAATTGATGCTTTTGAACTGTGGTGTTGGAGAAGATTCTTGAGAGTCCCTTGGACTGCAAGGAGATCCAACCAGTCCATTCTGAAGGAGATCAGCCCTGGGATTTCTTTGGAAGGAATGATGCTAAATCTGAAACTCCAGTACTTTGGCCGCCTCATGCGAAGAGTTGACTCATTGGAAAAGACTCTGATGCTGGGAGGGATTGCGAGCAGGAGGAGAAGGGGACGACAGAGGATGAGATGGCTGGATGGCATCACTGACTCGATGGACATGAGTCTGAGTGAACTCTGGGAGTTGGTGATGGACAGGGAGGCCTGGCGTGCTGCAATTCACAGGGTCGCAAAGAGTCAGACAACTGAAAGACTGAACTGAACTGAATATATATATTTACATTAAATATATATATATATAGATATATGATGACTGCAGAGTTTAATTAACATCCAGTGTCTTATACAGATACAATAAAAGAGAAAAAAATTTTCCCTGTGATGAGAAAAGTTAGGATCTACCCTCTTAAGAACTTTCCTTTATATTACATTATAGGATTAACTATAGTCATCTATATTATACATTATATCTCTAGCACTTGTTTATCTTATATCTGGAAGTTTGTACTTTTGACTTCTTTCCAATATCTGGAAGTTTGTACTTTTCATTTCCTTCTGTCAATTATAATTATTATTATATAGTAATAATATATATTATATATATATATACCACAACTTCTTTATTCATTGATCCATCAGCAGACACTTAGACTGTTTCCATGTCTTGGCTATCATCAATAATGTTGCTATGAAATGAAAGTGCAGATATCTTTTCCAGTTAGTGTTTCATTTCCTTAGGCTATATTCTAGGAAGTGGAATTGCTGAATTGTATGACAACCACTTATTTTACTGATAAGAAAACTGAGGCTCTGATATTTGAACATAATTAAGATATCAGCTATTCAGAAACATAATCAGAACTTACCCTCTACCTTCAGAAACCTCATCGGTCCTTTTCTAATTATCCAGGCTTCTCAGTGTAGGAATTTTTGGGGGTTTGGACATATAGGTTGGCTATGAGAACGTAGAGCCAATGGGGAGAGGAAAGCATGAAGGAACTCCAATGCTGTGTGTAGGATTTAATAAATTTGGTCCTGGGGCGTCCATCACCTCCCTGCTACACCTCTAGGAGAGACAGAGCCGAGGCCACCGTGCGGCCCCCGGTGCTGTGAGGTCTCGGCCGCCCTAGGCATCCTGGCTGTGCCCGCTGAGGCTCCGCCCCCGCCGCTGGCCACTCGTTTCCTCGTGTTCCTGCAGAACAGGGCACATGCGTTACTCGTTTCCTCGTGTTCCTGCAGAACAAGGTAATTGCGTTACTCACAGTAAAAGACTGCTTTCCTTTCCAAATTCAGACTCCGCGTCATTCCCCCAAAGCTGATGAGCTCTCTGGGGCACAGAAGCAGCGGTGTGTCTCTTCCGTTCCCAGCTCACAACCAGAGAGGTGCTGAAGGGGCCCTGACGGTCTGAGTCTGCCCAAGCTGTGCGTCTGGAGCTGGACTGGAAACACTCCGACCCTTCCAGAATGACAGCCACTTCATGGCCATGGGAAAAGGGATGGAAAGAAAAGTCTCCTTTATGTTTAAAACCAAGTCCGTCTTGACTTAGATTGTCCTGTATTTGAGGTTTCTGTGTAGACAATGAATTTCTAAAATATGGGGATCCAGATTTCCTTTTTCTTTCTTGTATTTTATTCTTAAGAATTTTTTCTGTTTAAAAACTTTCACAGGTATAAATTCTGCTTTTTCTTTTAGAAAGACAAAATAACAGACAAAAGAATAGACCCCCTCCCCAACAAGCAAAATAGAAAACCATTTTCACCACATTCATGCTACTGAAAGATACACTCTGGTGATATTTTAAGATACATATATTTCTAGGCTATTTTCTATGTATACATGTTTTCTTTCCTTTTTAAAAAATTTTAAAATGTGGTATCCAGTTATATACAGAATGTTACCCTAAATAAGATAATTTTTTCTCTGTACAGAACCTCTTAAAAAAAAAAAAAACAGGTTTTAAAAGAAAATCTTGCTTCCTTCCTTCACTTTATCCTCACTTTCTTTCTTTACCTCATTATTGTTATTGTAATAGAATTCTTTCTTCAAGCGCAATTTATTTATTCAAGTTGCCAGCAGTTTTGAGTTGCTATGGATCATGCATGTTTTTTCTTTTGTTCTCTAGAGGTTGCACGCTAATGGTTAATAGTGAACAATGTGCCAATAAATATACAAGATGTTCAATGTTAATGAATTTCACAGAGGAAAATAAGGACATGTAAGAGGTAGAGAGAACGTTTTGTTGGGGTCCTGTTTGCATAAAATAGTCAAAGAAGTCTTCTATGATGCAGCAACCATTAAGCAGAGACTTAAGCAGAGTTTCAAAGCAAAACTAAGCCACGAAAATGTCTAAGAGAAGCAAATTCCAGATGGAAAGAATAGGAAATGCAGAAGCACTGAGATTTGCACATATTTGGAGTGTCCAAAAAAAAAAAAAAATCTCAAAAAGGCCAGTGTGACTTGAGGATATGGAGCCAAAGGAGAAGAATAGCATAGGAGGTAAGAAAGAACTGGGAAGGGAGAAGATGATACAGTGTTTTTTACCTTGACTTTTAATTGGAATAAGGTAGGGAGTGATTAGACAATATTGTGAAGAAGAATGGCATGATCTAGTTAGCTCTTAAGAAGACCTCTCTGAGGTCTGAATGGAGAAGGGGTTATAGAATCAGAGGCAACAGCAGAGAGACCAGGTAGAAGATCACTGTGATGATAATCCAAGGGAGTGATGATGCTGGCTTCAGTCAGGGTAGCAGTGAAGGCAGGTTTGAGTAGAAGTGAAAAGGTGTGAAACAGTCAAAGAAGGGGGGGATGACTTGATTAAAAAAATATCAAGAAAGAAACGAATCGCCAGTTGATGTCAGATGCAGAATGCAGGATGCTTGGGACTGGTGCAAGGAGAGGACCCAGAGGGATGGCATGGGGTGGGAGGTGGGAGGGGATTCATGTTTGGGAACGCTTGTACACTCGTGGTGAATTCATGTCAATGTTTGGCAAAACCAATACAGTAATGTAAAGTAAACTAAAAAAAAAATATATATATATAATAGCCTGCCAGTACAAAGAACTCATTTGAAGCTGATGGTTGTGAATTTAAAATGAGGTCATCCAGTATTTTTTCCCAGGCGCATATGCCACGCAGGTTCAGTGAGAGTAGGAAGAGATTTAGATTCAACCTGCGTTGTAATTTAATGCGAAAGTACGACTTACGGAAAGAGGGACAATGGAAATCAGAGTGCATGTGAGAGTTCAGACAGTAATTAGCAATGGCGTTTCAGTGGATAAGGGGGAAAGTGAAGACATGAGGAGTTGAGGCACAGTAAGGAGCTGGTATTAAAGGTATGCCTGCCTGTGTACACGTTCAGTCCAGTCCGGCTTTTTGCAACCCCACGGACGGTAGCCCGCCAGGCTCCTCTGTCCAGAGGATTTTCCAGGTAAGAATACTGGAGCAGGTTGACATTTCCTTCTCCAGGGGATCTTCCTGACCCAGCGACTGAACCTGCATCTCCTGCATTAAAGCAGATTCTTTCCCACTGAGCCCCCGGGGAAGCCCCTAAAGAAGATGAAGTTATCCGTGTGTCTATTTAAATCACAAAAAGTATTATCACACAGGTGGAATTAGAAAGTCATGGCAAGTCACAGGATGAAATCTTTAAATAAAAAGGAAGAGTAGTTTTGGAAGTTTGTGTCTCTCCAGGAATGGGGGCATGTTGGATAAACACTCAAGCTGCCTTCACTCATTCACTCACGCACTCAGTCTTCACTATGCCAGGGATGGACCTGCAAAACATGTGAGAGAAAGAGTCTGCTCACCCAGGCTTCTGACCAGTGGAAGGGACGGAAAACAGATCGTTAAAGCTGTGTTCCATGTGATCAATCGGCCATGGAGACAACAGCGAAAGAGTGGAGGGAGTCGGAGGAACCTTCTAAGGTAATGTAGCTGGGAGTCCTTTGAAGGATAAATACTTCTTTCAAGACAGATAAAGAGGTTAGGGCATCTGGCAGAGACAGAAAGTGTACCAAAATGAAGTGAACTGTGAGGGGAGAAGCAAATTCCAGATGGAAAGAATAGGAAATGCAGAAGCACTGAGATTTGCACATATTTGGAGTGTGGCCCGGCACTTACTTATTGTGTAAATAGTATATTAGTAGAAGCTGTTGTTGAAGGCAATGGCACTCCACTCCAGTATACTTGCCTGGAAAATCCCATGGATGGAGGAGCCTGCTGGGCTGCAGTCCATGGGGTCGCTAAGAGTCGGACACGACTGAGTGACTTCATTTCACTTTCATGCATTGGAGAAGGAAATGGCAACCCACTCCAGTGTTCTTGCCTGGAGAATCCCAGCGACGGAGCCTGGTGGGCTGCCGTCTATGGGGTTGCGCAGAGTCAGACACGACTGAAGCGACTTAGCAACAGCAGCAGCAGCAGCTGTTGAGTTGGGTCTGAAACACAAGCTGAAGCCATGGTAAGGATGCCTCATGTTGTAAACAGCTGGAGTCACCGTTTGTTTTAAACAAAGGAGTGACCATCAGGTCTAGATTCTATAAAACTTCTGGCAGTTGTCTGGAAGATGGGTTGAAATCAGCCCTGGAGGTGGAAAACACATTAGGATGTTGTTATAATAACCCAAGTAAGAATTGGCAAGGGTCTCAGTCAGCAACAAGAATGGTTGTGAGTGTATAAGGTTGCAGCTGATATTTTTTAAACCGTATCTTTAAATGTTTTTCAGTATACCCACAAAGTCTTTTGATGAAGACTACACTCAGCTTTAGAACATTATCATTACCCTTGAGAGAAACGCTATTAGCATGAGCAGTTGCTCTCAATTGATAACCCCCTCCCCGTTCCCTAGCAATCACTAATCTACTTTCTATCCCCATTGTTGTCGAGTCACTCAGGTTGTATCCGACTGTTTTGCAACCTCAGGGACTGTAGCCTACCAGGCTCCTGATCCATGGGATTTCCCAGGCAAGAGCACTGGAGTGGGTTGCCTTTTCCTTTCTCCAGGGAATCATCCCAACCGAGGGATTCAGGGAATAATTTACTCCTGAGCCACCGGGAAAATCCTTCTATCTCTTGGATTTGCCTATTCTAGGCATTTTTAAATAAACTGAATCATAGAATATGTGGTCTTTCACGACTGGCTTCTTCACTTCACGCACAAGGTTTTCTGGGGACATATGTTTCCAGTTCTCTTGGACATATACCCTAGGAGTAGACTTTGGCTCATACAGTAACTTTATATTTAACTTTTTGAGGTACTGCCAAATTCTCTTCCAACATGGTTGTATCACTTTACATTCCCACCAGGAATATATGAGACTTCCAATTTCTCAACATCCTTATCAACAATTACCATTGTCTCACTGTTTTTGATTATCGCTCCCCTAGTGGGTGTGAAGTGAAGTTGCTCAGTTGTCCCCGACTCTTAGTGACCCCCATGGACTGCAGCCTACCAGGCTCCTCCGTCCATGGGATTTTCACTTTTCACTTTCGTGCACTGGAGAAGGAAATGGCGTCGCACTCCAGTGTTCTTGCCTGGAGAATCCCAGGGTCGGGGGAGTCTGGTGGGCTGCTGTCTGGGGGTCGCATAGAGTCGGACACGACTGAAGCGACTCAGCAGCAGAGGATGTGAAGTGGTAACTCGTGGTGGTTTTGGTTTGGATTTAACTGATTTCTAATGACAAAAAGTATCTTTTCATATTTTTATTGGCCAATTGCATATCTTCCTGAAATAAATATCTATTCAGATGGTCTGTCCATGTTAAATTGGCCCCTTGTCTTTTCATTGAAAGTGTTAGTTGCTCAGTTGTGTCTGATTCTTTTGGAGCCCTTGGACTTTAGCCCACCAGGCTCTTCTGTCCATGGAATTCTCCAGGCAAGAATACTGGAGTGGGCTGCCATTTCCTTCTCCAGGAGATCTTCCCCACCCAGGGATCAAACACAGGCCTCCCACTTTGCAGGCAGATTCTTTACCATCTGAGCCACTGTCCTTTTATTATTTAATTATAAAAGAGTTCTTTATACAATTCTATATAAAAATCTCATATCAAGTTTATAAACATTTTCTCCTATGGGTTATCTGTTTACTTTCTGGATGGCATCCTTTGAAGTCTAAAAGGTTTTTATTTTGATGACATCTGATTTGTTCATTGTTTCTTTTCTCTCCTGTGTGACTGATCTCATAGCTAAGAAGGCTTTGCCTAATGCAGGGTCCTGATGATGTATTCCTATATTTTTTTCACAGTGTTTATACTTTTAGCTCTTATGTCTAGATCTATCATATATTCTAGCTAGTTTTTGAGCATGATATGAGGATGCCATCCAGCTTCATTCTTTTGCATGTGGATTCCAGTCATTCAAGCATCAGTTGTTGAAAAGACTATGCCAGCACCTGGATTGAGCCTGAGAGCCTAAGCCCTACTGAGGACAGCCCCTAGGGCTGGTACTCATTGCATAACCAGACCCCATCCTGCCAGAGGCCACCTCCCTCTTGTGGCTTAAGGGGATGCTGTTGCAGGGAAATGTTGGAAGAAGAGAAAAAAGGAGTTAATGGATTAGAAAAGGGAGCACTTTGTAAGTAACTCTCCATATTTCCTACCTCTCTCTGGGTTAGGGGGTTGCAGAGAGAACCAGCCCAGGAGATAGCTGAATATGGGAGAAAATGGACCCCAAGATGCCCATGTATCACTTAGATACATCAATGGGATTAATGGAACAAGCTCAAGTTCCAATGGTTGCCTATTCGTTTCAAAATGGAGATGTTTTCTCTAAGCAGGAAAGTACAGCATTGGGCCAAGGGTGAAAGAGACCATCTGGATTGGGTCCTTGCTGTAACTGTTTCATTTTACTACTTCCTCTTGCCAGCCCTAACTTGGCCCGATATTTAATTGTATTCTGACTTTGGAGTCATAAGAATGCTTGAAATACTCTGAACATAAGTCCTTTATTACTTTTATGAATTGCAAATATTTTCACCTAATACAGAGCTTGCCTTTTCAGCTTGTTGTCAGTGTTTGGGGAAGAGTAAAAGTTTTCATTTTATTTGAAGACCAATTTATAATTTTGTCTTTTATGTTTCATGTGTTTTGTAGACTAAGTAATGTTTGCATAACCCAAGTTCACAAAGATGCTTTTCTATGTTTACTTAGAGTTTTAGCTTTTACTTTTAGACCATGTTCTGTTTCGAGGTAATTTTTGCCAAGGCTGTGAGGCAAGAATGAAGAGGAAGCAAGGTGAGTTTGTGATTAAAAAAAAAAAGTCTTTGCTACAATAGACAATTAAAAGCAACTATTCCATAAGATGTAGTGCTGTACATAGTAATAGAAACCCTGCTGATGCTGCCTGTGGAGGTGGAAGGGGTTTCATCAGGCAAGGTCCCCTGGTGTCTCTTGATGGGAGAGTGGAGTGGAATTCCTCTACCTGTGCTCCTATATACTTGAATGTTCACAGCAACTGTATTTGCAGTAGTCAAAATCTAGAATCAAGCCAGATGTCATTTAGGTGAGCATTTACCCAATCTGTGGGTAAGCCTTACTATGGAATACTATTCAGCAATAAAAAAGAACAGACTATTGAAACACCCAAGAGCTTGCAGGAATCTTCAGGGAACATGCTAGGTGAAAAAGTCAATCACAAAAGGTTACACACTATGTGATTCCGATCATGTAACTTTTAGAAAGTTATTTAAGAAATAAAGGACAGATTAGGGACTTCCAAGTATAGGCATGGGAGAGGAGGAGGGTGGGAGAGGTAAGAAAGGGCATCAGGAGTGATCCTTGCAGTGTTGGAGCTGTTGAGTACCTTAACATGAGTGACAGATACACAAACCTACACTAGTGATGTAACTGTATAGAATGTCACACAAATGCACACACATACACACTAAAACATGGGAAATCTGGAAAAGACTGGTGGATATATCAGTGTCAATATGCTGGTTGTAATATTCGCTTTAGCTTTGCAAGCTGCTACTCTTGTCTGAAACTGAGCAAATTTTACAAGGGATCACTCTACATTATTTCTTGCAACTCTATGTGAATCTATAAAGATCTCAGTACAAATTTCAATTAAAAATTATAAAACTGAACTAAAGGATTTTAACAGTCATTCATCTCACCAAAGGTTACACATAGCATGTAAGGACATGAAAAGATAGTGACCATCAGTAGCTATGAAGAAAATGCTAATTAAAACCACATGAACATGTTGGAGAGGCTATGGAGCAACAGGAACTCTCATTTGGTGCTGGTTGAGACGCAAAATGGTACAGCTACTTTGGAAAGCAGGTTAGTAGAGTTTTCATAAAGCAAAAATTACAGCTGTTATGTGAACCAGATATCTTACATCAGGGTATTTAACCCAATTCAAAACAACATGTCTAGGTAAAAAAATCATGCACTGCTGGCCACGGTCACTTTATGCATGATAACTCCATTGAGAACTGGGAACCCAGGCATCTGTCTACTGACAAACTGATCGACAAAGCACACTTCAGTTCAGCTCAGTTTAGTCGCTCACTCGTGTCCAACTCTTTGCAACCCCATGAACCACAGCACGCCAGGCCTCCCTGTCCATCACCAACTCACGGAGTCCACCCAAACCCATGTCCACTGAGTCAATGATGCCATCCAACCATCTCATCCTCTGTCGTCCCCTAGTTCTAGCCTGTCCTCCTGCCCTCAGACTTTAGAATGAAATACTACTCAGCAATGTACAAAATGAGTGGACTGTTGATAAATGCATCAACACGAGTACATTTGAAAATCATTATGTTGAAGGAAGGGATCCAGGCACAAAAGAGTACACACTGTAATGATTCCGTTTATATGATGTTTAAGAAAATGCGAAACCACACTGACATGAATCAGATCAGTGGTTACCAGAGGCTGACATTACCTACAAGGAGACATGGGGACTTCTGGGGTTGTTGGAGATGTTCTATATCTTGATTGCAGTAGGAGTTACATAACTATATGTATATTTGTCAAGAAGTATGAAACATTACACTTAAAATGGGTGAAATGTGTTTTATATAAGTTACACCTCAAGAAACCTGATTTTATACCATCTTTAGGAAAACCATGAATAGATTCTCCTGTGCTTAATCTGGAGATTTCTGAACATTGTCTGATTGGCTCAGTTTGCTTTAAATCTCAGAACTGGAAGGAATCTTAGACATGGATATTTGGGTCACTCTCCTTTTTTACATGGAACGAAACTGAAGTCTAGAGAAAACAGTCTTTCCTAAAGCCTCACAGCTGGTGAATAAGAAGCTCGGACTAGAAGCCACTCTCCTGAATTTCTAATGTTCTTCATTATACAGTGGTCTCCTCTGAGGGTGCAGACCAGGCCTTAGCAATCTTTCCTCTTGAACTCTCAGCTGTTCTTTCCACCTGCGGTCACCCAGCTTGGGCCTTTGTATACGGCACAGACTGTCGTATTTATTTTTGAATTAATAACAGAACCTGAGTGGCAGAGGCTGGGAGGAAGGACAGTGACAGGGGAAAAGGTCAATGCATCATCATTCACTCTACACCCAGCGTCAGGATCTCACTGCATACAAATGAGAAGGAAGGGGTCTTATTAGGTCTGTGTTAAAATTTTCAGTTTAATCCAATCAGTTTGATTTCACTTTCAATTGATATTGTACTTTTGTACAATATCAAAATTGTATTGTACTTTGATATTGTACTTTTCAATTACAGAATTTTCATTTGAATATCTTCCATAAGATCAGTTTTTAGCTAAATTTTTAATCTCTCTGTCATTCGTTTTCTCTTGCTTAGTCATGTTTATCATTGTGAATTCTCATTACTGCACTCCAGCAGCTTCTGCTGACTTAATTATTCTATTGTTTTTAGTTATGCAGACTGTCCTTTGTTGGTCTTATTAATTTTTAAAGAATTTTGATTACTTATTAAAAATACAGAGACTTCAGATGATATCTTTCACCCTTTTCTTTCTAGGCAGTTAGGGTGGGGGCCTTAACCCAATCGTGGCCCCTTCTGAGGAAAGGCTGGGTTTTTGCAGCTGCTATAAGGTTGAATAATTTATCCTCGGTCCTCCCTACTCCCCTCGGATTTTCCACTGGGAGCTGATATATTCCTTACTCCCCCTCCTTGTGAGTACAGAAATGTCATCTCTGTGTTTGAGACTAGAGAAATCCCCTGCTCAGCTCTTCAGAATCTTTCCATGAGGGCCTTGGCTCCAGCCCCGTGTAGCTGGGGATTCAGCACAAGTCTCAAGGGGAAAGCCGGAAATTGGTTTGAAGCCCCTCAAGTCTCCTCAAAATATTTTGCCAGTTTTTCTGCGCCCTCCACAGACTGAAAGCCTGAATTGTGAGCTTCCTGTCTGTGTCTAGAACCAACAGAGTCCCCCAGGGTGAAGGCAGTGATAGAGGGTGAGCCCAGGTGCTTGGGCCTTTTCCTTGCAGAAATTCAGTCCCTGCAGTTCTAGTTGCATCAGAAGTTTTCTGCTACTTTCTAACAGCTACTTTCTATATTTTATTGTTTTTCTTTCTAGTTTCTTTTGTGGAGAGTACTGCCCCACTCTTAGCTAGATGACTGCACCTCAAAATGCAACTCTAGGACTTGCCTGGTGGTCCAGCGGTAAAGAATCCGTAGGCCAGTGCAGGGGACGTGGTTCTATCCCTGGTCCAGGAAGATTCCACACCGCAGGGCAACCCAAGCCTGTGTGCCATCACTACTGAATTTGCGCTCTGGAGCCTTTGAGCCCCAAGCACTGAAGCCCACGCACCCCAGAGCCAGTGCTCGGCAGTGACAGCAGCCTCTGCTGAGCCCACACGTGCCAGTGAATGCTCAGCACAGCCAAAAATAAAATAAATAAATCATTTTAAAAAATGCAAGTCCAAACCACTGAAGTAAAATTCAACAGGCAAAATGCCTATATTTAAAGCTCTCAGAATAAACTTGCAGAAAACTGAGCCAGAGACTCAGGATTCGGACGATTATCATAATGACTTTTCAGTTGTTTTTACAAATCAACATTTTGTTTTCATCTGTATTTGCAGGAATAGTTACCATTTTTGTTGACATTTATACACACCTGGAAGCATTCTAAGAAATTTCCATACATAATCTCTTTCAATATCCTCAGCAATACCCCTTGATGTGGATCAATTATTCCCATTTTACAGATTGAGACATTGAGAGGTCATATAGTTATTGAAAGAGAAAACAGATTCAAGACTGAATTTTTTCTCAACCACTAAGCCAAACTACTTTCCACGGGAACCAGTTTGACAATATGAACTGCCTGTTGTGTCATTCACAATTACTTTCCTAATGATACAGTACATTTCCTAGGACTCATTCATTTGTGGCTTGTCTTAGGTGCAGAAGGTTTCTTGCGGCTCCTGAAGGCATAGCCGAGATCTGCTCTCTATCCGTGCAGAATCCTCGGCCATAGAGAATTCCCTGCCCTTTCCCAAGGTTAGATGGTTTTTTCTTCTGCCACTGTCCCAGGAGCAGCAACTCTTGGCAGATTCTGTGCAGGAGAGGATTTCCCATTCCTCTTCTATGAACAGGTGGATTTTGCTTCCATCCCTCTCTGAGGAATAATATCTCTCTGCCCGAGTCCAGGTGGGCTGTGTGTATATGTGCGTGTGTCTGGATGAAAAGTTCGTTCTACCCCTTCCCGATGATGTCAGGTTTTTGCCTTCTATGGGGAAACAGGAAAGGTCTTGTGCTTAGCCTCCAGTGGCCCGGATCAATCATGCCTTGCATGCCTGCACCACCGAGCAGGGCTGTTTCCACTCAGTTCAGTCACTCAGTTGTGTCCGACTCTTTGCGACCCCATGGACTGCAGCATGCCAGGCCTCCCTGTCCATCACCAACTGTTTCCACTCTCTTGCCCTAAGCTCTTTTTTTCTTTCGAGTATCTAGTCAAGGCTGCAGCCATGAAATTAAAAGACGCTTACTCCTTGGAAGAAAAGTTATGACCAACCTAGATAGCATATTCAAAAGCAGAGACATTACTTTGCCGACTAAGGTCCGTCTAGTCAAGGCTATGGTTTTTCCTGTGGTCATGTATGGATGTGAGAGTTGGACTGTGAAGAAAGCTGAGCACCGAAGAATTGATGCTTTTGAACCATGGTGTTGGAGAAGACTCTTGAGAGTCCCTTGGACTGCAAGGAGATCCAACCAGTCCATTCTGAAGGAGATCAGCCCTGGGATTTCTTTGGAGGGAATGATGCTAAAGCTGAAGCTCCAATACTTTGGCCACCTCATGTGAAGAGTTGACTCATTGGAAAAGACTTTGATGCTGGGAGGGATTGGGGGCAGGAGGAGAAGGGGACGACGGAGGATGAGATGGCTGGATGGCATCACGGACTCGATGGATGTGAGTCTGAGTGAACTCCAGGAGATGGTGATGGACAGGGAGGCCTGGCGTGCTGCGACTGAACTGAAATGAACTGAGTCAAGGCCCGTGAGAACTCTAAATGTGTCCTTGGGAACTCCTCCTGAGTCTTTTGGGCTCCCAGTTGTTTTAAACTTTTCATGCTAGTCCATATTTGGCCTTTAAAAAGATTCATTTAAAATTTAGTTGATGTTTTCTTACCAGTTTTACAGCATCCACTTCTTCCTCCCGTGTTCTAGAAACACTGACACAGTTCCCATGTCCTGTCTCTCCTTGAAGGAGCTTATCACTCTTTGGAATTCAATCCAGGTCTTACTGTCTTGAAACCTCAGCTATCTGATGGGCTCAAGAGAAGCTGTAATTTTGTATATTGCTTTTTATCCTGCCCGGTTGGGGTGTGTGTGTGTGTGTGTGTGTGTGTGTGTGTGTGTGTGGAGTGGGGGTTGTGGTGGTGAGAGGAACATTCTTTTTCAGCTTTCTCCATTCAGAGTGAAAGTGGAATTTTTGTCCATGTGCTTAGCGTGTGCTTGCTAAGTTGCGTCATGTCTGACTCTTTGCGATTCCATGGACTGTAGCCCGCCAGGCTCCCCTGTCCCTGGGATTCTCCAGGCAAGAACACTGGAGTGGGTTGCCACGCCCTCCTCCAGGGGATCTTCCTGACCCAGGGATCAAACCTGAGTCTCTTATGTCTCCTGCATTGGCAGGCGAGTTCTCTACCCCTAGGGCCACCTGGCAAACCCATTTTGCTCATCTTGACATCCTGAAGTCTGGTAACCAGAGATGACTAGTATGTCATTCTTGATCTTGGTCTTCAGTGGTTTTATTTTTGCTTTTTGAATTTTCTCTCTTTCTCTCTTTTTCTTAGGTGATATTAAAACTTAAAGTGTTACCTGTCATCAGGAGGACAGTCATACTTTTAATTTCTGGAAAAGCTTTTTTTAAAAATTGGTTGGGCCCATGTTGCCTCCTAGTGCCCTACTCAAGAGACTATTTCATCAAAAATAGAAGGAATTGGTGCCAGAGTTAAAGATGCTTTGACTTCAATTGGTGTCCTCAATTTATTGATTTTATGATTCCTTGATACAGACAGCAATACTTTGTTTAGCACAGCCTGATTGAAAAGGTTGACTTGCCATTTTAGGAGAAACTTATACTAATATAATTCCTGGGTCAGGAAGATCCGCTGGAGAAGGGATAGGCTATACACTCCAGTATTCTTGGGCTTCCCTTGTGGCTCAGAGATAAAGAATCTGCCTGCAATGCGGGAGACCTGGGTTTGATCCCTGGGTTGGGAAGATCCCCTGGAGAAGGGAACAGCTAGCCATTCCAGTATTCTGGCCTGGAGAATTCCATGGACTGTATAGCCCGTGGCGTCGCAAAGAGTCAGACACCACTGAGCAACTTTCACTTTCACTTTATAATAATATAAAGTACTGATTTGGGTCAATGTATTTCTATAATAGCTTTAGCAAAATTCTTGACTTTTAATATAAAAAGTGTCACTGTATTTGGTTTTGTTCAAATATTAGTTAAATGAAAAAGGAAGACGGCTTCCTTGCTGGCTCAGTGAATCCGTCTGCTGGAGGCGGCAGGACACACAGGATCAGTCTTTGGTCCTGGTAGATTCCCACCTGCCACAGACGGTGTGCCGGGCACCACAGCGATTGAGCCTGTGCTCTAGAACCGGGAGCCGCGGACACCGAAGCCCACGCGCCCTAGAGCCCGTCCTCTGCGACGAGAGACGCCACCGCAGTGAGAAGCCTGAGCGCCCCCACTAGGCAGTAGTCGTATCTGCAACTAGAGGAACACCCTGGCAGCAACAAAGATCCAGCAGTCTAAACTGAATAGCTGTTTTAAAAACGAAAAGGAAAAAACGTAAGGCTTAAATACAGTGACACTTCATAGGATCTGGAAATCCCTAGTTTTCTGTTTCAATCCAAGTTTGCATCCCAGCTTTCAACTTTACTGTTTTTATATGAGGTCCCTGAACGTTCTAACAATTCTTCAGATATTGATTGCTTTATTTCCAGTTCACAAGAGCAGACAATGCCTCCACATGTAAAAGTTAACAGGATTTTTAAAAATAGTACAAAACACCCAAAGTATAGATGATATGTTGTCCAAAGTAGGTACGACTCAGCAGCACCTAGATACTTTATGCACACTCACCCGCAAAATGTGTATACAGTGAGTAAGGGTTTACCTGTCTTGATCTGACATCACCACGTTTTCCAACTTTAGGATTGTATCACATTCTTTAACCTTCCATCTAAAATGCTGAGATTTAATTTGGCCCTTTTGTTGAGTGTTTTGGGAGATTTGGGACCTCATTTAAAAGAAAGTCTTCTTTCTTTTGATAAACAATGGGGAGATACTGTCATTTGAAGCTAGATTAAAATTTGAACTCTGACTCCTCAACAGTAAAGTGGGGAAGAGGGCAGAACAAACTCTCTGGGGACTAGATGACATAATATGTGAAAAGTATGAAGGTGACTATGTTGCCATTTTAAGTCTCAATGCTCTTTTCCTTTTGCTTTACATATCTCCAATATGGCAATCAAGGTGTTCTGGGAGCTCTAGGCAACGGCACCCCACTCCAGTGCTCTTGCCTGGAGAATCCCCTGGATGGAGGAGCCTGGTGGGCTGCACTCCATGGGGTCGCTAGGAGTCGGACACGACTGAGTGACTTCACTTTCTCTTTCACTTTCATGCATTGGGGAAGGAAGTGGCAACCCACTCCAGTGTTCTTGCCTGGCGAATCTCAGGGACGGGGGAGCCTGGTGGGCTGCCGTCTATGGGGTAGAACAGGGTCGGACACGACTGAAGCAGCTTAGCAGCAGGAGCTCAAGAGTTGGACAGAGCTTGAATTCCAGCCGTGTTACTACTCAGCAGTGTGTTGTGATGCTAGAAAGCCACCTAACTCCCTTGAGTTTGTTTCTCCATGAGGGGAGGGGAAGGAGAAGTGCTGCCTATTGTGAAAACTAAAATGACAAACTCTTAGCATAGTATCTAGAGGACATTCAATGAATGTAAAAGATGCCCTGTTTTTAGATATTCATTCCCAATTTTCTCCTTCTCTTTTCTTGATTTTTAGATACAGTTCATCCCCTGTCAATTTAGAACTTTCTCTTCTAGCATTTTCTATGTGTGTCATCCTAACCATCACTTTGTATAGAAATATTAATAATAATAATTGGCTCAACTTTTTGAATGCTTATCAGATACCCCAAAATAGTTTAAGCACTTTATATACATTATTTCACATTTTGTCATCCTAAAGGAAAAATTAGTTTATAATAAAAATATCAGTATAGTCATTGCTTTCTGGGTGAGATAGACAGGAATTAACTGAAAAGGAACCCAAAAGAACTTTCTGAGGTGATAAAAATGTGCTGTATGTATTTTTTACTTTTAATTTACTTTANTTTCCAACTATTTTGAGAGTAATATTTTGGCTGCAATAATCTCAGGCAACATATTCAAATGGTAACTCAGTACGTCCTCTGATATGAAAGATGTTGCCACGTCTGTGTGCAGAGAGCCAGCGAGGAGTTGGGAGTGTCTCTAGGATGGAGCTTTCGCAATCAGGTGAACCTATTATCTCACCATCAGTTAGAAACTGTGTTTAAAACTCCAAATCAGAAATGTCAACAGAAGTCCCTGACTGCTTTGGTGATTATAGAACAAAGCAGTCTGCCATGACTGTGCAAGACTGAGGTCACTTCAGGGTTATTTCTTCTGCAAATGAGGCAGCAGTTTCTAAATTTACAGTCACCTTGATACTTCTTCAAACTTCTCATTAAAATGCTCAGAAAAAGATACAGAAAACTAAACCTCAAACATAAGTTTTTTTAAGGACACGTGATGAAATCAAAGGGATGTTTTTCTCTTTGTATCATGATGAACATAAACTTAGAAATGTCTTATTGTGCTATATAACCTTTGTGGTTCACTCTCTGAAACCAAGTATTAATGGAGAGCACTAATACATCCATTCAATCCTCACGGCAACCCTATGAGGCCTCATTATTTTTAAAAAATTTTAAAAATTGGTATATAGTTGCTTTACAGTGTTGTACAACAAAGGGAATCAGCTACATGTACACATATATCCCCTTCCTCTTGATCCTCCTTCCCGCCCCTCCTTATCCCACCCATCTGGGCTTCACTGTTAATATACCCACGTGGATTAACAAAGCATGTTAGCTGGCTGTGTTGATTTTCCCAAGGAAGCACATCACACAGTTCTGAGTGGAGAGTCAAGACGCAGTCCTATTTATTTATTTGAAGTATGGTTGATTTACAATGCTACATTAGTTTCTGGTGTACAGCAAAGTGGTTCAGTTATAAATATATATTATTTTCATATTCCTTTCCATTATTATTATTAAATTATATTAAATATAGTTCCCTGTGTTAAACAGTAAGGCTGTGCTGTTCATCTCTTATATATATAGAAGTTTGTGTCTGCTAGTCTCAAACTCCTAATTTATCTGCCCTCCCCCCCCACCCCGCCCCACCACCACATTCAGGCCTTTTTAGCTACCATTTTCTCCCATTACCAGATATTCTATTCCTTCCCCACTAAAATTGGAAAAACTTGTTGATCTACGCTACTGTCTGTACTTGTTTCTGTGGCTGCACTGACCCAGGTCAGGGTCAACTTGTTCGCATACTAAGAAGACTGAGAAAATAAATATGTTCAGGTTCTCTAGGGGTGTAAAGTATGGGACATTCAAGACTAATGAGATAAAAATACTAGATTGGAATATTCTTTGCAGCAAGTGTATCTATATTACAGTATAAAAATTTTCAGAATTTTTCAAAAATATTCTTAGAAAATCATTTCAGTTCAGTTCAGTTCAATCGCTCAGTTGTGTCTGACTCTTTGTGATCCCATGAATCACAGCACGCCAGGCCTCCCTGTCCATCACCATCTCCCAGAGTTCACTCAAATGCACGTCCATTGAGTCCGTGATGCCATCCACCCATCTCATCCTCTGCTGTCCCTTTTCCTCCTCCCCCCAATCCCAATCCCTCCCAGCATCACAGTCTTTTCCAATGAGTCAACTCTTCCCATGAGGTGGCCAAAGTACTGGAGTTTCAGCTTTAACATTATTCCTTCCAAAGAACACCCAGGGCTGATCTTCAGAATGGACTGGTTGGTTCTCCTTGCAGTCCAAGGGACTCTCAAGAGTCTTCTCCAACACCACAGTTCAAAAGCATCAATTCTTTGGTGCTCAGCTGTTGAAAAGCAGAGACATTACTTTGCCAATAAAGGTCCCTCTAGTCAAGGCTATGGTTTTTCCAGTGGTCATGTATGGATGTGAGAGTTGGACTGTGAAGAAAGCTGAGCGCCAAAGAAAATCATTTAGTATAACTTTAAACTTTTTTTTCAATTTTGTATGATCTTTCTAAACTTGCAGTTTCCAGAACATGTGAACAAGTCATCTTTGTTCTACTAAAGATGATTTGTGAAAATATGGTTCTGTAGATAAGATTCGAAGGCGGTGCACTCTATAGTTTTCCTGTGAAAACTAACATTGTGCGTCAGTAAATAAAAGCTCTGATAAGCACTGCAATAAAAGAATCTGTTTAGTGTTTAACCACAGTTCCTTCAAGTTACTTGAATACAAATTTTTCTTTTTCAGGCAACACCTGTCAAAATCCCATAGTCATCTGCTCTAAATGCTTAAAATGCATGGTTTTTTGAACCTATTGGATTATCACTAAATGGATTTATTTCAGTGAGTCCTCCTGGGAACTCTATATTTCAGAGCTTTTTTCTCTTCATAGAAAAATGATTATACCTCCACTATCTACTTTTTTTCTCTATCTCTTCAATGTTTACAACACAGGTCAGAAACCACATCTTTTTTTTCTTAGCCATCATGTGTTAGTGTCTAGAACAGTGCTAAATATACAGTGTGTGTGTGTGTGTGTGCGTTCAGTTGCTCAGTTATGTCCCACTCTTTGTGATGCCATGAACTGTACTCCACCAGGCACCTCTGTCCATGGCATTTTCCAAGCAAGAAAACTGGAGCGGGTTGCCGTTTCTTAATCCAGGGGATCTCCTCTAACCAGGGATCAAATTGAATCCATGTCTCCTGCGACTTTTTACCACTGCACCACCTGGGAAGCTGAAATATACAGTAGGTGTTTCATAAATGCATGCTTATTTTCTTGCTGAACCCAAATATCTGAAAGCAAAAAAATATTTGAGTCCACTTCATAAGAAACTTAAATGATACAAAGATCCTGCTGGAGAGTCAATATGAGCACTTTGCCACATTTCTCAGGAATAATGTACGCGGAAGTAGTAATTCCTCCTTCTTGCTTTTGCACTGAAACAATCTTTCCTCTTATAATCCCATAATGAAGGAAGAAGGGAAATATTAAAACATGATAAAGGTCAAGGTTATCGCTTACATTAAAACCTATTTAATAGCACTATCACTATTACAGCTGCAACTAGCTGGCATTTATTGAGCACACTGTAGGTGACAGTCTTTAAGTCACATGGCAACCCTATGAGTTAGGTACTATTATTCTCACCATATAACTGCTGAGGGAATTGGGAGTTAAATAAGAGACATTACTTTGCTGACAAAGGCCCATCTAGTCAAAGCAATGGTTTTTCCAGTAGTCATGTATGGATGTGAGAAGTGGACCATAAAGAAAGCTGACTGCTGAAGAATTGATGCTTTTGAACTGTGGTGCTGGAGAAGACTCTTGAGAGTCCCTTGGACTGCAAGGAGATCCAACCAGTCAATACTAAAGGGAATCAGTCCTGAATATTCATTGGAAGGGCTGATGCTGAAGCTGAAACTCCAATAATTTGGCCACCTGATGTGAAGAACTGACTCATCTGAGAAGACCCTGATGCTGGGAAAGATTGAAGGTGGGAGGAGAAAGGGTTGACAGAGGATGAGATGGTTGGATGGCATCACCGACTCAATGGACATGAATCTGAGCAAACTCCTAGACAGAGAACCCTGGTGTGCTGCAGTCCATGAGGTCACAAAGAGTCAGACACGACTGAGCTGAACTGAAGTCTACAGTAACAGAAGAACAATGAAGTCACAGAAGCTGGTCAAATCCTAGATGTTAGACTTTAGTTAAATTTCAGTTCAGCTCAGTCATGTCCGACTCTTTGCAACCTCATGGACTGCAGCATGCCAGGCCTCCCTGTCCTTCACCGTTTCCCAGAACTTGCTCAAACTCAAGTCCATCGAGTCAGTGATGCCATCCAACCATCTCATCCTCTGTCATCCCCTTCTCCTCCTGCCTTCAATCTTTCCCAGCATCAGGGTCTTTTCTAGTGAGTCAGCTCTTTGAATCAGGTGGCCAAGTAGACTTAGGGGAAATCAATTATGCATGGGGTTGTAAAATTTTAACTTTAATTTGTCTAACACTCATTTAACAGGTGAGGCAAATGCAAGCTAGAGGATTTCAGGGACTTGCTGAAGATCACCAGCCTTTTTAGCATAAAATCTGGCACTAGAAAACAGTCTCTGAATTCTTAGTCCAGTTCTTCTCCTACATTGCATTTTTGTCTTACTCAAGATAATTAACAGCAGTTATGTTAAACAGCTACTTTTTAGGGAAAACATGTGCTACCACCTTCCATAAGGAGCTTAGAGATGCTTCTGAAGAGATGAGATTTACAGAAGTAATTACAAAACAGATTTGATTGAAGCACTCCAAATTTAGTATTTGATTGTCAAATCTGTTTTATTAAATATTTGTTACTATACATTATTTGTTGAACTTTTCTCCTGTTTAAAATGTTGATATATGAATATAAATTTATCTGACAATTCCAAGGTGGTGAGAATTTGAAATGAAAAAAAAATCTAGAACAGCAAGATTGACTCTGTTTTGTCATATATAAATGTATACATTATATATATGTTTTGAAATATATGTATCATATATATGTCATATATATCAAGATAATAATAATTTTTAAATTAAGATAATTTTTAAAATCTGTGATGGTGAACACGGTTTTCTTAAATTTATTGGCCAGTGCATTTCTTCACATGAAATGTCTTCCTGTATACATTTTTTTGGTTTCTATTGAGTAAATCATCTTCATCTTATTGATTTATGAAAGCTCTTTGTATATTAAAAACCATAGGTCCTTTTCTGTCATACATATTAGAAATATTTCCCAACTTTGTTACATTAAAAGCTATTTCATGTCATTTTTTTCCAGTACATTAAGCACTTTTTATGACATCTCTTGAAAGATTAAAAAAGATTTTTTCCTGTACTATAAAATCTCCCCCCTGAAGAAGACCATTTCAGAGTGGACTGCATGGAGTAAACCTGCAGTCACTGAGATGAAGCCTTGCAGTCATAGGAAGTGAAAGCAGAGGAGGCCCGCTCACTTCCTGTCACCGTGACAGCTCCAGGCCGTGCCAGCTGGGCACCAGTGGGGAGGCTTGGCAGGTCTTCCTTACGCTCCCAGCCATCACAGGAGAGGAAGGCAGGCCTCACGCCTGTGCTGAACCATTCAGAGCAGTTCTCTGAAGCCTGCAGAAGCGTCTCAGAGGCACAAAGGGCAGAAACATCACCAGCGTGGCTTCAGTCTGTGAACAAGCTAGGATAAAAAATGTGATATCATTTGAGTTTCTTTTTTCAATTAAGTTTATGTAAAGAAAAAGTCTTTCCATCACCCCAGTGTTTCTAATTTGCAGTAGCTAAATATGTCACCAGTTAAAAGCAGTCCTCTTTTTAAGGCAAACACATATTGCAATTTGATTCTTAAATGATTATTAAATAAAGCAATGTCTGCATTTACAATACACAAACAGGCTAAATGTCGCTAGACATCTGGGATGCTTTATCCAAATATGTATGATTAATATTCTTATTTTACTCAGCACTGCAATTCGTGCTTAATTTGCTATTTTCACTTCCCTTCTGAAGCTTCTGCCAACTGCTTGCACTTGGGTCTTTTGCAGCATCTGTGACTGTCCACCCTTGGTGATCCCATAAATGCTGGTCTGAACCAGACAGAAATGAATGTCTGTGCTGGCCTTTCCTCTGCACAGCTGCCTGATCTGAAGCAGGCCACTTCATTTCCCTCAGTTTCAGTTTCCTCATTTGCAGTATTAGCAAGTGTGTTGTTGTAACTTGGTTATTACAATCCATGTTACCATCACATCATTATAGGGTATTGATAATGTTGGACAGATCAATGAATAAACAACAATTCTTTAATAGCTCCCTCCCTTGATAAAACGAATTACTATCCCCACAAGCAATCCCAACTTCCTTTCCCTGATTCTAGAGCCTATTTCTTAAGCTCTTAAAAGGTAAATGCTTCATGTATCTTTGCAGTGGTACAGTCCCTATTATACTGCCTTATATAATTTCTTCTTTCAATGATTTTTCAGGAGGAAGGACCACTTAGGTTGGAGAAATGATTTCTCTCTATCATAAGCAGCAGTTTTTAATGCACGGACATTTGGCCATGTCTAGAGAAAATTTTGGCTGCCACAAATGGAGATTGCTATAGGCAGCTGGTTGGTATAGGTCCAAGTTGCTGCTAAACATTCTAAAATATAGGATGTAGGACACACAGACAGCAAAGGATTATCTGGCTGCCAAGTGTTGATAGTGTCGAGGTTGAGAAACCCTGATATAACAGAAAATATGGCTTTGGAGTCAGAGCTAAGTTCCAGTCCCAACTCAGTTGTTCTCCTGCTTTGTGGTTTTGAACAAGATGCTTGATTTCTCTGTACTCCCTTGTTCTGTCTGATATAAAGTGATACAAGAATCTAGATGCAGAAAGGTAGTTCCGTTCAGTTCAGTTGCTCAGTCATGTCTGACTCCTTGTGATCCCATGGACTGCAGCATGCCAGGTTTCCTTGTCCATCACCAACTCCCAGAGCCTACTCAAAACCATGTCCATCATGTCAGTGATACCATCCAACCATCTCATCCTCTGTCATCCCTTTCTCTTCCCACCTTCAATCTTTCCCAGCATCAGGGTCATTTGCAATGAGTTGGTTGTTCACATCAGGTGGCCAAAGTATTGGAGTTTCAGCTTCAGCATCAGTCCTTCCAATGAATATTCAGGACTGATTTCATTTAGGATGGACTGGTTAGACCTTCTTGCAGTCCAAAGAACTCTCAAGAGTCTTCTCCAACACCACAGTTCAAAAGCATCTTTGGCACTCAGCTTTCTTTATAGTCTAGCTCTCACATCCATACATGACTACTGGAAAAACCATAGCCTTGACTAGATGGACCTTTGTCGGCAAAGTAATGTCTCTGCTTTTTAATATGCTATCTAGGTTGGTCATAGCTTTTCTTCCAAGGAGTAAGCTTCCTTTAATTTCATGGCTGTTGTTACCATCTGCAGTGATTTTGGAGCCCAAAAAAATAAAGTCTCTCACTTTTTGCATTGTTTCTTCATCTACTTGCCATGAAGTAATGGGACTGGATGTCATGATCTTGGTTGTCTGAATGTTGAGTTTTAAGCTTTAAGTTTTTCACTCTCCTCTTTCACTTTCAAGAGGCTCTTTAGTTCTTCACTTTCTGCCATAAGGGTGGTGTCATCTGCATATCTGAGGTTATTGATATTTCTCCCGGCAATCTTGATTCCAGCTTGTGCTTCATCCAGGCCAGCGTTTTGCATGGTGTACTCTGCATATAAGTTAAATAAGCAGGGTGATAATATATAGCCTTGATGTACTCCTTTCCCGATTTGGAATCAGTCTGTTGTTCCATGTCTGGTTCTAACTGTTGCTTCTTGACCTGCATACAGATTTCTCAGGAGGCAGGTCAGGTGGAATGGTACTCCCAACTCTTGAAGAATTTTCCACAGTTTGTTGTGATTCACACAGTCAAAGGCTTTGGCGTAGTCAATAAAGCATAAGTAGATGTTTTCTGGGAACTCTGTTGTTTTTTCGATGATCCAGTGGATGTTGGCAATTTGATCTCTGGTTCCTCTGACTTTTCTAAATCCAGCTTGAACATCTGGAAGTTCACTGTTCACGTACTGTTGAAGCCTAGCTTGGAGAATTTTGAGCATTACTTTGCTAGTGTGTGAGATGAGTGTAATTGTGCAGTAGCTTGAATATTCTTTGGCATTGCCTTTCTTTGGGATTGGAATGAAAACTGACCTTTTTCAGTCCTGTGGCCACTGCTGAGTTTTCCAAATTTGCTGGCATATTGAGTGCAGCACTTTCACGGCATCATCTTTCAGGATTTGAAAGAGCTCAACTGGAATTCCATCACCTCCACTAGCTTTGTTCATAGTGATGCTTTCTAAGGCCCACTTGACTTAACATTCCAGGATGTCTGGCTCTAGGTGAGTGATCACACCTTCATTATTATCTGGGTCATGATCTTTTTTTGTATAGCTCTTCTGGGTATTGTTGCCACCTCTCCTTAATATCTTCTGCTTCTGTGAGGTCCATACCATTTTTGTCCTTTATTGTGCCCACCTTTTCATGAAATGTTCCCTTGGTATCTCTAATTTTCTTGAAGAGATGTTTAGTCTTTCCCACTCTATTGTTCTCCTCTGTTTCTTTGCATTGATTGCTGAAGAAGGCTTTCTTATCTCTCCTTGCTATTCTTTGGAACTCTGCATTCAAATGGGTGTATCTTTCCTTTTCTCCTTTGCGTTTAGCTTCTCTTCTTTTCTCAGCTATTTTTAAGGCCTTGTCAGACAACCATTTTGCCTTTTTGAAATACTTTTTCTTGGGGATGGTCTTTATCACTGCCTCCTGTACAATGTCACAAACCTCTGTCCATAAGGTAGATGGAAGTAGAAATCTGAATAATCTTAACAAGACCCAGAGATTTTTTTAAAAGTTTAATTAGATTATAGTTGATTTACAATGTTATATTCATGTCAAATGTATAGCAAAGTGAATCAGTGGTACATTTACATATATCCATTTTTTAAAATTTTTTTCTGTAAGTACTCTTTCATTACAGTGTACTAAGTACAGTTCCCTTGTTATACAGTATGTCCTTATTTGTTATCTATTTTATATACAGTAGTGTTAAGTGTTAGTCACTCAGTCATGTCTAAGATTTTGAGACCCCATGGACTATATAGCCTGCCAGGCTTCTCTGTCCATGGAATTCTCCAGGCAAGAATATTAGCACAGGTTGCCATTCCCTTCTCCAGGGGATCTTCCCAATACAGGGATTGAACATGAGTTTCCAGCAATGCAGGCAGATTCTTTACTCTCTGAGCCACCAGTGAAGCCCCATACTGTGCCTATGTATAAGTTCCAGTCTCCCAATTTATCCCTCCCTTCCCCCTCTTACCCCTTGGTAACCATGTTTGTTTTCTGCATCTCTTAACTCTATTTCCATTTTGTAGGTGAATTTCATTTATGCCCTTATTTTTTTAGATTCCACATGCAAGTGACACTATATTATACTAGTCTTCTATGTCATATCATACATAGAAGAACTATACAAAAAGGTCTTAATGGCCTGGGTAACCACAATGGTGTGGTCACTGACTGCAAGCCGGACATCCTGGAGTGTGCAGTTAGTGAGCCTTAGGAAGCATTACTATGAACAAAGCTAGTGGAGGTGATGGAATTCCAGCAGAGCTTTTCAAAATCCTAAAAGATGATGCTGTTAAAGTGCTACACTCTATATTTCAGCGAATTTAGAAAACTCAACAGTAGCCACAAGACTGGAAAATATGAGTTTTCATTCTAATCCCAAAGAAGGGCAATGCCAAAGAATGTTCAAACTACTGAACAACTGTGCTCATTTCACACACCGGCAAGATTATGCTCATAATCCTTCAAGTTAAGCTTCAGCAGTACACACTTCCAAGCAGGTTTAGAAAAGCCAGAGCAACAAGAGATCAATTGCCAACATTTGTTGGATCATAAAGCAAGAGAATTCCAGAAAAACATCTACTTCTGCTTCACTGACTATGCTAAAGCCTTTGATTGTGTGGATCACAACAAACTGTGGAAAATTCTTAATGATATGGAAATACCAGAACACCTTACCAGCTCTTGTATGCAGGTCAAGAAGCATCAGTTAGAACTGGAGAAGGAAAAAATAACTGGTTGAAAATTGGGAAAGGAGTACATCAAGACTGTATATTGTCACCTGGCTTATTTAACTTCTATGCAGAGCACATTATGTGAAATGCTGGGCTGGATGAATCACATGCTGGAATCAAGATTGTCAAGAGAAATATCAGCATCCTCAGATATCACTTTTATGGTAGAAAATGAAGAGGAACTAAAGTAGATATCATGTTAAAAACCAGAGACATCATTTTGCCAACAAAGGTCCATATAGTCAAAGGTGTGATTTTTCCAGTAGTCACACATGGGTGTGAGAACTGGACCAGAAAGAGGGCTGAGCACTGAAGAATTGATGCTTTTGAATTGCATTGCTGGAGAATATTCTTTAGAGTTCTTGGACTGCAAGGAGATCAAACCAGTCAATCATAAAGGAAATCAATCCTGAATAGTCATTGGAAAGACTGATGCTGAAGCTCCAATACTTTGGCCACCTTATAGGAAAAGCTGACTCATTGCAAAAACGCTGATGCTGGGAAAGATTCAAGGCACAAGGAAAAGGGGATGACAAAGGATGAGATGTTAGATAGCAAATCATTGACTCAATAGACATGAATTTGAGCAAACTCTGGGAGATAAAAAAGGACAGGGGAGCCTGGCATGCTGGAACACATCGGGTCACAAAAAGTCGGACAGGATTGAATGACTGAACAACAACAAATGTAATATCCAGAGATCTGTGGTTTCTTAATAAGATGCAAGGATCTATCTATTCTTTGAACACAGAAAGTAGGGTGGACCTGATCAAAAGTATGTTTGCATAAAGAGTAGGAAAATGGATACTGTGCCTTCTCCCTTTTGTGGCCACTCTGAATAACTTGCCTTTGCCTCTCAAAGACAGGCCACTTTAAGAGAAGCTGGAGCATGCCAAGGAGCTAAAAGTGAAGATGTTGATTCCGTTCTTTTGCTGAGCTCAGTGAGTATCCACACAATTCAATGTTGACCTAATTGATTGCCTAGAATCACAAAGGCTTACTTTTACCAACATTATTATAGTGCAGCTAGAGCCTCCAAGGAGACTGTGAGCGTCCAGAGTCAGGGTGCGGCCTTGGGGTGGGAGAAGGCAGTACGTGTGCACCACTGCAATCCTCTGGCTAGTCTTCAAGCTCAAGCTTCGGTGCTGGCTGGCAGTGAGCAGGCCAGGTTTTTGGAGACACATCAACCACATGTCCAGTCTGTGTGTCCAGACTTGCTGACAAAATGATGCGACTCCAGGGATGCACTGACGCTGGTGGTACTTGGATCAGCCATGAGGTGGTTCTGTAGGTGGAACACATTTTCTACACCGAGGAGCCCTGCTGAGAGGTCTGGAGTGGAATGAGACCAACACAGGCAGATGGACAGACCGCTGGACCAAACGCTTATCATCCTTTTGGGGATTCAAGTAGGACAGAGGGGTTCTATTTTTAAGGGAGGATCAAAAAGCTCTTTTAAAATAAACTGTTTTACAAAATGCTGAAGCACGTGGGGAGTAGGAGCTGAGGAGCCTGTCTGGGGGCCCTGTGAGCAAGGATGCATGCAATCTGTTCACTATAAGTGGCTCAGGAGCAGGCACAGTACCTGGCACATAGTAGGTGCTTAAGAAACCTTACTGAATGGCCCCGTGGAAACTCTGAAACAGAACATTCCTGAGGCTATTAACATTTGACTCTGAATCCCAAGAGGAACACTCTGGGCAGAAACCAAGGGAGATTCCTTCCACAAGAGGTGTATGGCTTGTGTGGAGGCCTTTGAGCTGCATGATTCATGGTTAGTTTAGGAACATTCCTGAAAGACGATGCTTCTTTCAAGAAGTGAGGCTTATGTTTTCACATAAAAGGGGTAACTGCCTAATCAAGTGGATTCCTTCCCTCACATTAGCAGAGGCACTGGAAAGAAATCAACCAATGAGAACATATCGTACAGCACAGGGAACTCGGCTTGATGCACTATGTGACCTGAATGGGGAGGAAGTCCAAAAGGAAGGGGTATATGTATATGTGTGGCTGACCGACGTTTGCTGCACAGGAGATACTAATGTAACACTGTAAAGCAACTATACTCCAGTGAAAACTAATTTTAAAAAGAAATGAATAGAAATTAGAAGCCAGAATGAAATATAACCAAACTCAACTAAAGGAAGTGACGTGTTAGGAGAGTTAATGTTTTCCCTTCATAGCATGAGTTAATAACTAACATTTATTAAATGCTTACCATGTCTCCCATATTGAGTTAAGTGCTTTCCACACATTTTATTTTTTGTTCATAACAACTCTATGATATAGATCCTATTGTTATCCCCATTCTTACTGACAAGAAAACTGAGGCCCAGGGAGGATAAATGACTTTCCCAAGGTCATAGAATTGTCAGTAAGCAGTTGGGTAAGTATGAGTCTAGAACCTGGATTTTTAGCCACTGTGTAATACTGCTGCTATAATACTCAGGGGGTTGGTTCTCAAAGGCACAGATTCTCTGTGCTTATCAAACTGGCTCTGAGAAACTGATGCTTATGCAGGACTGACTGAGGGTTATACTGTCCATTTGCTCCTCTAGGTACTATAAAATCTATTTCTAGTTTGCAAATCACCAGTGGGAACGTCCCGAGATTTCATGGTTATGGTCTTTCTGTTGAGTGCTGTATTTACAATCAGGGTGTTCTTGTGGGCATTGCTATTTAAATTAAACAGTGTCCTCTGTGTGAGGCCCCAGAGAAGTGACTCTCTGGTTTTAATACCACTGATAAGTGTGTTTTTTCTCATGCTTTTGGTTTCCCTTCCTTTCTTACACACTGAATCATATAAACATTCATATTTCCTCCTTTGTTTTGGCTGCCAAAGTGTATGGTCATTCACCTGGAAATTTATAGGACCTTGCACTGCAGGTGAAAACCTCTGACTGAGGCAGAGATTTGCTGAGCAAGATTTTCTGTTGAAGAGGATGCTCCAAGGAATTCCCTGACCTCCTGTTATTTCCACCTCCTGTTTATGGGACGAGTCATAGCGGAGGGTGGACTCTCTACCATGACCCATCTGTCTTAGGTGTCCCTACGTGGCATGGCTCATAGTTTCATTGAGTTAGACAAGGTTGTGGTCCATGTGATCAGATTGGTTAGTTTTCTGTGACTGTGGCTTTCACTCTGTCCACCCTCTGAAGGATAAAGATAAGAGGCTTATGGAAGCTTCCTGATGGGAAAGACTGACTGAGGGGGAAACTGGGTCTTGTTCTGATGGGCCAGGCCATGCTCAGTATATCTTTAATCCAATTTTCTGGATTAAACACTGCTGTTATATTACTCAGGGGACCGGGCCATGTTCCCTCCCTTTTGTTTGACCTGCGGCCAAACTATGGTAGAGGTAATGAATATAATGACCTCCTCCTTCAAAAGGTCCCATACAGGCACTGCTGCACTCAGCGTCCCTGACCCTGCAGCAAGCCACCGCCGACCCATACCTCCACCAGAGACTCCTGGACACTCATGGGCAAGTCTGGGTCAGTCTCTTGAAATAACTCCAGAAAGAATGAAGAGACGGAGCCAAAGCAAAAAACAACACCCAGGTATGGATGGGACTGGTGATGGAAGTAAAGTCTGATGAGGTAAAGAACAATATTGCATAGGAACTTGGAATGGTAGGTGCACGAATCAAGGCAAATTAGAAGTGGTCAAACAGGAGATGGCAAGAGTGAACACTGAAATTTTAGGAATCAGTGAACTAAAATGGACTGGAATGGGTGAATTTAACTCAGATGACCATTACATCTGCTACTGTGGGCATGAATCCCTTAGAAGAAATGGAGAAGCCGTCATAGTCAACAAAAGAGTTCAAAATGCAGTACTTGGATGCAATTTCAAAAACACCAGAATGGTCTCTGTTCATTTCTAAGGCAAACCATTCAATATCACAGTAATTCAACTCTATGCCCCAACCAGTAATGCTGAAGAAGCTGAAGTTGAACGGTTCTGTGAAGACCTACAAGACCTTCTAGAATTAACACTCCACAAAGATGACCTTTTCATTATAGGGATATGGAATGCAAAAGTAGGAAGTCAAGAGATACCTGGAGTAACAAGCAAATTTGACCTTGGAGTACAAAATGAAGCAGGGCAAAGGCTAACAGAGTTTTGCCAAGAAAATGCCCTGGTCATAGCAAACACCCTCTTACAACAACACAAGAGAAAACTCTACACATGGACATCACCAGATGGTCAACACTGAAATCAGATTGATTGTATTCTTTGCAGCCAAAGATGGAGAAGCTCTATACACTCAGCAAAAACAAGACTGAGTGCTCACTGTAGCTTAGATCATGAACTCCTTATTGCAAAATTCAGACTTAAATTGAAGAACGTAGGGAAAACCACTAGACCATTCAGGTATGACCTAAATCAAATCCCTTACAATTATTCAGTGGAAGTAACAAACAGATTCAAGGAATTAGATCTGATACACAGAGTGCCTGAAGAACTACGGACTGAGGTCTGTAACATTGTACAGGAGGCAGTGATCGAGACCATCACCAAGAAAAAGAAATGCAAAAAGGCAAAATGGTTGTCTGATGAGGCCTTACAAATAGCTGAGAAAAGAAGAGAAGCTAGAGGCAAAGGAGAAAAGGAAAGATATACCCATTTGAATGCAGAGTTCCAAAGAATAGCGAGGAGAGATAAGAAAGCCTTCCTCAGCAATCAATGCAAAGAAATAGAGGAGAACGATAGAATGGGAAAGACTAAAGATCTCTTCAAGAAAATTAGAGATTACCAAGGGAACGCTTCATGCAAAGATGAGCCCAATAAAGGAGAGAAATGGAATGGACCTAACAGAAGCAGAAGATATTAAGAAGAGGTGGCAATAATACACAGAAGAACTATACAAAAAGATCTTCCTGGCCCAGATAATCATGATGGTGTGATCACTCACCTAGAGCCAGACATCCTAGAATATGAAGTGGGCCTTAGGAAGCATCACTATGAACAAAGCTAGTGGAGGTGATGGAATTCCAGTTAAGCTATTTCAAATCCTAAGAGATAATGCTATGAAAGTGCTACACTCAATATGCCAGCAAATTTGGAAAACTCAGCAGGGGCCACAGGACTGGAAAAGGTCAGTTTTCATTCCAGTCCCAAAGAAAGGCAATGCCAAAGAATGCTCAAACTAACGCACAGTTGCACTCATCTCACACGCTAACAAGTAATGCTCAAAATTCTCCAAGCCAGGCTTCAATAGTCTGTGAATCGTAAACTTCCAGATGTTCAAGTTGGATTTAAAATAACACAACATTGTAAATTAACTATATGTCAGTAAAAAATAACCCTATCTTGTTCAGGCACCATGTTCTCTGTGAAACATACTTGTCCTCCTGAGCAACGTTAGCAGCCTCTTTTACATTCCTTCTGTTCCTTACATATCTTTCCATTACCAGCCTTATCGCACGAGGAAGTCCAGTGAGATTTCTGTCTGTCCAGCTATGCTTTGGGCAACTAGAGGACAGAGAACGGATCATATCCAGTAGGTGCTCAGTGAACCTTATTTGAGTTGAACTATCAATCGGGTTTTCTGCCTTCACACTGTGTTCGAGGCATTCTTAGATGACCTTTATTACCCTTTTGCTTTTTTCCAAAATTCATACTGATATTCCCGGTGACCTACTTGCTCCTCTGAGTTGTTTCAAAGCCAGAAAGCTGCAGAACACTACCCAGCGGTATAGTCAACTCAAAGAGACCTGGTTTTATTCTAGCCTAATTCTTCAAGCCTTACAGAAAAGGATGAAGTTGGAAGGCCTTTCAAACGAATGTTAATTGTTATTCCACATGCAAGCAAAGTGCCTCCTCCTGAATACCCAAGCCCTCAGAGGTGAGGCCTGGTTTGTGCAAAGCCTTTCATGTGCATTAATTCTTCCAACAGTCATGAGAGGCCACATCATATCTTCATTCTCCACAGTTTATGAAAGTGAGGTCAGGTCAGAGGGACTGAGTTGGCTAGAAAGTTCATTCAGGTTTTTCTGGACCATCTTACCAAATGAACTTTTTGGCCACCCTAATATAAAGACCTACTCATGTACAACTGGAGATGTGAGACTGAGGACAAGTTCTGATTTTAAAATGATACTTTGTACTATACTACCTGCTATAGGACACTTGCTCTATGAGCAACAATGGCATAAATAAGAATGCTTTTTTCATCTCAGTCATTCAGATATTTTCCCCTGACCAGTGGCTTTGCTGTAGAATGAAAATGCTTAAGCATTCTAACAGTGTACCTGATTGAAAACTAAATTGGCTATTTGTCCTTGGCAAACCTCTGTGTAATTAAAGCTTTTGATAAAACTCATTTAAATTCTCAGGCTTGGTCTCATGGCCCCAACCTCCTGATTTCATTTGGCTTTAACTTTACTATTGTGAGTGAAGCTCCAGTTTTCCCCGTGGACACCACTGTCTGGTGAGTTTCATGTTTGTGTGATGGCTTTCTCAGAGGTAAGGGTAGGAGGTATATAATTTTCACATTAACCTTCCCCTTCACCCTCAGCTAAAGGCCCAGCAAGTAAAGAGACCCCATATACTGAAAGCATGCCATGCTGATTTTCAGAGGGGTGGCCTCAATTTCCTTTAGGCCACTGGATATTTTCATCTACTAAAGAAACTTGATTTGAGGGAAACTGCCTGGAACACAGTTGTTAATGCAGCAATGATAGATTGGTGTCAGGAACTTTTGAGAATGGAGGAAATTACGAGAGCCAAATAATACCTTCCCTTGACATTTTAAAAAGGAGAGTGTCTGTTTGGAAAGTTCAAGTGCAGACCTAGTAAAGCACATAAACAGGACCTGAATACGTTTTTGAGTAAAAAAGACCTAGGATTGAAATCTGGTTTGCAGTAGTCATCATATGATTCAATAGAAGCATTAAAATGTACAGAACTGTTCAATAGAAAATTTGAAGATTTAGCTAATATTATTTCAGCAACTATTTTTTTCAGCACCAAATTGTTCTCATTACTTTCTGGGACTCGATGTGTGTAATGTAGTGTGTGTGTGTGTGTGCATGCTCAGTCGTGTCTGACTCTTTGTGACCCTATGGACTGTAGCCCACCAGGCTCCTCTGTCCGTGGGATTTTCCCCCCAAGAATATTGGAGTGGGCTGCCATTTCCTACTCCATTCTGGGACTCTGATGACACAAATATTTGACCTTTTTTTACATTGTCTTACAGTTCTCTAAAACTGTAACTCTTTTTTTGTTGTTGTTGTTCAATATTTGTTGCTCAAACTGGGTTATTTCTGTCTCTCTGTCTTCAAGTTTTCTGGTTCTTTTCTCGATTTTTTTCAATTCAGTTCCATTTCACTGGTGCATCCAACTACTGAATTTGTATTATTTTTTCAAGCTTTATTAAAATACAATTGACACATAACATTGTGTACATTTAAGGTATGGTGAATTCTTTATTTCTGCTATTGTATCTTTTAGCTGTAAGATGTCTACTTGTTTCCTCTTTATACCTTTTAGTTCTTCATTGAGACTTTCTACATTTTCATCTAAATAATAAATACATAAAGAGTATTTACAATTGTTTGTTGGGTCATTTTATAATGGCTACTTGAGAGCTATTGAGAGTTGGATAATTCCAACTTCTCTATCATTTTGGCCTTGGTATCCGTTGCTTGTCTTTTCCAGTGTAATTAAGATTTTCCTCATGCTTTATATGCTGCCTAATTTTAAAATAGGATTCTATCCTATTGAAATACTATGAAGAATGTTGATGTTCTGTTTCAGGTAAGTTCAGACTGAAAGTCAACCCTGCCTTCTGTGGGACTGTCCATCTGTGGTTCCAATGTCAGCTGAGTTTTCAAAGCTTTTGCTCGTGTCTGTCCTGTCCTACATCTAGGGCCCAGTCTGTGTCCTTGGGAGTGATGTATCATGGTTCAGTACTAAAGGTTTGTTGATTAGCATCAGAGTTGTGCCTGGACAGCTTGGGGTTTAGCCCAGGAGTTCACATACATTTTTTTTTTAAAATATTGATTGATTGATTGACACTTGTTTGGCTGCACCAGGTCTTAGCTGGGGCATGTAGGATCCAGTCCCCTGACCAGAGTTTCCCAGGCGGCACTAGTGGCAAAGAGCCTGCCTGCCAGTGCGGGGGACGTAAGAGACACAGGTTTGACCCCTGGGTCTGGAAGATCCCCTCGAGGAGGGCATGGCAACCCACTCCAGTATTCTTGCCTGGAGAATTTCCATGGACAGACGGGGGCTAGAGTCCATGGGGTCGCAGAGTTGGACACAACTGAAGTGACTCAGCAGCAGCAGCAGGATCTAGTACCCTGACCAGGGACTGAGCTCAAGCCCTTCGCACTGCATGGAGTCTTAGCCACTGGACCAGGAAGGTCCTCATATACAATTTTCAGGGAGTCACTTTCCTGAGCTCCTCTCTTTTCATCTCCTTGGCAGTTTCCAATTTCCTTGGGGCTCACTTTCCTGGTCCTCCAGCCAAAAAGCTGGGGTTTTAGTTACCCCACCTTCCTATAGGGCCAGGATGAGGGTGAAACAAGTTCAAAATTTAAGGGGGCGCCAAAAGTCAATGATGAAGAGAAACACAGACTTAATGTATCATTTAAAAATCAAAATTAATGAAAAACTCAGTGAACAAAATATTGCGATTTTAAGTAAAGACAAGATCCAGCTCTGCACTTTCTCACTCTGCATCACTCATCTCACCAGAATTTCAGCCTTGCTTTTTTGTGTGTGTTTCCACCCCTGTGCCTCCCTCTGGCATGAAGTGGTGGGGAAAAAAAATGGTAAATACCACAGTTTGGTGGCACTTTGAATTCCAGTCTTCTTCCTTAGCCTATCTGCTATTATTGGTTTTTCAAAGTCCTAAAGCATCCACCCTATGCATTTTGTCCACGTTTCATAGCTGTACTTAGTGACAGAGAGAAGGCAGAGGGTGCCTACTTCCCCTTAACTAGAACCAGAACCGGAGATGACTCTTCTTAAAGTGCTGTAACGATCGAGGCCAGAGGCAAGACAAGGACAAAGGAAGTAAATTCTAGGAAAACAAATAGGAAAAGTTTTTTTTTTTTTAATTCTGTCACATTATTCTTCCTAGTAAGTCTTGGAGTGATTAAAAATAAAATTAACATTCAGACTTTCCAGGAATGATTCAATGTGTTCCTTTCCTTTCTTTCATCCTCCAGGGGAAAATACACACATGTTCATGTGTACATGAGCGTATACACATGAGCAGGCATGTAGGCATTCATGTTCCAGAGACAGGGAGAGAGAAGCAGAAAGATGGGGTGGAGGAAACAGATAAGGATGCTATAGATTTAGATATATAAAGATTCCCCATGTTTTCCTCAAAATTAATGAAAGAGAAAAATAATAGAATTTTGAGCTTTTGAGTCCCTACCTTGTCTTCCTCTTTCCTTCTTGTTTTGGGGGAATTATCAGGGGACAAACCTCTTTCATGAATACAGTATTTGCTAGCACTGAGCACACTCAATCTGTCCTATTTATGAGAAAAAAGAACACTTAGAGATAGATGGTTGGTTTGAAGCAGGTGGATCAAGTTCAGAGCTGTCTTTCGCTATTTGCACACCTACCTTGAAAAAAGTTAAAAAAAATATTCAAGTGCCCTGTTTGAAGTCCTTTGTTTAGGATTTCTGCTTATTTGCTCCTGGGCCCAGGAGTTTTATTTATTGAATATGGGCAGCTGTAGGTGAAAGAAAGTTAAAAAGCGTTGCAGAGTGTATCCAAATGTTGTTTGATCATTGAATTTGATTGGAGCATAAGAGCTATGTTCAAAAACTGCTGAATGCTTTTTAACTTCAGGGCCTCTGGACATCTTGCATCCCTTGCAATGAAAAAATAATGGTTTTAACCTATATTTTGGCCTAGAGAGTGGATTTTTCTATTCTCTTGGAAAACCCTGAGACATCTCTCATCTATTTTCCCCCTTGTCTCCTTTGCTGCCTTCATCCTGCAGGGTTGCCTTCTTCCCATCTTTCCTTCCTTTTCGGCAACCATGGCTTAGCACCTCCTTTATGCCTGTCACTTTCCTAGACGCCATAAACCATACAAGAGTAGATGAGATAAACACTGATCTGGCTAGGAACATCATCTATTTGAGGAAACAGGCAGGACTGCACGAAAGAGTTGAAACAATCTTGGACCAATAGTGTAGAAATGTCTCAGAGAAATGGTCCTTCTGGATGATATTTCTGATCCCTTTAAGTCAGTCAGTGTTTCTCAAATTTGTCACTTTTTCACAGGCTTCTAAGATCACGGCACCTGGTCCCATCACTTCATGGCAAACAGGGAAAAAATTTGAAACAGTGACAGACTTTATTTTCTTGGGCTCCAAAATCACTGGAGACGGTGACTGCAGCCATGAAATTAAAGACTCTTGCTCCTTGGAAGAAAAACTATGACAAACCTAGACAGCTTATTAAAAAGCAGAGACATCAGTTGGTCAACAAATATCCATCTCGTCAAAGCTATGTTTTTTTTTTCCCCAGGAGTCATGTATGGATGTGAGAGTTGGACCATAAAGAAGGCTGAGCACTGAAAAATTGATGCTTTTGAACTGTGGTGTTGGAGAAGACTCTTGAGAGTCCCTTGGGCTGCAAGGAGATCCAACCAGTCCATCCTAAAGGAGATCAGTCCTGAATATTCACTGCAAGGACTGATGCTATAACTGAAGCTCCAATACTTTGGCCACCTGATGCAAAGAACTGACTCACTGGAAGAACCCTGACTCTGGGAAAGATTGAGGACAGGAGGAGAAGGGGATAGCAGAAGATGAGATGGTTGGATGGCATCACTGACTCAATGGACATGAGTTCGAGCAAACTCAAAGAGATAGTGAAGGACAGGGAACCCTGTGGTGCTGTAGCCCATCGGGTTGTAAAAAGTCAGATACAGCTAAGGAGTGAACAACGCAACACGGTTGTTTGCTGAGAACACTTCTTTTCCAAATAAAGAAGAAACTCTCTTTTTGCTCACTGTGTGTGCACGTGTGTGTGTGTGATGGGAGAGCTTTTATTTTAAAATACATACTACTTGTGTTTCAAGTACTTGTTGCTGCTGCTGCTGCTGCTAAGTCACTTCAGTCGTCCGACTCTGTGCGGCCCCATATACAGCAACCCACCAGGCTCCGCGGTCCCTGGGATTCTCCAGGCAAGAGTACTGGAGTGGGTTACCATTGCCTTCTCCAGTGCTTGCTGCTATCCCAACCTTATTATATATAAAGCTATGGCATTATTAAGTGGAATTTTATTCTAGTGACTTTTGTAGGATCATTTCTGTTCAGTCTCTGAGCCAAGGTAGGTGATAATGACCTGTCATATAATGAGTGCTGGGTTAGGCATCCTGAGGACCCCTAAAGAAGACCACCTGGGGGTCCTAATTCCCTGTGCTCATGTTTCCTTCCAGGCAAAGCTGCCTGTGAGGTCTTGGCTCTGTCCTCTGAGTTGCTCTCCAGCGATGATGCCACAGGCAGCCGGGGTGCCCTGAGGTCTGCCAGCCTAGACGGCTTCTGTCTGCTCCCACTAATCAGGGTGGGGAGCAGACAGGGGCTGGCCTGTCTCTGGGGCACACTCACTGGCTGGCCTGGGCACTGTGCCTGGGAATTAACCTCTGGTTCTGTCATTCAGGAGGGAGGGTCGCCCACGGTGCCTTCCTCTGGCCAACCCAGGTGAGGTGCTCCCAAGAAGCCTGGAAGCTGCAGGTGTCAGAAAGGTGTAATGAGAGCAGGAGGGGAGCCCTCAGGAATTTCCTGTGGAGGCTGCCGGGCTTCTCAAACACCCCAAGGAAGCAGTTACCTCTGGTCATGAGCAAGGCTGCGTGCAGAAAGTTTAGCAGGAAGCAGGTGAGGAGCTGTCTGCCATACAGAGAGAGCTATAGCTTGGAGACGTTGTTACCTGGGAAGAGCTGACTTTTGCCTTCTCCTGGGAAGCTGATGACCTAGGATTGAATAGAAATAATTTTTTTTTCTCCTTCAGGAGAGATAGATCTCGAATATGGATGTGATGAAAAGGGCTTTAAAATTTTAGAACCTGGGCTAGCTTTTCAATTTGTTTGGAGTCTCTATTATATGTCTCCCTAAACCCCCACTCCCTTCCCTGAGTTACGAGGTGGATTTTGTTTCTGGGATAGGGTTCTCCATCTTATTAAGTTGGGGATGAAAGTCCCTGCCACCTGCTCTCTTGTAACAGCTCCCAGCAGAATTGGGTTGGGGAGAGGGTTCATTACTGAGTTGTCAGGTGTCCAGTGAAGGCTGTACTCAGGGTTCCTGGACCCTGTCACCCACACATGCCACAGCCACAGAAGGCAGTGGTATCGCGAAAATCTCAGCAGAAGAAAACAGTTTTTGGAAAGTATGTTTGTCTTTTCTCTTTATCAAGGTCCTGCCTCTGTTGTTGGAATGGGGAATCAGAAACATATTATTTTAAGACTTATTTAAAAATGAAACATTTCTTCGGTTTCATAGAACAGGCATGGGTCACGAAGCAATGCATGTGTGTGTGCTAAGTCACTCAGTCGTGTCCGACTCTGTGCAGCCCCGTGGACTATAGCCCACCAGGCTCCTCTGTCCATGCAATTCTCCAGGCAAGAATACTGGAGTGGGGTGCCATGCTCTCCAGGGGATCTTCTGATCCAGGGATCAAACCCGCATCCCTCTTGTGTTGGAAGGCAGGTTCTTCACCACTAGGGCCACCTAGGAAGCCCCTCCAAGAGATTTTACAATCAAAATCATCAGCCACTAATCAATTTATTCATCATTCAGTTAACAAATCTTAGTTGGGCTGACAATATTCCACATGCTAAACTCTAAACATTAAATTATGAAAGCTTCACTCCTTGTATCCAAGGCATTCCGAATCCTCTGGGTAAATCACTTAAGACAACTTACAATTTTAATCCGATGTAATGTGTATTGATTGTGGCAGAGGCATTATTCAATAATACAAGAGTATAAGAGGGACAGGAAACCAGACGGCAGGAGGTAAGGTCAATCTAGGCAAAGTCAAGAACACGTCCAAGAGGAGAAAATATGAGTGTAAATGACTTGTTCAGCTCACTGGCATATAAGGGAGGGGCAGTGGGTGAACTCAAGGGCAGGTAAGGACAGTCTTTAAGGACTACACCGTGCTAGGGAGTATGGACTTTAGTCTGAAGGTGATATTTACATAAGAATATTAACCTTGTTTGTATCCTAAGCTGGTGAAGTATTCTAAGCTGTATTTTCACCAGCTTAGAATATAAGCGAGTTTACAACATAAGAAATAAAAACATCCACAGACATGTTTTGGGGATAAATATTGATGATTTCTGTGGAGGGACAGAAGTGAAGAAGGACTCGTGGGGACCCCCAATCACATCTTCTTCATCTTTTTAATAAACAGTTCTGAAGCAAGTTGGCATAGCTTTGGATATGATGAAATTGGTGATGGATATTGATTTAATAATAAAATGCCTTTTAAAATGCTAAAAGTTACGTCTTTCTAGCATTCCAATTCACTCAAGTCTCCATCTGCTCAACTTGGCAAATGCTATAGACTGAATTGTGTGCCCACGAAGTTTACACGTCGAAGCTTACACGTCGAAGCCCCAATCCCAAGCACCTCAGAATATTACTGTGTTTGGAGCTCATGTCTTTAGACAGGTGATCAAGTTAAAGTGAGGTCCTATGCATGGTTCATAATCCAATATGCCTGGTGTCCTTATAGGAAGAGGAAACTGGAGCACAGACACACACAGAAGGAAGGCCACGTGAAGACTCAGGGAGAAGATGGCCAAGCACAAGCCGCGGAGAGGGGCCTCTGCAGAGAGCAGCTCTGCTGACGTTCCAATCTTGCACTTAACAGACTTCAGAACGCCAAGAAAATGAGCTGTTCAAGCCATCTAGTCTGTGATGGTTTGTTACAACGCTCTAACAAACCAAAACAACAAGGATTTTAGAGTATCTCTTTGAGGGCACTCTCAATACCCATTAACTGTCTGAGCCCTCTGGGGAGTTTTCCAGCCCCGAGTGGCCAGTCCTGCTTCTAATCTAATTTCCTCCTCCAGGGGATCTTCCTGACCCAGGGATCCAACCTATACCTCCTGCCTTGCAGGTGGACTCTTTATCTGATGAGCCATCTGGGAAGCCTGAAGGGTGTGGCCAGAATGGTGGAGGAGTAAGACTCTGAGGTGACTTCCTCCCATGAACATGCCAGAATTACAGCTGTGCACACAGCAACTGCCTACGAGAACAGCCTGAAGATGAGCAGGAGAGATTGTCCACAGTGAGAGATATAAAGAAAGGACCACAGCAACACAAACAGGAGGGCTGGAGATGTGATGGAGTTGAGGCCTACCTCCGTAGGTAGGTAAACCAAAACAGAATAATCACAGTTGCAGAGAGTCTCCCAAGGCCGGAGGGCTCTGAGTCCCGCATCAGGTTGCCCAGCCTGGGGGTCCCGCACCAGGAGCCCCCAGGGCATTCAGCTCTGAAGGCTCTCAGGGCTTCTGTATGGGAGACCTGGAGGACAGTAGGAAATACTCTGCTCTTAAAGGGCACACACCAGTTCCCACACTCTCTGGGTCCCGGTGCAGAGGCAGTAATTTGAAAGGAGCCTGGGTCAGACCCACCTGCTGAACTTGGAAACCCTCCTGGAGAGGCGGAAGGAGATTAGGATTCGTCTGGGGACGCAGATGCTGGAGACAGCTGATTTGGGGGACTTGTTTTATACAAGGTCACTGGTGCTAGCAAGCACCATTTTGGGCTCTTCCTTTTAGCTTACTAGGGCCAGGGGCTTGCTGCTGCTGCTAAGTCACTTCAGTCCTGTCTGACTCTGTGCGATCCCACAGAAGGCAGCCCACTAGGCTCCCCTGTCCCTGGGATTCTCCAGGCAAGAACACTGGAGTGGGTTGCCATGTCCTTCTCCAATGCATGAAAGTGGAAAGGGAAAGTGAAGTCCCTCAGTCACGTCCGACTCTTCGCGACCCCATGGACTGCAGCCCACCAGGCTCCTCCGTCCATGGGATTTTCCAGGCAAGAGTACTGGAGTGGGCTGCCAGGGCCAGGGGCTTATCTGCCGACTATCAGGCTGGCTCCAGCTCTTGGACCCCACCCATCAAGCTGCCAGCCGTATCTCCACACAGCCATGCTCACCAGCGGGCCAGCAGCCTCTGCCCTAGAACCTCGAAGCCAGCCGGGCAGAGATGGGGGATCCCACACAGCAACAGTAGTTGGTCCTGCCACAGGAGGAGGACCCATGAAGGGCACATGGGGCACAGGTGCCCTGGAGCGTATAGACGGTTCCAACTAAAAAAGCAAAGGAGTACAGAAAAAATGAAATTCTTCTCTTCCTTTAAGGTTCAGCTCAAAAATTCACTCATATTTATATGCTTCTGAATAAATTGATTCATGTTTTTATTTTTTAATCATTTATTACTTTTTAAAGTTTGTCTACTCTACTTGTAAAAGTAAAACTTGGGGCCCTTCCTTTTTCATCTTAACTATCAGAAAGCATAGCAGACAGCCTGCATATAGTAAATAAATAAAAGAATGAAATAGATTTGTGGAAAGTACTGCTGGTTGCAACATAGAGGATGTCTTGGATGTGACTTTAATGTATCACTCAGTGAGATCTAGAAAACAAAGTTTTCACATGATTAATCATGTGAGCAAAAAAATGATGTGTCTGGACTAAATACACAATCGTGGGGATGGAAAAAAACAGATTTTAGAGGTAAACAGTTGGCAGGGCTTGATGTTTAACTAAGTAGAATGCATGATGTTCAATTAGGTAAAATGTAAAAAGGGGAAGGAAATGATTCTGAAGTTGCTGACATGGAAAACTGAGTAAAAATTGGTGATTTTCTTCTCTTTTTTTTTTTTTGGATAGAACACTAGACCAAGAACAAGTTTAGGGTGCTCAGAAATTTTTTTCAGTATTTATAAGTATTGTGAAATATATTGTGCTATTAATGAATTCACAATCTTGCTGGAAGTTGAGACATACATCTAAATTAATAGAGAAAATTGAAATGGCTTAACAAAGATATCAAATTATGGGAAATGAACATTGTGGGGGAACGATACCATCTGCTTCTCAGAGAAGAATAAAAAGTCGATATTGCAATTGCTGTATGATCTGGAACCAGCTACTTCAATACACTGAGTTGAGTTCCCAAATGGCAATAAATATTTTTGTTGATTTAACACCTTGACACAAAGAAAGCTGTTGATAGATTGCCTAGAGCTCACTAGGCATTCCGGAGGATTCTCTCTGCTTGACAGAAAGCCAGCTTACATTGACTTTACATGGAGGGAAATTTCTTGGGTTACATAATGGAAAAGAGCAGAGATGAGAGAGAGCATATCAGACAAGGCTCTTCAAAAAGCACCATTATCAAAATGAAAGAGCAAGTCATAAGTAACAGAAAATATTTTATATTCTTTATACAAACACACACAATATTCATCTTATGGTTATCATTCAATTTGTATGTCATTTCACCATATATTTTATGTATCAGTGAGTTTTTAAGTATCTTTGTGACTATTCTTACGATTTTCTTTAATAAGAAGACAAGCAACATAATACACAAGGGCAAAAGACTGGACCCCTCCAATAACTTATTAAGAAAATGTCACCATAGACAAATGATAATTACTCTGGGGAATCAAAGAAATGACCCAGTATTTAGGAAATCTATTAATATAAAAGATTCTGTTGACAGTTTTAAGGCAAATAATTGTATATGTGTCTCCACTGATATATTCTCAAAAATCAGCACAAAAGAGAAACAAATGAGCTTATCTGTATATCAACTGATAACATATCCACTTTGAAAAAAATTAATGCAAGTAACTGGATTGCGTTATTTTGAATGTACATTCTTTAATGTTTTTAAATTGAAGTATCATGGATTTACACTGTTGTGTTAATGTCTATTAGACAGTGAAATGATCTAGTTATACACACACACTTATATAATCTTCCACTGTGGTTCATAACAAGATATTAAATATAGTTCCATGTGCTGTGCAATAGGAGTTTGCTGTCACCCTTTCTGCGTGTAATAGTTTGCATCCACTAACCACAGACTCCCCGTTTATCCCTTTCCCATCACCCCTTCCTTTGGCAGCTACACATCCGTTCTCCACGTCTGTGAGTCTGTTTCTGTTTCATAAATAAGCTAATCTGTATAGTATTTTAGAATCTGCATGTAAGTGTGGCACCGTATGGCATTGTCTTTGTCTTTCTGACTTACTTCTCTTAGGATGATAATCTCTAGTTTCATTCATGATGCTGCAAATGGCCTTGCTTCGTTGTTTCTTATGACTGAGTAGCATTCCTCTGTATACACACACCACATCTCCTTCGTCCCTTCATCTGCTGATGGACGTTTTGGTTGTTTCCATGTCTTGGCTACTGTAAACGGTGTTGCTATGAACATAAGGGTGCATGTATCCTTTTGAATTAGTGTTTTGTCTGATACATGCCCAGGAGTGGAATTGCTAGGTCACATGGCAACTATACTTTTTAGCTTTTTGAGGAACCTCCGTACAGTTTTCCAACAGCATGCAACCTTCCTCAATTGGCCTGTTCTGCTCAGCATATTCCCCTTGAGGTTCAACAATAATCTATTTTTATTTTTTCTTGCTGAGTTACGGTCCATAGTCACAATGTGCCGCTGCTTGGTTAGATATCTGCCATTGAAGATTATTGGGCTGTTTCCAGTTTTTGGCTGGAAATTTTACAAAAATTTCTGTTATTTACATATAGGTTTTCATGTGAACATGTTTTCCTTCTCTAGGATAAATGCCCAAGGGCACAACTGCTAGCTTATGTCAGTCGCACATTTTATTTTATAAACAACTACTAACTTGTTTTCAAGAGTGGCCGTATCGTTTTTACATTTCTAAAAGTAATGTTTGAAAAAAAAATAAAAGTAATGTTTATATGATCCATTTTTCCTTCATCCTTTTAAGTATTTGGTGCTTTGAAAAAACTTAGCCATTAACATGGCCATGTAGTGGTATCTTACACTGTTTCAATTTGCATTTCACCAATGGCTGATGATGTACTTATTTTCATGTGCCAATTTGCTATCTGCATATCTTCTTTGATGGAATGTCTCTGTTCCTATTTTTTGCCCGTTTTCTACTTAGATGATTTTTTTTTTTTTGCTGTTGAGATTTGAGAATTTTTACATATATTCTAGATATGTCTTTTCTTAATATATGTGTAGTTTGCANTATGAATGAACATGCATATATAAATACTTGAACTCTCTGTAAATAGAAAATTTTTATTAATTTATTATTTTTATTAATTTTATTAATTTTTATTAAAAGATACAAGCACATTATGACAGATTCATAATGACTGATAAAACAGCTTAGAATAAGGAGTCTTATCCTGAGATTATTGGTTGTGTGTGCCTTATTTAGAAGAAAAAGAGTCACAGAGTAATTGAGAGACTCCCTAGTTCAAAAACCTGTTTTTGCCACTTACTTGTTCTGTGATATCTATTGCTCTTCTAATCTTCACCTGTCAAATGGAGAACATATTAAAAGTACCTCGCTCGTGGTAATGTAAGCACTACCTAAGTTAGTACATATAAATCACTTAGACTAGCACACGTCTGTGTCTTTGTGTTAGTTGCTCAGCAGTGTCCGACTCTGTGCATCCCCATGGATTGTAGCCTGCCAGGCTCCTCTGATCACGGTATTCTGTACACAAGAATACTGGAGTGGGTTGCCATGCCCTTCTCCAGGGAGAACAGCACATAGCATATGATAAATACTCAGTAGAAGTCAGTATTACCATTATTAATAGTATTATTAGAGACATATCAAAGTGTCTACTTTTATTGAAAATTATTGTTTTCTCCAAGTTTAAAGGTTAATTTTCTGCCTAACAGATGATTTCATCTATGTAAATTTTACTTACCCTATGAAAACTTCACCCTACTCCAGTACTCTTGCCTGGAAAATCCCATGGACAGAGGAGCCCGGTGGGCTGCAGTCCATGGGGTTGCAACTGAGCGACTTCACTTTCACTTTTCACTTTCATGCATTGGAGAAGGAGATGGCAACCCACCCCAGCCTGGAGAATCCCAGGGATAGGGGAGCCTGGTGGGCTGCTGTCTATGGGGTCGCACAGAGTAGGACACGACTGAAGCGACTTAGCAGCAGCAGCAGCATGAAAACTTCATATACTCTAGGTACAAATGGCCAAAGACAAATCAGCCAGTCCTTGTCAGTAGCTTTTGTTAGAGTCCCTTTTTGGATAAGACTTGCGTGAAGGTTGTCACCAAGGCCAAAGACTCATTTACCTCTGCCCTCTCATATTTATTGCACTGTTGTTGTTGTTCAGTTGCCCAATCGTGTCCAACTCTTTACGACCCCCTGGACTGCAGCACGCCAGGCCTCCCTGTCCCTCACCATCTCCCGGAGTTTGCCCAACATCATGTTCATTGTATTGGTGATGCCCTCCAGCCATCTCATCCTCTGATGCCCTCTTCTCCTTCTGCTCTTGATCCTTCCCAGCATCAGGGACTTTTCCAAAGAGTCATCTGTTCGCATCAGATGACCAAAATACTGGAGTCTCAGCTTCAGGATTAGTACTTCCAGTGAATATTCAGGGTTGATCTCCCTTAAGATTGACTGGTTTGATCTCCTTGCTGTCCAAGGGACCTTCAGGAGTCTTCTCCAGCACCACAGTTCAAAGGCATCAATTCTTTGGTGTTCTGCCTTCTTTAGGGTCCAGCTCTCATAACCGTACGTGACCACTGGGAAGGCCATACCCTTGACTACACAGACTTTGTTGGCAGAATAATGTCTCTGCTTTTCAATACACTGTCTAGGTTTGTCATAGCTTTCCTGCCAAGACGCAATCGTCTTCTGATTTCATGACTGCAGTCACTGTCCGCAGTGATTTTGGAGCCCAAGAAGAGGAAATCCGACACTACTTCCATCTTCTCCCCTTCCATTTGCCATGAGGTAATGGGGCCAAATATAAATGGTAATCAGACACTGGACACTGTTCCGAGAGCTTGTATACAGTGGAAAGTCAGAGAAAAGTCTCTATTCTAAATAGCTCTGTGTGGGGAGGGGACAGATCACACACAGAGAAATCCATTTATATTAATATCAGGTATGGATAAATCTAGGAAGAGCAAAGAGAAAATCGGGGTACTATTTTAAGAGATCACAGAAGATGCTCAGAGTTACGTTAGGTAGAGACTCAGTGAAATGAAGGAGAGAGTTCTAACTTTATAGTGAAAACATTTTAACGGAGAAAGCTGTAACAGAAAGAAACTGAGGCAGCAGCACATTTGGAAGCATTCAGGGAACAGGAGTGGGAGCTGAGGATATGGTAGAAATTGAGTTCAAAGGAGGGTGTAGGGGCTAGCTTTTTCTTTGCAGATAGTTTAAAGAGTTTAGATGGGAAGCCTTTTGAGTGTTACGAGCAGGGAATGGGGCTTCCCTGGTGGCACGGACAGTAAACAATCTGCTTGCAAAGCGGGAGACCTGGGTTCGATCCCTGGGTCAGGAAGATCCCCTGGGGAAGGGAATGGCAACCCATTCCAGTATTCCTGCTTGAAGAATTCCATGGGCAGAGGAGCCTGGAGGACATAATTTACATTTTAAATGCTTTACACTGGCTGCTGTGGATTAGGGAGGAAAGCATGAAAACAGGATCCTTAAAAGTTTATGCCTGGGGACCAGGTGAGAGACCTCCTGACATATAGCAGTGTAGTGTTAGTAGGGACGGAGAAAGGAGGTTGGATTCTGGGTATATTTCAAATGGGAAGCTGAGGGGTGTATCTCCATAAAAACAAAAGAAAGAAAGAAAGAGAGAGAAGTTGTAGATGATGCTAAGATTTTTGATGCAACGTGGGGAATAGTGGTACCATTCACAGAGACGGAAAAAGCTGGACATGGAGCAGGTTTGTGGGTGGTGCTGTAGGTGAGGAACTAAAAATAACTGTTAGTCATTCAAGCAAAGGTGTCAGGAAGCAGTTGGAAACATGATTCTGAAATTCAAGTCAAAAGTCTAATCCACTCATATAAATTTGGCAACATTACTGAAAAGGAAGTGTTCCAAATGATTTATGGACACCATCCAGGGAGTGAGTATAATGTGGTTACAGAAGGCAGAAGAGGAAGAAGGCATGATTTGTAGAGCACTCCATCATCTAGAGATGGAGAAGGTGAAAAAACAGGCCAGCAAAAGAAATAGAAAAAGAGTGGCCGGTCAGGTGGGAAGGAAAATGAGACAATGTACTGTCCACTTAAAATGAAGAAAGTGCTTCAATAAACGGGAAAGACTGAGTATGACAGTGTTGCTGTTGAGTGAAACTACATGAAGGCTGAGAATCTGGGACTGTGTCTGGTTTCTGCGAGGGACGGCGATCTGTCTGGAGAAGCTTCAGAGGAGCAGCAGAGAGGTGAGTCATTGGAGATGGTTTATATAGACAGACAACTCTTTTCAGGAATTTTGCTCTAAAGGAAAACAGAAATCGGGTGACCATCAAAGATGGAGGTGAGCTTTAAGGGAGGATTTTCTTGAAGACCAGAGATATTTCACTGTTTGAACGGTAGTGGAAGAAACCAGTAGAGGGAGAAAAAAGTGATGAAACAAGAAAAAGAATGGACAAACAATGCTAGAGAAATATCTTTTGATGAGGAGGGGATTTGGTGCGAAGTGAAGAGGCTGACTTTGGATACTAACAGGAAGGCTGGCAGGTAAATGTGTGCAGAGGCAGGTGGCAGCGTGGACATGGAGGCAGATGGAAAAGTCTTCTTTGTGCTTCTGTTTTTCTCCCTGAAATAAGGAGCAGGGCTACTGGCTGACAGAAAGGAGGTGATAGAAGGTATGGAGATTTGACAAAAGAGGCAATTGTGTGGAATTGTTGTTCCCTCCGCCTCCACTGTTTAGCCATATATTTAAAACTCTTTGGCCAATTTTGTTTTAATATAGAAAAAAATGAAAGAAGAAAAGGACTGGGTAACACAGAGAGAGTTGAAATTGTCCAAGACTGTTGAAAGCAGAGGTCCTGGAACAAATGCAGATTTCAAGGAAGACTGGAAAGGACTCAATGTAAGACCCAGATATGCTGTTACTTAGTTGCTAGGTCATGTCTGACTCTTTGTGACACCATGGACTGCAGCACTCCATGCTCCTCTGTCCATGGGATTCTCATAATTTTAATAGATTAAAAATTGTTGTACTATAACTAATTAATTAGATACAGACACCCTTGAGACATAGGGACAGTTTTATATGCACAATTTCCGTACTGTAAATAAATACCACAGTTGGTTATACAAACGGAGAGATTATATAACTGCTTTGTTTTTTCATATAATTATGTATATCTCTTCATATACACGTGTTTACGCGTGCTCAGTCTCTCAGTCGTGCCCAACTCTTTGTGACCCATGGACTGTAGCCCACCAGGCTCCTCGTCCATAGAATTTTCCAGGCAAGGATACTGGAGTGGGTTGCCATTTCTTCCTCCAGAGGATCTTTCCAACTCCAGGATCCAGCCTGGGTCTTCTGTGTTCCCTGCGTTGGCAGGCAGACTCTTTGTACTGCCGTCATGGAAGGCCACATGTATTATACAGTCTCCTTATTACCAAGCAATTCAGGAATATGATGAGATCAATGAATGGATTTCCTTCACAGAAGGATGGAAAGAAGCACATGTGCACAATATCATATATAAACAAACATTCACGGACCAGAGGGTAGGAATCCGGACTCCATCCCAAGTGCGTCCTGAGCTAACTGGCCTTCTCTCTGTCATGTCCGCGCTTCTGCATTTTATCCTCTGCCTGCAGTACCCATCTTTTGTTTTCTCACCTACCAAACTGCTACTTCTCCTTCAAATTTAAAGTTAAGCTTTGCCTTGTCTGTGAAGCCGTTTTTTTCTGACAACAAACCCTAGGGGTTTCTTCCTTCAAGCTTATTCCCTAGTAGCATTTATCACTTGGTAACTGTAGGTTCGCAGGACCCTTTAACTACTGATACTGTAGATTCTTGAAGGCAAGGACTCAAAATCTTTTCACTTGTGAGTCATCATTGCCTAAGCTTTGCAAGTTTTCCGTGAATTTTACAAATAAGGAAAAATGAGATCTAGACGGGTATTAAGTGACTTAGCCAAGCTAGTCAGTGGCTGTACCAGGCAAGACCACCATGTTTTTCCTGCCTGGTTTAGGTCTCTATCTTTTCCTGCATCCGTTTTTAGGGAAGAAAACATTTCACACCAGGAAATGGTGTTCGAGTGGCAATGGCGCAGAGGCATATCCAGAAGGGCAAGCCCTCCCCCTTGTGGCATCTCTGGGAGGTGAAGCTGAAAATGACCGTGGGCTCACGAAGCCCTGTTAGGAAGGAGGATGCATCTTTAGCCGGGAGGGAAAAACTGTATCCCTCATCCAGAAGGGAGTTAATGAGAAGATGTCTTCTTTCCCTATAGGCGAAAGTAGCTTCGTATCAACAGTCCCTGCTCTTCACATTGGATCTCACAGGTAACTGAGTAGGCTCTTGAGGCAGGTACTCTCATCCCCATTTTTACCAAAGTCCGCACTGCCCCACTGAAGCAGGTTTTCTCATTCTGACTACAGATGAGAAAGCTGAGTTGTAGGAAGTTAAAGCAGTTCTCCCAGGAGTGCACAGCCTGGAGCACTGGTCTTTGAGCTCTTCCATGTGGTATACTCTCCACCATAGTCTGCTGCCCATTGGGGCAGGAAAAGTGTGTGAGTCAGCCTTCCTTGGTACCAGAAGACTGTCGGCCACTGAACAGATGGAAGAAGCTGATCTTGGCGGGCAGTTCAAGTATACACATCAAAGCTTCTTTTTCCTACACGAGGACTCCAAGTTGTCAAAATATTAGGTGAAGACAGGGCTACTGTTGGGGTGGAAGGGTGATGGCTGAGAGGTAGCTTGTTTTCTCTCTCTGACCCACAAGCTCAGAACCCACAAGTAGCCAGCAGTGGGGTGAATACTGGGTTAGCCAAAAAGTTTGCTTGGGGTTTTTCCCATAAAGAGGCTATGAAAAATCCTGAAGGAACTTTTTGGTCAACCCAGCACCTTACCTGCAACAGAGGTGGGTGATGGAGGGACTAGATCCTCAGACTGCCTAAGACCAAGGCCCCAGGGTTTCCAACCAGAAAGATTTTTCTTTTTTAAGACCCAAGACATTCTTTTAACCAAAACAACAGCTTGGGGACAAGCAATGGCCCACAAGGGACCTTTTAGAAGGAATGGATGCCGTCTTTATTGGAAGAAGCAATATTAGCTTTGATTTGATGGATGTTTTCATAACCTGCTCTCCCCTCCTTCTTGAGACTCCCCCACCCTTAATAGATCTAATAAACACCCAGATCACCACAATGGCAAGATGAACACATTTTCATATCCTGCGCCCCTGCAGGGCAATGGTCAGAATAATCGTTAATACTTATTGATCACTTGTTACATGCTAAGTGCTTTACCAGCATCATTATCTCATTTTATCCTCACAGAAAACCATGTTACATTGATCAAGAGAGGCTGGGGTGGGGGGGGGCAGTGTTAATTGACCTCCCCAAGGTCACAGTGAGTACTTGGTAGCAATGAGATTGAAAGCAATCAACCTGACTTTACAGTACATCACCGAAAGGATTAACATACATGATGATCCCCTGAGTGTCTGGGGAAATGAGTCTGCCCTGTAGGGTTGCACCTTTAGTTTACTCAGCATTCAGCAAATGGCTGAAACTTCCTCTTTCCCGCTCTGTATACCTGGGCAGATGACTGAGGACTCACTCAGGATTTAGCCAGCCATATGTTTCTTAAAAAAAAAGAAAAACCAAAAAGCAATTAAAATTCTTACCAAGAATTAACATGACAGGGAGAATTTGTAACTAACAAAATGTGTTAAGAAATGTAGGCAACTGGGTACAACTTGGCACTTATATTATGAGGTTGACCTATTATTGGTTGGGGCTTTCCAGGTAGCTCAGTGGTAAAAACAAAAACAAAAAACCGCCTGCCAAAGCAGGAAGATCCCCTGGAATAGGACAGGGCAACCCACTCCAGTATTCTTGCATGGAGAATCCCATGGACAGAGGAGCCAGGCAGGCTACAGTCCGCAGGGTCACAGAGTTGGACATGACTGAGCAACTGAGCACGAATTACTAACTGCTAGTTTGCTTCGATCGCCGTTTTTACTTTCAGCAATCCCTGGATGCTGACTCTTTGCAACTTGCTAGAGGCTGCCGTACCTGTCTGTCTTCTTTCCCACAGAAACCCCGGGTCCTGCCTCTGTTGCCTTGGCCACTGCCACTCACTCATTGCTGAGCATCAGAAGCTCCAAACTATCCCTTTCCACCCTCACTGCAGCCACTAGGGATGTGATAAAGCCCAGCAGGAAGCCGAACAAGTGAGGAACAATCCTCTCGGAACTAGTGGTAAAGAACCCGCCTGCCAGTGCAGGAGCCGTACGAGACACGAGTTCGATCCCTGGGTGGGGAAGATCTCCTGGAGGAGGGCAACACACTCCAGTATACTTGCCCGGAGACTCCCATGGAGAGAGGAGCCTGGCAGGTTACAGTCCATGGGGTCGCAGAGTCGGACACGACTGAAGCGACTTAGCACACAGAACCAGTTCTGTCTGCAGGGTAGGTAAGGGGGCTGGGGAGGGAAGATGTGGGATGACCACCACCCGCCACAGGACTCCCACAACCAGAGTGTGGATGCTGGGAGGATACGAGAGGACAGCTGGAGTTAAAACTTTAATTGTGGATCTCAAACAGGCAAAACAACACCTGCGTGCATGCGTGTGCAGGTGTGTGTGTGCATGCGTGTGCGTGCGTGCATGTGCACGCGGGCATGTGCTCAGTCCTGTCTGACTCTGCAACGCATGTGCTGTAGCCGGTTCAGCTCCTTTATCCATGCAGTTTTCCAGGGAAGAATACTGAAATGGGTTGCCATTTCCTTCTCCAGGGGATCTTCCCAACCCAGGGATTGAACCCACCTCTCTTATGTCTCCTGTATTGGCGCGAGGATTATTTACTCCTGAGCCACCTGGGAAGCCCTACCTTATAGCAATGCTGTGTGGTAAAGTGAGCAACAGACAGGTCATTTCCACTCCTGTAAGTCGGGCGCGACTAAGCGACTGAACTGAACTGAACTGAATCTGAGGAGATATATATATAGATAGATAGATAGATATAGATGAGGGTGCATTATGAAGCAGGAGGTGGGGGCCAGGCAGTTCTGGGTTTTCATTCTACCTGTGTCGCTGAACAACTGCATGAATTTGCAGAATGTTAATGTCAACTTTCTGACCCTCAGCTTCCTCATCTGTAAAACAGAGTTGAAACTACCTATCACAGAAGTATAGAAATCAGACAATGTATGTAAGCAGCTATTGTGACACCTCTTAGTCAACGGAGGCTGCATGTATGCTCAGTCGTGTCTGACTCCTTGTGACCCCACGGACTGTAGCCCACCAGGCTCCTCTGTCCATGGGATTCTCCAGGCAAGAATACTGGAGTGGGTTTCCATTTCCTCCTCCAGCGGACCTTCCCGACCCAGGAATTAAACCCGCATCTCCTGTGTCTCCTGCATTGCAGGTAGGTTCTTTATTGTCTGAGCCATCAGGGAAGCCCCTAGCAACTGTATGAATTTGTAGAATGCTCATTTCAGCTTCCTGACCCTCAGTTCCCTCATCTGTAACACAGAGTTGGAACGACTCACCACAGAAGTATAGAAATTAGACAGCGTATGTAAGTAGCTACTGTGACCCCTGGCACCTTTACTCTGACCCCCTTCATTTCTTCTAGGGGAGTGCCCACCGTCCTTGACGGCTGATACCAAAGACCAAGACGGGATGGGAGAGTGCCCCCAGCAGGGCACTCACCTTCCACCTCTTACTTAGTGATAGGGTAACAGCAGCAACGACCACTCCAATCACCACTCCTAATGCGACCCGTTTACCACTGCTGCTGCTGCGATTCTGGTGTTATTTATCAGGCACGGCTATGTGGCATATGAATAGGGAACTGAGCTATGCACTTTAGCCATGTAATTGACTTTAATCTCAATGTATCTGCTTTCTGGCAAGGCTTTATTGCATGGCCTTGAAAAATAGCTATTCCATTCCAGCACATGGTGTTAGCAGGGCAGGGTGAACACTGAAGGCCCTCATTAGAAAACCATAAGCTCCAGAGATCTTGGCAATTAGGACATGGCCATGCTTTGCTTCTTTCTACCATCTCTGCACCAGCACCTTGGATGAGTCCCTCTTTGACTGATTTCACAGCTCATCATCCTAAGTGTCCTGGGCTCCTTTCTCAGTGTTTCACTGCAGCATTCTGTAGGCAGGCATCAGTCTCCAAGGGTGCCCTAGTGCTAAAGAACCCACCTGCCAATGCAGGAAACATAAGAGATCAGAATTTGATCCCTGGGTTGGGAAGGAGGGCATGGCCACCCACTCCAGTATTCATGCCTGGAGAACCCGCATGGACAGAGGAGCCTGGCAGGCTACAGTCCATAGGGGATGGACTCTTTACAGTCTGCAAAGAGTCGGACACAACTAAAGCAACAGCACACACGCAGGCATCAATCTTCAGATCCTTTGGTTTTGAGTCAGGCAGAATAAAATCTCGGCATTGCCTTTTACACTCTTAGTCATTCTCCAACAGTTCTGAACCTTCCTTTTGTTCCAGTTATTCCAAATGCTGGAAAACAACAGAAACAAAAAAAGCAATCGTGAAGCCACATCCTTTGATGTTATTAGCAAAAAATAAAACACATCCATTTTTATGCTGTTGAACATGCACTTGCTCTAAACAAAAGAAACTGATGAACTAAAGCAAATAAAAGATGCTTTCCTCAGCCCTGCTTTAGACTGATAAGCAAAGATAATTAATATCACGGCTGTTGTTTCTTGGTTCCAATTTTCTACCCCTGTTCCTAACTGGCATTCTCAAAGGAATCTGAGATTAGATAACTATTTAAGATTTCCTGCTGGATTATGTTTGGTACTCTGAGAAAGTTAATTACCTACAGGCATTCTGGGGTAATTGAACTCTAATGCATTAATAGACCTACAGAATTCAGCACTAGAAAGAATCTTAGATATAAGATTTGTCTAGAGCACCTCACTTTACAAGTAAGGAAACTGAGATCCTGAGAACTTTGTGGTGTGTGTGCTTTGGAAGTTCAGAGGGGATCTTCCTCAGACTATGAATTCACCTCTTTGTGTATTTGGTCATTTGAAATAATTAATTTAAAATTGTCAGTCAGTTCATTTGCTCAGTCATGTCAGACTCTTTGTGACCCCATGGACTGCAGCATGCCAGGCTTCCCTGTCCATCAACTCCAAAGTTTGCTCAAACTCATGTCCATCGAGTTGGTGATGCCACCCAACCATTTTCTCCTCTGTCACCCTCTTCTCCTCCCACCTTCAGTCTTTCTCAGCATCAGGGTCTTTTCCAATGAGTCAGTTCTTCACATTACGTGGCCAAAATATCGGAGCTTCAGCTTCAGCCTCAGTCCTTCCAATGACTATTCAGGACTGACTTCCTTTAGGATGGACTGGTTGGGTCTCCTTGCTGTCCAAGGGACTCTCAGGAGTCTTCTCCAACACCACAGTTCAAAAGCATCAATTCTTCAAAAATTGTAGGTACTGAAAAAGTTTCCCTCTGAGTTTCAACAAGTCAGATGCTTCCAATGGCTTAGTGGGGAGAAACACTGCTTTGATCAGATTCAGAGTGCTTCTTCCAACACCCCCTAGACTCAGAAGAAGGGTGGAAAGTAGAGTGGGAGAACTATACTAAATAAAAAAAAGTAAGTAATCTTCTTTCTCTCACAGAAACGGAGCTTTCAGAACCTTATTGCTTCTTGCCTAGGTGGTTGGGATTTGCTGTGCATGTCATTCTTGTGTTAGAGCCTGGGTCCACGTGACAAAGGACCCAGGTTACTTTGGGGGACCTGCTAATTCTTCTTCCCTCAAGTTCTCAGCCTGAGAAACACACTGCCAGAGATGCAGCAGTCTAGGCTTCAAACCATTTATTTTTTAATATAATATTTATGGTTTTAGTTTTTTTAGATTAACAATGTTGGGTTAGTTTCAGGTGTACAACAAAGCAATTCAGTTATATGTATATATGTAGCTATTCTTTTTCAAATTCTTTTCCCATTTAGGTGATTACAGGATATTGAGCAGTTCCCTGTGCTCTACAGTACACCTTTGTTGGTTATCTATTTTTAATATAACATTGACATTGTACATGTCAATCTCAAACACCCAGTCTATCCCCCCAACCCACACCCTGGTAATTATATTTCATTCTCTAAGTCCGTGAGTCTGTTTCTGTTTTGTAAATAAGTTCATTTGTATCATTTCTTTTTAGATTCCGCATATAAATCCTATCATATGGCGTTTGTCTTTCTCTTTCTGTCTTACTCCCCTTAGTCTGATAATCTCCAGGTTCATCCATGTTGCTGCAAACGGCATTATTTCATTCACAATATTCCATTGTGTATATGTACCACGGAGAAGGCAATGGCAACCCACTCCAATCTTCTTTATCCATCCCTCTGTCAATGGACATTTAGGTTGCTTCTATGTCTTTGTTATTGTAAACAGTGTTGCAATGAACACTGGGGTGCATGTATCTTTGTAAACCATGGTTTTCTCTGGATATACACCCAGGAATGGGATTGCAGGATGGTATGGTACCTCTTTTTTTAGTTTTTAAAGGAACCTCCGCACTGTTCTCCCTGGTGGCTGCATCAATTTATATTACCACCAACAGTGTATGAGGGTTCCCTTTTCTCCACATCCTCTTCAGAGCATACAGTTTGTAGATATTTTGATGATGGCCATTCTGACTGGTGTGAAGTGATATCTCATTACAGTTTTCTTTCACGTATCTCTAATAATAGCAAAGTTGAGCATGTTTCCATGTGCTTCTTTGGAGAAGTGTCTAAACTTTAGCAGGATAAGCCCAATAAGATGCAAGGCTCCTTACCAGGCTTGGTCCTGACCACCGTCCTCTCTGTTAGTTACACGCGGTCCTGGTTCTGGGCCCTTCCTGACAGATGTGGGGGCTTCTCTCGCTGCTGGTCCCCTCTCTTGACACAGACACTGAAAGGTGCCTCCCTTGGCATCCTTCCAAGGATGTGAACAACATGGTAACTCTCTCTCTTCCTGCCTCAGCTGAGGAGTTGATCAGCTCCTGGCTGATTATCAACTTCATAAATCAGTAGGTCACAGTCTAAAGGTTTCTCTATACCTGCTCCACACCTCTTGGCAACTAGATTGAATGTGAAAACAAACTGCTACTTGCCCAGTTATGTCCAACTCTTTGCAACCCCATGGACGGTAGCCCCCCCATGTTCCCCTGTCCGTAGGATTTCCCAGGCAAAATTATTGGAGTGGGTAGATTTTCCCTTCTCCAGGGGGATCATCCCTACCCAGGGATTGAACCCAGGTCTCCTGCATTGCAGGTAGATTCTTTACCTTCTGAGCCACCAGGGAAGCCCTGGTGAACAGATACCGGACCAGAAAACTGGTGAGACCCAGGGAGGAAAAGGCCCTTGGCCAAGGGTAGTGGCAGGACTAAGATCAGGGTGGGAATCCCTGATTCTAAACCCAGTGTTGTGTCATCTGTCTCAGGTGAATCACTCAGTTTGAGATGCCTTAAGGACAGGGCATGTGGAGTCTGTAAAGGAAGTGGAGGAAGGGAGTGTACTCCTAGTACTTGTGACTGGGACAAGCAGGACCAAGCATGACAGTGTGTCTTCAGTTCAGTTCAGTTCACTCACTCAGTCGTGTCCAACTCTTTGCAACCCCATGAATTGCAGCACGCCAGGCCTCCCTGTCCATCACCAGCTCCTGGAGTTCACTCAGACTCACATCCATCGAGTCCATGACACCATCCAGCCATCTCATCCTCTGTCGTCCCCTTCTCCTCCTGCCCCCAATCCCTCCCAGCATCAGAGTCTTTTCCAGTGAGTCAACTCTTCGCATGAGGTGGCCAAAGTACTGGAGTTTCAGCTTTAGCATGAGTCCTTCCAAAGAAATCCCAGGGCTGATCTCCTTCAGAATGGACTGGTTGGATCTCCTTGCAGTCCAAGGGGCTCTCAAGAGTCTTCTCCAACACCACAGTTCAAAAGCATCAATTCTTCAGCG
>SJYQ01005942.1:455439-470452 GCA_006410935.1 Redunca redunca | reverse complement strand
CATTTCTTTTCCATGGGGATGGTCTTTATCCCTGTCTCCTGTACAATGTCACGAACCTCATTCCATAGTTCATCAGGCACTCTATCTATCAGATCTAGGCCCTTAAATGTATTTCTCACTGTCATACCTGAATGGTCTAGCGGTTTTCACTACTTTCTTCAATTTGAGTGTGAATTTGGTAATAAGGAGTTCATGATCTGAGCCACAGTCAGCTCCTGGTCTTGTTTTTGTTGACTGTATAGAGCTTCTCCATCTTTGGCTGCAAAGAATATAACCAGTCTGATTTCAGTGTTGACCATCTGGTGATGTCCATGTGCAGAGTCTTCTCTTGTGTTGTTGGAATAGGGTGTTTGCTATGACCAGTGCATTTTCTTGGCAAAACTCTATTAGTCTTTGCCCTGCTTCCTTCTGCATTCCAAGGCCAAATTTGCCTGTTACTCCAGGTGTTTCTTGACTTCCTACTTTTGCATTCCAGTCCCCTAGAATGAAAAGGACATCTTTTTTGGGGTGTTAGTTCTAAAAGGTCTTGTAGGTCTTCATAAAACCGTTCAACTTCAGCTTCTTCAGCGTTACTGGTTGGGCCATAGACTTGGATAACTGTTATAGTGAATGGTTTGCCTTGGAGACGAACAGAGATCATTCTGTCCTTTATGAGATTGCATCCAAGAACTGCATTTCGGACTCTTGTTGACCATGATGGCTATTCCATTTCTTCTGAGGGATTCCTGCCCGCAGTAGTAGATATAATGGTCAACTGAGTTAAATTCACCCATTCCAGTCCATTTTAGTTCGCAGATTCCTAGAGGTCGACATTCACCCTTGCCATCTCTTGTTTGACCACTTCCAATTTGCCTTGATTCATGGACCTGACATTCCAGGTTCCTATGCAATATTGCTCTTTACAGCATTGGATCTTGCTTCTATCACCAGTCACATCCACAGCTGGGTATTGTTTTTGCTTTGGCCCCATCCCTTCATTCTTTCTGGAGTTATCTCTCCACTGATCTCCAGTAGCATATTGGGCACCTACTGACCTGGGGAGTTCCCCTTTCAGTATCCTATCATTTTGCCTTTTCATACTGTTCATGGGGTTCTCAAGGCAAGAATACTGAAGTGGTTTGCCATTCCCTTCTCCAGTGGACCACATTCTGTCAGACCTCTCCACCATAACCCACCCATCTTGGGTTGCCCTGTGGGCATGGCTTGGTTTCATTGAGTTAGACAAGGCTGTGGTCCTAGTGTGATTAGATTGACTAGTTTTCTGTGAGTATGGTTTCAGTGTGTCTGCCCTCTGATGCCCTCTTGCAACACCTACCATCTTACTTGGGTTTCTCTTACCTTGGGTGTGGGGTATCTCTTCATGGCTGTTCTAGCAAAGCAAAGCTGCTGCTCCTTACCTTGGATGAAGGATATCTCCTCACCACTGCCCTTCCTGACCTTCAACATGGGATAGCTCCTCTAGGCCCTCCTACACCCGCGCAGCCACCGCTCCTTTTGTTGCTCCTCCTGGCTGCCCCTGACCTTGGACGCGGGGTATCTCCTCCTGGCCGCCACTGATCTCGGTTGTGGGGTAGCTCCTCTCGGCCACCTCCCCTGGCCTTGGACATGGGGTAGCTCCTCTCGGCCACTGCCCCTGACCTTGGACAGTGGTGTCTCCTCCTGGCCGCCACTGACCTCGGACGCCGGGTAGCTCCTCTCAGCTGCTGCCCCTGACCTCAGACGCCCGGTAGCTCCTCCTGCCCGCCGCCCCTGACCTCGGATGCCCGGTAGCTCTTCTCGGCCACTGCCCCTGACCTCGGACGTGGGGTGTCTCTTCCTGGCCACCACTGATCTCGGTCGTGGGGTAGCTCCTCTCGGCCGTTGCCCCTAACCTCAGACACTGGTGTCTCCTCCCGGCTGCCACTGACCTCGGACGCCGGGTAGCTCCTCTCGGCCGCTGCCCCTGACCTCGGACGTGGGGTAACTCCTCTCGCCAGCGCTTAGTGTGCCAGGTCGCAGCCGCCCACGTTGGACAGTGTGTCTTAGTAAAGATCAAGACTTGGAGTTGGGCGGGCCTATGCTTGAATCCCGGGTGTTCTAGTTATTTACTACCTGAATTTGAGAGAAATTCTTGAATCCTTCTGAACTGTGCTTTTCCAATGTATAGATGAGAACTGTAATATCTGCATATGTGCCCTCTAAGTCGCTTAGCTGTGTCTGACTCTTTGCAACCCCATGGCCTAAAGCCCTCAGGCTCCTCTGTCCATGGGATCCTCCAGGCAAGAATACTGGAGTGGATTGCCATGCCTTCCTCCAGGGGATCTTCCCAATCAAGGGACCAAACTTATGTCTCTTATGTCTCTTGCATTGGCAGGCATGCTCTTTACCACTCGTGCCTTTGGGAGTCTACACCGTGATGTTATTTTGAAGGGCTATGAGAGACAATGTATATTAAAGGTGTAGAAAAGCACCAGTAGATGCTGACCTAGGTGATAATTATTATCAAGACTAGCCTGGCTACATTTCCATCCTGATTTATACTTTAAAATTTTCTATTTTGCCATTATCATTATCCTTTTGAGATCATTAACAAGGAGAGTTCTTAAGAGCGCCTGATTTTGAATCAGATACAGCTGGGTTTGCATTTGGGCTACACTTATTTACTCTCTATATTACTTTAAGCAAGTCAAGCTTCTGCAAGGCTCAGTTTTTGAATCTGTAAAGTGAGAATAATGATTCCTCCCTGACAGAGATAGACTAAATTTGAAGATTAAATTAGATTGAATATAACTACACATTTTAATGAAAGCAGGGGTCTTATACACTCTGGTATTTATTCCCTGCATCTGGCAACGTGCCTACCATAAATATAATGAATGCTCAAATGAAAAATTAATAATGTATGCAATATAAGCTTTTAATACAGTGTCTTATGAGGTGGGAGCTACATCTGTCTTATCCCAGTTAAATTATGTGAAGGTGAAACAGCACTGCAAGACCATTTAATAACTTCTCACAATAGAAATCAGTCTGGAATAGGCTGTCAGGTTACCAAGGTGTCTCCTTCATTGGCTCTGACAACTTTATTCTTAATAAGTCAGTGCCAGGGAGATAAATTTCGGGGAAGGTGGAGGTAATGGTTGACTGTGGGCTCTCCTGTGGAGATCTCCAGATGGAAATGGAAGTTCTGAGGTTCGGGAACGTTAAATACGCAGACAGGGAATAAAAGATACTAAAGAGTGAGAATCTGGCATCAAAGAGGAACTCATAAGGAAAATAAAGCGGATGAGGTTCTGAACATCTGGACTTAGATCCTGCCTTGGAACTTGAGCAAGTCACACTTTTTGGTGTCAATTTTCCCATTTACAAAATAGAAAGAATGGTACTTACAGAATTATTGTGAGAATTAAATGGGACGGTGCTTATAAAAGTGAAACACTGAACCAATACAAGGAGTCATCCCTTGGGACTTTCTTGGTGGTCCGGTAGACTCTGGGCTAAGGCTGCAGGGGGTATGGGTTCAACCCCAGGTCAGGGAACTAAAATCCCACACCCAAAAGGAAAAAAAAAAAAAAAAGAGCTATTCCTTGAAGATAGAACTTGCTTTCTCTACAAAGGTTTTGTTCATTGTTTGGTCTTTCTTCCCCTTTTGTTCTTAAGGTTGAAGAATTTCTACTAATTTGTTCCTGACCCCTGATTTTGCAATATCAAGCCTGCCGTTAAGCCCCAATCCATGAATTTCTATGGGCTCAGTGGTAAAGCATCCCCTTGCCAAGCAGGAGACTCAGATTCAATCCCTGGGTCAGGAAGATCCCCTGGAGAAGGAAATGGCAACCCACTCCAGTATTCTTGCCTGGAAAATCCCCTGGACAGAGGAGACTGGTGGGCTGCAGTCCATGTGGTCGCAAAGAGTTGGACACGGCTTAGCAACTAAACCACCATAAATTTCGACATCCAGATTATGGTTTTTCAGTTCTAAAATTTCATTTGATTATTTCTTTAGGGTTTATTTCTATTTTTGCTGTTTAGCTTCTCCACATGTTCTCTCATTATAATCATCTTTAGTTCCATGAGCGTATTTCGCGTTAGCTTCTTTTAAAGGTTTTTTATGCTAATTCTAATAACGATTATCTTGGTATCTGTGACTATTGACTTATTTTCTTGCTTGATTATGGATTAATTTTCCTATTTCTCTGACTATCTAACCACATTTTTGTATTGTTTGTCATTGTTGATAATACATTATAGGGATACTGAATGCTCCCTACATTTTCTTTCCTTGGTATTTCTTTGTCCTTTTTATTATCAGGTTTATTTTGACCTCTGACTCAGTTTAGAAGTGAAATGTGAATGTGTCAGTTGCTCAGTAGTGTCTGACTCTTTGCAATCCCATGGACTGTGGCCCGCCAGGCTCCTCTGTCCATGGCATTCTCCAGGCAAGAATACTGGAGTGGGTTGCCATTTCCTTCTCCAGGGGATCTTCCTGGCCCAGGGATTGAACCAGTATCTCTTATGTCCCCTGCACTGGCAAGCAGGTTCTTTACCAGTAGCACCACCTGGGAAGCACCCCCTCCACACACTAGAACATGGTTATGCCTTTGCTTTGCTCAAATATTGCTTGCCTTTCATTCCATGTCTACAGATCTGAAACAAGAAGAAGCCACTAGCTTTCAATTCCCTTACTGACAAAAACACATTCTGTTCATGTTACCTCATCCTACAGGCAAGAGTGGAAGTGACAAGATAGAAAAACTGAATAGGTGTGTTAGGCATAGGGGTCACTTTCCCACATATTCTGAGCTGCACATTTGTTCAGGTTCCCTCCAATTCACAGACACGTATTAGTGGTAGCCGTTGTCATTTTGAAGCGTGAAAACACAATTTGAAGGGTTCTCTCCTGCTTTTCCTGACTTCATTTCAACAAAAGAATCGCATTTGGAAGCACCCTTGAAGCCATGTTCTTCCTGCCTCATTACAGGTCCATCAGCGGGTCAGCATTCTGGAACTACCCTGCCTCCCTCCCTTCTCAGCTGGAGCATCTCACAGCCAATTAAATTCACTCCAGCTCAGCTCTGAGACCTAGTCCTCGCACCCTGATTGCTTTTCAATAGCTTGAAATCTAGTCAACTGAAAAACCAAACCAATAACCAGGCAGGAGTCATCACCGGAGTGAGAAATGATGGAAGAATTTTGTGCAGTGCTGAGGACTGCCCCCTTGGAAGGTGGCCTAGATGTAAAATGAGCCTTTTTAGCATCCTCCAGGGAGTCGTTGTTGCTTCCTACACTCGGGTGCTCCATTTGTGTTTCAAATACCAGGGCTCGAGAGTGACATTTAACTGCTGCTCAGGGATTCATCTTGTCCTTTGCCTTCTCAGGCCAGCATTGTTTAAATGTTTGTCTCAGTTTCTAGCAAGCAGAGGAAAATCAAAGCCCTAAATGTATGGAGCTCAGTGGTGGAACCTGCAATCAGCTGTCAGCTTTCAACTCTCTCTCCTTCTTCACCCATCAGCTCCACTTCCCCTGCAAGGCTCAGCCTGATGATGCAAGCGTCTACATATAATTCCCTAGCTCTCTAAGGCTCCTTCTCCAAGTGCCTGTCCGGACCACCTGGAGAATGTCAGAGCTAGATGCTCTGTTGGAAATCATCAAGTAGGAATCTTCTATTTTATGAAATTAAATAAATAACAGGAAATGACTTTTCTAAAATAAACAACAGGGCAAGTTTATGTTCTGACTACGGAAGGAATTTAGTTTGGGACTGGGACCTAGGTGGAATAAACGAGGTATTACCTACAGGTGTAAAATGTGAGAGGGCACCAATAAATTCAGTAATCAGGATAACTAATATTTCAAAGCAATATTTTTAAGAATCAAAGTTAATACAAAAAATTCTATTGTGAACAAAAATGTCAGAATTTTAAATAAGTAAAGATAAAATCCAGTAGAAAGAGGGCTAGGCTGCAGCAAATGAGGTATGGCAGTACAAGTATAGGGTTGGAACCTGTTTTTATTTAAAATTTTGATTCTGGGACTTCCCTGGCGGTCCAGTGGTTAAGAACTTGCCTTCCAATGCAGGGGTGCACATTTGATCCTAGATTGGGAGGTTAAGATCCCATATGCCTCTCAGCCAAAAAACCAAAACATAAAACAAGTAATGTAACAAATTCAGTAAAGATTTTTTTAATGCTTATCGAGAAAAATCTTTAAAAAATGTTTTGATATTTTATTTATTGTGGATTTTTTATATTTGCATTTTAATTTTTAAAGTATTCTATTGAAATGTTACTCCTCAAGCTTATTGTGCTTTTTGGTGTCCCCTTAAGCCATGCTTCCAACTGGAATGCCATAGTGGCTTTACCCCAGTCCAGCTCTGTTCAGCTGTCGTCTCTGAGAGCCGATTTCCGCTGCCACTTCCTCTCCATCTTCTCATTTTGAATCGCTTTTTTTGTTCCAGCTTTACTGGAATATAACTGACAGGAAGGTTGCATACATTTAAGGTGTACGTTGTGATGCTTTGATACACTTATCTATTGCGAAATGACTACCACAAAGGGGTTAACACCTCCAGCACCTCACGTAATTACCCTTGCGTGTGTGTGGTAAGAACGGCTAAGATCTACTTCCTTAGCAAATGTCAGTTATATAATACAGTACTGGTAACCATGGTTACCATGTGTGCATCAGATCCCCAGGACTTATCTTTTAACTGGAAGTTTGGACCCTTTGACCCACATCTCCCCATTTCTCTCTTCCTCAGCCTCTGGCAACCTCTGCTCTCTCCGCAAGTTTGGCTTTTCTTAGATTCCACCTATAACGGATACCACGTGGTATTTTTCTTTCTCTGCCTGACTTCTTTCCCACAGCAATATAGTTTCGTCCCTGTTGTCGTGAAACATGGATTTCCTTCTTACGGCCGAGCACTCCATTGTATTTATACACCACATCCTCCCCGTCCACTGGTTCTTAGGCACTTTTAGCTTATTTCCATATCTAGGCCGTTGTGAACTGACGCTGCAGTGAACCTGAGTACAGATATCTCTTTGAGATCTTTATTTTATTTCCCTTAAATATATACCCAGAAGTGAGACTACTGGATGACATGGTAGCTCTCGTTTTAATTTTTTGAGGAACCGCCTTACTGTTTTCAATAGTGGCTGCACCAATCTACATTCCCACCAACAGTATAGAAGGCTCCTTTTTCTCCACATCCTTACCAACACCTGCTATCTCTTGTCTTTTCGATAACAGCTATCCTACCAAGTGTGAGTGACCCTGCACTGTGGCTTTGATTTCATTTCCCTGATGATTAGTGATAGTGCGCATCTTTTCACATATCCATTGTATATCTTCTCTTGATCCTGTGACATATCAGGCTGGGTGCCCACAGCCTCCAGCCGACTTTCATAAGGATGTTGCTAGATGCTCCTTGTGGTCTTTGCCAGGCACAGATTCTGAACACACTCGCTATCCATCTCCCGAAGCTTGCTCTCCCCACCGCTAGGAGCGCACTTAGGGAGCCAGCTAAGGCTGGGAGTGTGTGGGTGGCTCGCTGGTCTCGGCTGCACCTGAGCTTGGAGTCTCCAGACTCCACTGCAATGCCATTACAGGAGCAAAGACGACATTGCCAGAACTAAAGGCAGACTCCTTTCTGCTGGACCACACTCACTTATGGTAAGGTGAAGAAATAGAAAACTCAGCACGGAACGCCAAATGGGTGAGAAATTCATCTGCTTCGCACTGTAGTTTCGGCCTACTTTGGATAATGAAACTTTCCCAGCACAGATATGTTTCTCTGAGACTCTAAAAGTACTTGCTCTGTAGGTTGAATTATTTTGACTTGCCTTCTTGGGGCTTCCCTGGTGGCTCAGGGGGTAAAGAATCTGCCTGCCAATGTAGGACACCCAGGTTGGATCCCCGGGTCAGGAATCTCCCTGGTCAGGAATCCATTCCAATGCTCTTGCCTGGAGAATCCCATGGACAGAGGAGTCTGGAGGGCGACAGTCCATGGGGTTGCAAAGAGTTGGACACTGAGTGACTAACACTTTGGCTGTCTAAAATTTTTATGATTTAATAATAATAATAAATTCATAAATCAAGGACCATATGAAATCACTTGTTCTCAAGGCCCTAGACATCTTCCTCCAGGCCTTGCTTAGATAATATCAGAGCTGAGTACCATGCAACATTTAAACAATCGATTTTGTACTGCTGATTTCATAGTGATAATTTCTATTTTAACAAATGCTTACCTTAGATATTTAAGATACCTTTTGTATATGATACAATGTGTGTGTATCTTTGTGTATGTATTTGTCTTAGAGAGGGAGTGACCAGTTACACCAAAGAATAATGATGGTCATGTGACATGAGGACGTTCTGTTGAAACTGAGTCACAGCAAGTAGGGGAAGTCCTCTGCATCATAATTTCTGTATTTTTAAAAAATATGTATTCATTTACTTGGGTCTTAGTTGAGATACAAAGGATATTCATCGTGTCCTATGAGATCTTTTGTTGCAGACCCCGGGCCCTCTAGTTATGGTGTGGAGGCTTCAGAGTGCCCGGGCTTCATTAGCTGTGGCACACAGCCTTAGCTGCTTGGTGGCACCTGGGGTCTTAGTTCCCTGAACAGGAATCGAACCACCATCCCCTGCATTGCAAGCTGAATTCCTATCCACTGGACCACCAGGGAAGCCCCCATAATTTTTGTATTGTTATTGTGATCTGAGTCAACTCTTATTCTTCTCCTTCTTTACCCAAATACTCATGTCAAAGTTGATAGGAAAAAAAGTAAAGAGGGAGTCAAAAGACGTGTTCCATGTATTTCTGTAGGACATTGATGAAACAGGGCTAGGTTTAAGGATCTGCCTAGAGATGAATTGCAAAGCACAAGACTAACAGGAGCAGGGTAGCTGACAGAGGCATTGGTTAGGATTAGTTCAGCTGTTTTAATGGAGACTAACCATGGGGTTGCAAAGAGTCAGACATGACTGAGTGGCTAACACACAAAACAACATAAGCTTAAATAAAAGGGATTTTTTTTTAACTCTCCCATGAAAAGGTCCCAGCTGTATTCCCTGGGAATAGGATGCCTCCTCTACGCATGCTCTTCTAGGAACCAGATTTCTTCAGCTACATTGCTATGCCATCCCCTTGGGAAATTCTACTCAAATATGGTCCATCAACTCTTTGGTCTACAATGGGATAAGAAGCTTGTACCATTTTGCCAAACAACTATATGACTAAACACATGGCTTTGTCCAGATAATTTTTCTTTTCTTAGCCAGATTTTCTTGGTGAAGAAAGCAGCGCTTCGGATTGTATTATGATGCAAACTTCTTATCTCTTTGTGTACTGCAGCTTTGAGCCAGACTGCTGGGATGCATTATGGTCTATGAGTCATGGTTGACGGTGGCCTACCACCACTATTTCAATGTCTGAGTCTATGAGAAAGATGTTTAGTACGAAAAGCTTCTTTCCTATGACACATACCTCATAAGTGTCCATGTTACTTCTGCTCACATCCCTTTGATCATATTACCATATCTCAGTCACAGTCAACACCTCAAAGGACAGGAGACTGGGAAGTGTAGCTGTTATCTAGATATCATGCACCCAAGCAAACTTTACCAGTGAGTGACTGAAAGGAAGAAAGGGATATAGATACTGGGGACACCACAGTTTACTGTGGAGGCTAAAATAGTAAGGATCTGGGAACCAAATTAATAACATAAAAAAAGACAAGCCTTAAAGCATAACAAGAAAAAAACCATTTTCAGTTTTTGGGAAATTGAGAAGGTACAATAAATTGCACCTCTCTTTATTCTTCTGAGTTCTGAACTGTTCCAAAATAATGCTAATTCCATGAAATTAAAAGATGCTTACTCCTTGGAAGAAAAGTTATGACAAACCTAGATAGTATATTCAAAAGCAGAGACATTACTTTGCCGACTAAGGTCCGTCTAGTCAAGGCTATGGTTTTTCCTGTGGTCATGTATGGATGTGAGAGTTGGACTGTGAAGAAGGCTGAGCGCCGAAGAATTGATGCGTTTGAACTATGGTGTTGGAGAAGACTCCTGAGGGTCCCTTGGACTGCAAGGAGATCCAACCAGTCCATTCTGAAGGAGATCAGCCCTGGGATTTCTTTGGAAGGAATGATGCTAAAGCTGAAACTCCAGTACTTTGGCCACCTCATGCGAAGAGTTTACTCATTGGAAAAGACTCTGATGCTGGAAGGGATTGGGGGCAGGAGGAGAAGAGGACGACCAAGGATGAGATGTCTGGATGGCATCACGGACACGATGGACGTGAGTCTGAGTGAACTCCGGGGGATGGTGATGGACAGGGAGGCCTGGCATGCTGTGATTCATGGGGTCACAAAGAGTCAGACACAACTGAGTGACTGAACTGAACTGAAGGTAAATGCTATTGTTGTTTTAGCCTGCTCAGTCGTGAATGACTCTTTGTGACCCCTTGAACTGTAGCCCACCAGGCTCCTCTGTCCATGGGATTCTCCAGGTAAGAATACTGGAGTGGGCTGCCATTTCCTTCTCCGGGGATCTTCCTTGCCCAGGGATTGAACCCACATCTCTTGCCTCTCCTGCATTGGCAGGCAGATTCTTTACCACGGAGCCACCAGGAAACCCCTAAGTGAGTGACCAAAACATCATCGTTATTAAGGAAGAAGAATATACTGGGAAATATGGCTTATATTTACAAGCAAATAGGTTTCCAGTAAAGAATCTCAGAGTCACCAGCGGTGCCCATCCTGCGAGAAGTGCTGCTGGACCCCTAAGGGTGGCGTCCCATCCGCTTTCCTCCCCACCAACACTAGCAGGGCTTTTCCTGTTAGGCTTGTATAGAGACTAAGAGCAAGCGTGAGTGCATGATATCTGCATACAAGATCATCCCTCAAAAGAAAGGTAGCCACTGAGCCAAGCTCACTCATTTTACTCTGCCCAAGTTTTCCAATAAAGTGGGTCCTCCTCCTCCTCTGTGGGGAGGGCTGCCTGAGAAGGAGGAAGGATGCAGCGGTGTTTTTCTGTGACAAAGCTTCCTCCTCTTGGTGGGAAACATCGGAACCAGAGAAGATGCATTCCTCTCCACCCCCACACTCCCCAACTTTTTTTCTTTTAACACATCAGACTTTATAATTAACTGCTGGCCAACCTGTGGTATAACTATCTCCCTAACGGATGCACATCTGCCATCTCTTATGACAGTCTCTTTCCCAATATTATGAGGATATTTTCAAATTATCAACCACTAATTCTTTGAATGTATTCCTAAAACTGCAGTGGACATTGCATATTTGACCCTAGAAGGTTCTGAAATTGATCCAAACAATATATTAACTTCATTTCAAGGTCATTATTTCTCACTCCAAATCATCCAGCTATTTTGTCCAGCATAGTCAATCGGTTCTTCAAAGAGATCATGTAGCTGTATTATAACATGCTAACAATAAGATGCCAAAAACGAAGTGCCACAAATTTGGATAAATATGTTTCTCAAATTCAGGGTAAAAAATAAATTTTGAAGCTCCAGCTTCTTAGCAGGTGAAACTCAAAGATGTTAAACTTCTAAAGAATTAAATTTGGAAATAAAATTCTCTGGCCCTAATCATTGCCTAAATTAATATCATATTCAGGTTAATCTCAGCCAGAGGAATGATCCGTGCCTATTGGAGTTAAGATTCCTTCAGTAGTGAAGCCCAAATGGCCTTCCATTGGAATAGCTGTAGGCCCATCATCACCTGTTCAATACAATGTCTAAGAGCATCCCTTTTCAGAAATTCAGAGTTAGTAAGACAGATGATATCACAGCCCTGATCCAAACCCAAGAAATTTTGAAAATGATCCAATTCCAGCCTCTAGAGGAGTCATCCCAGACAGAATTGTGAATGTAATGTTGCCAAGGGCGACAGCATGGACTTTGTAGTATCTATATGGTGGAGGAAAGATGGTGCAAAATTTTTTTCTTTCACTCTAGAGAGAACGCCAGTCTCTGGTATCTTGTCCAAAATCTATGACCCATGTCTTAAAAACTTAACTGGGAGGTTACTCTTTTTATTTTTATTTTTTTATTAAAACTCTTTTTTGGCTGCACTGGGTCTTTATTGCAGTACATGGGCTGTTCTCTATTTGCAGTGTGCTGGCTTAGCTGCCCCACAACATGTGGGATCTTAGTTCCCTGACTAGGGATTGAACCTTCATCCCCTGTATTGGAAGGTGGATTCTTAACCACTGGCCCACCAGGGAAGTCCCAGGAGGTTACTTTTGGTATTTTTAATTTACTAGATGATAGGGGCAAAAAGCACTCTTACATGTGGCATTTGAGGCATTGCTGCTCTTTTGCATATTTAGAAAAGTATATTCCTGGCAGCCCCTGTCACTTAGAAGGTACTTTTCTTTTCTATCTGATGCACTGGGAAATTGTTCCTTGCTATTTCCTGTTTGAGCCCGGTGTTTCTGTCTCTGGGGTTCTGAGATGAGTATGAGTATTAAAATCATCAGAGTATGATTCTAATGACAAAGAATCAATATGCTACTATATGCAAACATTTTCGTGCTTGGCCCATTGTGGCCTCATGGTATGAAACTGCTCAGGCCTAAAGGACCCTCCTTCTCGAGAAGAAAGGATTTGCTTTCATATGAAATTGACAGCTCTGACCCATAGTGGTCCCTGTAGCCTGTATCTCTGCTAATCCTGGTGCCTATAACTGCTGTCTCTGGTGGACTCAGGACCACCTCCATCTTTGCTGGATCTGAGGCCCCAAATCTTCCTTGAGGACCTTTCCCTGTACCTTTTCTGGGACTGAAGTCTATACACTTCCTAAGAGAAGAGACATAATTCTTTGCTGAAGCCTGCAATTCTCATTTGTGCTGACCATTTACTTTTGCTTAAAATAAGCAGGTCAATGCTTTTTCCTTCAGATGTAGCACATTCAGTTGTTTCTATAAAAAAAATAAGCCACTTGCCTGGGGACAAAGATGCCTTAAGCTGTAACATCCCATAATGGACAAAATTCTACATGTAATTGCTTAAGGCCTAATACCATCTTCCCTGGTTAAAACTGGTAAAAGTTAACCAAACAACTGTAAAAGCCAGCTGCCTTGTTTGCTTGAGGCCACTAAAGTCATGTTTTGACTGAATTGAAATGCTCAGTCACCTTATAAGTATTTTACCCTGAATCAGATTTCACTGTTTACCAATTATCTTGACCAATGCACTGGATTACAACCCTTCTTGTATTAACATTCATCCTCTATCTATTCTATCGCCTGGAGGCTATAAAGCCTGATGCTCAAACCCCTAACTCCTGCAAGAGCAGAGCTGCAGAGTGAGCAGTTTGCTCTCAAGAGTAAAGATGATGGATAGGAACTGGGAACACGTGAGGGATTCCTCTTCCAAACTCAGTAATCACGTAAGGGTGAGAGGAGGGACTTCCCCGGTGGTGCAGTGGTTAAGAATCCAGCTTCCAGTGCGGGGGACATGGGTTCGATCCCTGGTCAGGGACCTCAGATCCCATGGGTTGTGGGGCAACAAAGCCCACACCCCGCAGCTACTGAGCCTGCCTGCTCTAAGCTCTCAGTTCAGTTCAGTTCAGTCACTCAGTCGTGTCTGACTCTTTGCAACCCCATGAATCACAAGCACGCCAGGCCTCCCTGTCTATCACCAACTCCCGGAGTTCACTCAGACTCGTGGCCACCGAGTCAGTGATGCCATCCAGACATCTCATCCTGGGTCGTCCCCTTCTACTCCTGCCCCCAATCCCTCCCAGCATCAAAGTCTTTTCCAATGAGTCAACTCTTCGCATGAGGTGGCCAAAGTACTGGAGTTTCAGCTTCAGCATCATTCCTTCCAAAGAAATCCCAGGGCTTATCTCCTTCAGAATGGACTGGTTAGATCTCCTTGCAGTCCAAGGGACTCTCAAGAGTCTTCTCCAACACCACAGTTCAAAAGCATCAATTCTTCAGCGCTCAGCCTTCTTCACAGCCCAACTCAAGCTCTAAAGGACCACAATTAGAGAGAAGCCAGCGTGCTGAAATGAAGAGCAATGAAAGAGCCAGTGTGCCGCAGCTAAGACCCAATGCTGCCAAAAATAAATAAATTAATTAATCTTTTTTAAAAACCCTAAAAAAAAAGAGAGCTTGGAAAGGCCAGGGTGTGACTAGTGCTTCCTCCCTATGTAAAGTAATATCCAGAGAGAACTATTATTCTCCTCTAAAAACAGTCACGCTTTTCCCAAGCAGGTGACCCTCAATTTTTCATTACTGTAACATATTAATGGATGATATTTACCTGAGGACACATTTCCAGAAACTCATGCATAGTTGTGATGTAGTTACAATAGGCTGTGGGTTATGTGCATTTCCTGATGCTATTAGTGCAGTGGGTTTCAATGGGGAGTTGTGATTGTGGTCCCACCCTACCCGCACCTCTCCTACCCATCCCAGGAGACATTTGGCAGTGTCTGGGGAAATTTTTGGTTTTTTGAACCTGGGAAGCATGGGCTTCCCTTGTGGCTCAGCTGGTAAAGAATCTGCCTGCGGTGTGGGAGACCCGGGTTCGATTTCTGGATTGGGAAGATCCCCTGGAGAAGGTAACATCTACCCACTCCAGTATTCTTCCCCAGAGAATTCCATGGCCTGTCTATTCCATGGGATCACAAAGAGTCAGACACGGCGGAGCGACTTTCACTTTCACTATCAACCTGGGAAGCACGCTAGTGGGCAGATGCTGCTAAATGTCCTGAAACACACAGAACAATTCCACACAACAAAAGTTATCTGGCCCAAAACATTAACACATCAACCTCAACCGTGTTGAGGTTGGAAATCTCTGCTCAGGCTGTAAACTTCACGTGTCTGTTCCCAAGTCAAGGAAATGTAGTGGAATGCAAGTAAGAGAGATGGTTCTTAACTGTGCGAATGACCTTGAAACTTCCTTGAAATATGTTTAGTAAAACAAATCATTTACAAATCTTGGTGGTCTGTTCTGCTACAACATATGTTTTTATAATCTGAATTAGTC
>SJYQ01005942.1:342048-451975 GCA_006410935.1 Redunca redunca | reverse complement strand
TTTTTTTTTTTTTTTTTACTAAATCTCATGTCTTCTTGGAAAAAAATCAAGGTTTGAATCTGAAATAATGCAAGCCTACTATTTATTTTTATTGAAGTATAGTTGCTTTCCAAATTATATAAGTGTACATACAGTGATTCACAATTTTTAAATGTTATGCTCCATTTATAACACATAACATTTAAAAATTGTCTTGCTCCATTTATGGGCTTCCCTGGTAGCTCAGTTGGTAAAGAATCCACCTACAATGGAGGAGACCCTGGTTCGACTCCTGGGTTGAGAAGACCCACTGGGGTGAGGAACAGTGACCCACTCCAGTATTCTGGCCTGGAGAATTCCATGGACTGTATAGTTCATGGGTTCAGAGAGAGTTGGACACAACTGAGCAACTGTAACTTCACTTCACGTGCTCCATTTAGAGTTATTATAAAATTCTGGCTATATTCCTTACATTGTATGATATATTCTTGTAAATTATTTTATACCTAATAGTTTGTATCTCTTACTCTCTTACCCCTAATTGCCCCTTCCACCTTCTCTCTCCATACTGGCAACAACTATTTTGTCCTCTATATCTGTGAGTCTCTTCATTTTTGTTATAGTCACTAGTTTTTGTATTTTTTAGATTCCACATATAAGTGATATCATATAGTATCTATGTCTGACTTATTTCACTGGGCATAATACTGTCTAAGTTCATCCATTTTGTTGCAAATGGCAAAATTTCATTCTTTTTATGGATGAGTAATATTTCATTGTCTTTATATATCACACCTGCTTTATCCATTCATCTGCTGATGGACACTTTGGTTACTTCCACATATTGGCAACTGTAAACAAGGCTATTGTAAACAACACTGAGGTGCGCTTCTTTCTTTGAGTTAGTGTTTTTGGTCTTTTTCAGATATGTACCCAGGAGCGGAACTGCTGGACCATATGGTAGTTGTATTTTTAGTTATTCTGAGAAACTTCCATACTGCAGGTTTCAGTGATGGCTGTACCAATTTACATTCCCACCAACAGTAAATGAAGGTTTCCTTTCTCTACATCCCTGCGAACATTCGCAACCTTACAGGTTAGATGGAACATGCCATGTTTTCTCTTACACAGGTAAAGACAACCCCCAATAGTACTTGGTCTGTTTTCACCCAGTGGTGTCTCCACGCCTTGGCAGCAACGCTCTAGCTCTTTTTAGTCCTGAGATCTGATTCCCAGTGTTCCTTAGATCACAGAATCCTCATTCTCTTAAGAACGTGCCAGAGCTGGATTTAGCATAAAAAAGAAGGATTGGATGTCTAGGAGGTAAAATTATATCAATTTGGACTTGTTTTTCATTCCAGATTTGGGCCTCAGAAGGGTCCACTGGGTCCTGATGCTGAGAGATAAATGCCATTGGCCTCCGGGGTTGGTTTCGACATGCCGCATGCTCGGCTGGCCACGTGAGCAGCGGTGACGCTTCTTAGGAAATATTCTTACACATTCACGTGTCCTCCAGCCATCAGCAGCTCAGAACACCTCTGTTAGTCACTTCACTTCAATTCTGTGGGGTTACACGTGTCTCCTTAAACTTGTTTTTAAGGAGCATTCACTGGGGTCCTGAGGAGCTGAAATTAGTCCTTAGGAAACTTCAAATTATCGGACAAATCTCCACTAAGCCTCCACAGCCCTGACTCTGGCCGGGATTAGTGTGCTCTCCACGTGGTCGCTTCAGCTGTTCTGCCTGAGAGGGAGACCAGGACCACAAGTGCCCTGAAGTTTTGGAGGAGGCCAAAGGGGGTCAGATATGATTGGAAATGTAATTTTTAAAAATATTTTAATGTCTCTGGTTTTTATAATTCCAGCATCTGGAAATGTCTATTTTCATTTTTGGTTACCTTGTGTAGCGTGCAGGGTCTTAGTCCCCTGACCACAGACAGAACCCATGGGCCTGCATTGGAAGGGCCGAGTCCTAACTAACAGATTCTTAGGGAATTCCCTGGGAATGCGAGTTTATTCTGACAGGCCGCAGCACATAAAGAGACACTGACCTTGAAGAGCCGGAGGACTGAGTTTAAGATTGTCTTCTATCTCCTCTCAGTAAACAGTACTTTTTACTTCTGTTTAGGAGTATATATGTCTTTGTTCACTTTCTTGGAACTTCGCTGCTTAACATTGTTAATTCTCCCATTGACTGAGCTCATCTCCGCACAGGAACTGTAGTTCTTATAGCATATCTACAAATGGACCATGTGACAAATGGACAAACTAAAGCCTGGAGAAATCCAGATGTATTTGGCTGGTCTGGATCAATACAAGGATTATAGACTTTAGCTTCTCCAGAGAAATAAATGAGTTAGTGCAAATTCCTCAGGTGCCCCTTTAGGAATAATGTTTACTTTATAATAAGCATTAAAGAGCTGTGATTATGAAACTGGGTACCACGACAAATACAGGAATAGTAAAATTCAGAGGTTAAGTGGAATCCCAGTGCAGAAGTCAGACAAACATATATTCATGTCTCCAGTCTGCACACACAACGACTGTAACCACAGGGACTAATCCTTACTTCCTAGTTTCCTCGTATATGCAAGGTGATTTTCAAATTACCTCAGAGAATATATATGAGGATTGAATCTGATATGCATGTAGTACTTAAAACAGTGTCCAGAACACAATAAATGCTGGCTTTTATCATGCTTGTTGTTACTGTCACCATTATCCAGCTCTCTGCCTTCAGTCATATTGCCCAAGGCTTCTGCCTTTTGAACTTAGATTCCTTAATATCCTAATTAAAATCTAATTTCTCTAATTCTTTTGTCTACCATCCTTGTTTAAGGAGTGGGCTGTTCAGTGCTACAGAAGCATGGTCCCTAGACAAGCAATGACAGCATCATGGGAGCTTATTAGAATTGCACATTCTTAAGCTGGGCCAAAACCTCCTGATTCAAAATGTCTGGGGAAGGACTCTATATAGTAACAAGTTTTCCGAGAGGTTTCAGTGCCTGCAAAACTTTGAGAAGCACTTTTCTAAGTCAATTATACAGCTTGGTGAAAAACTGAAAATGGAGAATACATTTTGGTTTAAACCCTGGATCTGCCTCTTAACTAGCTAAATGAACTTTGACAAATTATTTAATCTCCCTGACTCCAGTGTTTCTAAGTGTCCCTTGGAGCTTTATTATTCAGGTTACATGCATGCCTGCTAAGTCGCTTCAGTTGTGTCCGACTCTGTGTGACCCTATGGACAGCAGCCTGCTAGGCTCCTCTGTCCATGGGGATTCTCCAGGCAAGAATACTGGATTGGGTTGCCATTTCCTTTTCCAGGGGATCTTCCCAACTCAGGGATTGAACCTGGGTGTTTTAGATCTGCCTGCATTGGCGGTGCTTTCTTTACCACTAGCGCCACAGGCTATATTAATGAAAGTGGTGGGGGGCGGGGAGTGAGTGTTAGTAGCTCAGTTGTGTCCTACTCTTTCTGATGGACTCTTTCCCATGGACTCCAACAGATTTTCCCAATCCAGAGATTGAACCTGATTCTCCTGCATTGCAGGTAGACTCTTTACCATCTGAGCCACCAGGGAAGCCCCATATTAATGAAGAGACTCCCCCAAACTGTGGTTTGTACAAGAGATTCTTTATTTCTGCATAGCAGCCCAGAGGCAGGAAGGTGGTCCAGAGCGAACTGGTGGTTTTGTTCCATGAGGTCATCTACTGGGATCCATCTGTTTTGACCCTCTGCTCTCTCCTGGGATGTGGTTGACTAAGCTCATGATGCTGTATCAGGCTTCTGTTTTAGGGAAAAGGGAAAGAGAGAGTAGAGAGCACGGCACTTTAAGAAAAAAGATGCAAAGTTTGCACATTTTGCTATCGGGCACTTGATAAGCTGTGGCACGTTTTATGACCAGTGCTCATAGTCCCTTAGTGAGAAATGGGTCATTGGGCCACACCTAGTGGGAAGCTTAGTAATGAATCTCTGGGTGACCAGGTGCCCTGTACAAATTCAGGAGCTGTGGGCATTCTGACCTAAAACAGTGGGTACTCATGGAACATATAATAGAACACCCAGCCCACAGTAAGCACCCCACCAATACTCATATGAGTATGAATCTTATGCGTATGAGGTAGCACGCATACGCACGCGTCTGCAGGTAGCACGGTGTTGAAGAATCAGGTAGTGACGAGCACAAAGGCAAGTTCTACCATCTGTATAGAACGTGACCTTGGAAAGATGATTTCTTCTTTGAGAGTCACTTACCCCATTTTTTCAGACAGAACCTACAATCCCTTACTTCATTGTGCTTTCTACAATGATGGAGGGTTGCCCAGTTTAGGCTACCTGCAACCCCAAGTCAGATTGCATTTTGATTTTTTTTAATCACATGAAACAGGAGATATTCAAAATTAGAATGTTTCACATGTCATTAATTCCTTATCAAATTCAACTCCAAGCAACATGCTGCAATTACCGTGCAACTTTTGGCTCTCAGCCTGGAGACGGGAATCTTAATCCTAGGGCCCATTTGATGGTTGCTGGGGCATGCATAACAGACATCTTGCCAACAGCCTAAAGCACAGCTCTCAGTTCCAAAGGAGGGAGGGGTGTTTCTGTCCTTTTGTTATATTCTCCAGGGCAGAAACTGTGGGCCAGCAATGAAATATAATTACAATTCTCTATTGTTTTATTTGGGGTATAAACAAGCAAGTTCTTGGCTAATCAATTTATGGAAACACACATAAAAGCAAATAAGCAGCCTTCCTCAAGGAAGGGTATTAAACAGGATTTGCATATGCCATTTACTCTGGCAGAGCAGAAATGCTGCCTTTTCAAAGAGCAAACACAGACCCTTTTAAAGAATAATGCTCTTTGTGGTGACTAGTTCCATCTGTCTTGACATCAATTTGGTAAGTATTTTTCGGCCAACCATTTTCCAACTCTTGGAAGAATGTTTTCTGTATTCTTTAGGTTAACAAAGTCAAGGACAGCTCTACTCTGTCTGCTCTGCATTTCCTTCCTTCACAAACCACATCAGAGGTGAGGAATAGGTAAATACAGTGTTCTTGTGAATTGCCATATTGCTAAGAGCCTGACTCTGTATGCTCTCGTTTGGGGTTCAATTTCTCTGATTACCAAGGAAAGTCTGTAGTTGTGCAAAGAGGGGCACAAGAGATCAGAGAAGGTTGGATGCCTTCTGAGGTTCCTTCTCGAGTTCACAAAAGCCTGTGCCTGAGATGGAGATTTCCATGCAGGGATTTTATACTAGAAGTGATTCCAGGGAAGGGGAATAAAGGTCAGGGAAGGAGAAACAGGAAAAGGAGAAAGTCAATACAAAGATGTGTTATCAAGCTGTCCACTGCTGCAGACAAATGAATTAAAAGTAAGAAATACAAATCAATTTAAAAAATGCTCAATCTAATAAATAATAAAATACTAAAACAAAGAAATTTTACATCAGACCTAAAAAACTGGCAAAGATGAAAAAGATACATACAATGTTGTTCAGGAAGGCATAATACAGGTATTTTCATTTACTGTTGGAAGAAGTCAATATTCTAAATCCAGATATTTATTTTATGGCAATAAAGAAGAGAGGTACATAAAATTGCATATGTAAAAAGAGGCTGCAGCATTTTTAAATTCCTGAAATATTGAAAAATTGTAAATATTCTATCTCCCATCACTCTTTAATCTCCATTTTGCTTTACTTTTTTCTATACTCTTATTAATATCACTACCTCATCCACACACACACACATATCTTTTGCTTCCTTACTACTTTCTTTCCTGGAGTGTTACTGAACTTGGGTCTGACTGCTCACTGCTTGTAAACCAATACTCAAGAGCCACGTGCTGGTGAAACAGAAAGGTTATTTTAATCAGAAAACTGGCATCCTCAGGAGAAAGCAGACTTATGTCCCAAAACAAACCCCAAAAGATTGTTCACATCCAGGAAATTTTAAAGGGAAAAGGGGGAATAATCTCAGTTAATCACTGAGAAGCGGGGTCAGATTCATTGCCATCTCCCATTGCATGCAAGCTTTTGACTTCTGTGATACTTCTTTAGATGCTATCTTATTCACACAGTTTATTCACAAGATTACTGAAGGGGAAACTGGGGAAAAGGTCTGGTTGTCTGTTAATTACTTATTCTTCATTTCTATTTCTTTGACCTAAGGAAAGAACCAATGGGTTACGCAAGGCATTGTGTGAACAAAAGATCTGCAAGGTGTGCTTGGGCCGGAGACTAATTAAAACACAGCTTTGCGAAAGCAACAAAACAAAAGCAGTCTCCTGCAGGAGAGCTCTTTACAGTAAGAAGCTGCTTACAAAATTGCAACCATTCCATGTCTATGGGATTATGGGCCAAGGTCCACCTTATGTAACTTCTTCATGATGACATAAGGTGCCATATTCTCAGAGTGAAAGAGGTCAACATGGGTTTGAATCCTCTGCTGACAATTGCAGTTGCTCACTTAACATATATGGGCAGAACAAGCTACAGTTATTTTGAAGCCCACTAATATAGAGATTGTTAGGAGCACAGTGTTCATCTCATTCTCTTAAGGCCAGTTCCTGGGATTGTGCAAGCCATAGATTTAGTACTGCTCAAGTCGGAGCAGCTTACGTCACGGCCGCGGTCTGGTCATCATGCAGTTAGTTTTCCCCCTCTGGTAGCAGTTGCAGTATTTGTAAAACTGTTTGGCGAAATACTGACTGAAACCACCCACCCTGGCCAGGCACCACGTAACCATGTGTATGAGTTATTTTACGACAGGAGGTCCTGGTAAGGAACATGGAACTAACACGCCACCGCCAACTGGAAGAATTTGGGAAAGGTCAAAGGAGGCACCACATGTCCTCCCAACCTCCCAGAATCCTCCTCACTGGAATCCCTCTTGGCTGAGAAATGTGTGGGCCACCAGCAAGGACCCTATGTCAGGATAACTGATGGGAGACAAGCTGGAAACTAATCCCGTCACCATAAAACCTGAGACGGCAAGTCACACAGCAGAGCAGTTCTCCTGGGTTCCCTGACCCTCCTGCTCTCTGCTGGGTCACCCCTCCCAAACAAAGTCTTTTGCTTAATCATAAAGTGTGTCTCCTTGTACAATTCGATTCCTACCTGCAACGAAATGACTTAGGAATATTGCATCAGGCATTGAAAGGTTCTGTGACTCTATTATTCTAATCATAAATGATTGAACCCACTTTTGTGACTCAGGGAGGCCTAGGAGATTTCAGCTTTTCTTTCTTTCTTTTTTTTTTTTAGTATTTATTTATTTATTTGGCTGCCTCAGGTCTCAGCTGCGACATGTGGCATCTTTACTTGTGGCATGTGGGACCTAGTTCCCTGACCAGGAATTGAACTCAGGCAACCTGGCATTGGGAGCATGGAGTGTTTAGCCACTGGACCACCAGGGAAGTCCCGAGATTTCAGCTTTTCTACAAATATGAGGCAGAGGACATGTAGGGACCTTTGTACTTAGGGGGGCCCTGCAGGGTTTTCCTGTTTCAAGAGTATATAAGTTCTGCACAGATTGTGACTTTGTCTTGTTTGCCCTTATATCTCCAGTCTCTAGAACACTATAGGACACATAATGGTCATATAGTAAATGGTCTTTGGATGAATAAATGAGTTAATCATTAGGATCTCTGCTTAAATTTAAAATGATGTGTTTGTATAATGAGCAACTGCTGATATTAAAAGAATATCTTTGAAAAAATATTTGACACATGAGAAAATACTACATATAATGAGGACACAGAAAAACAATGGCTATCTCAGACCAGTGAGTTTATGATAATTTTTTTTCCTATTTGTATATTCATCTGCATTTTCCAAATGCTTATCTGTGAGCATGGGCTTTAGTAATAATTAGACAAATGTTGTAAAAGAGGGAAAAAAAATCCTAGAGGCCCAGCTCAAATGCAGCCTCTTCCATTCTCTCCAACACAGAGCTTGATCTCGATAGTCCCTGGAACACAGTGACTGTGCTGCTCACCAGGGCCTTCTGATGTGCCTGCAGGACCCATTTGTCTCCTTTGTGTGTATTCCTCTTAAGACTAACATGCTCTGCCCCCAGGGTCCTATGTGGAGGGTGAATACAATGTCCTAAGGGAGGCAGAGGGGTGAGAATATGAACAGAGGAAGAGAGGAAAATGTGGAGAGGCCAAGACAGCAGAGGGGCCAGGAGAAAATCAGAAACAAAGTATTGCTTAGTCTCTCAAAAACGACTCTTCACTTTAACACAGGCAACCTTTAGCTTCAAACAATTCCCCAGAATTTCCTGCTGGCCACATTTGAGGTCATCAATGCCCCCTCTAAATGAGTACATGATTTCCCAGAATGGAGAGTACAGGAGATTGAGAGGCACTAAAGAGCCCTACTGTAAGCTGCAGGAAAGGGCAGAGCTGGTCAACAAGTAAGAGATGAACAGCCATGATGAAAATGTGAGGTTGTAGCCACGCTTTCCGGGAACCAAACTCACCCAGAAGGACAGTTCAGATAGTGGAGTGCAGTTTATTACACCGGCGGGCCCAAGGCAGAGTCTCTTCTTAGCCAAGGACCCCGACCAGCATTTGTGAAAATCCTTTATACCATGTGTACGAGCCCGAACCCACCACCCCAAATTCCTTGAGACTTACATAAACCAAGGAAAATACAATCCCAATAAGCCCATCATTCACGTGCTGTGTGCTCATGTGCTCAAACAATCAAACAATTAGCCAATATTTATAAACCCAAAGTTACACGTCAATAGATACAGAAAAAGTTACGGCCGGTCTGGAGGAAGGGGTGATTAGTGTATGTTTTCTCTTAGGCCATGAGTAACCTAGATACGATCTTCAAGGTTCCCCTCTCTGGAGGGGGTCTAATCCTTCTATTGTTGTTTTCACAGGCACTAAACAGAGAGTTCAGAGTCCACTGGAAAGGTGGCTGAGCATGATCAGTATGGACAGGCCTAAGATGGAGTCTAGGCCCTATGAATTCCTTCTTCAGTGAAGGTAGGACTTCAGTTACTGACTGGGCCAGCTACTGTCTAACTTGCTTTCTCCATATCCTTCCTCCAACCCCTATGAAATGCAACTTCAGTGGGGACTGAAGACGAGCCTGCATGAAGGTACCTTGGCTGATTTTTCCACAAATGTGCCAGAATCAATCATCCAAATGGAAACTGGACTTCATGACAGGCTGTGCAGATTTCAAAAATGATGTTATTGTGCTGTGCAATTTGGGGACTATTCTCTGGCATCTGCCAAAAGTCACTATCTTCTTTTGTGTGTGTACTTAATTTTTTGGAACAGATAAAAAAAAAAATCATTCAAAACCTAATTTGGTGAACATAATTGAGCCTTTTACTTCTGACATTAAAAAAAGGAAATTAAGATGACTGGATATTTTATTAAGTGTATCAAGAAGGAAAAGAGCAAAAATTCACTTTCCATGATGTTAGATGATTTTACAGAAGTCCTTCCAGTTAACCTCAAGACATCATTTTTTCTATTTCTAGATGTAAAAACTAAGGCTCAGAAAGTTGAGGAATGTGCTGAAGGCTCCGCAGGAAAGTGTCAGAGCAAGACTCTGAAGTCCATGATCTTTTCATTGCAGCTCAGGGCTTGAAGAAGAATCCTAAAGAAGGAATCTATAATAGTTCTGATTAAGGGAAGCAAAATCACCATTCCAAGGGGGAGAAAAATTTCAGGATACTTGGCATATTCTTAATACATAAAGTGTTATTAAACATAACCAGAATAAATGAGAAAATATGGTGCCAGTTAATACAGGTTCCTATCATTCCTTATGTAACTGGACAAATAATGACTGGTCTAGCTCTTATCAAATTATTTATTATTTAATATTTAAGAATATAACATTATTTAACATCCTTGAATGGAGAGTATATTCTTGCTGTTGAGTCCATATAAAAGAAACCTATCTGTGGGGCACAAGTAGAGACACAGACATTAAAAAATGGATATGTGGACATGTAGGGGATAAACTGGGAGACTGGGATTGACATATATACGCTGCCATGTGTAAAACAAATAGTGGGAACCAGCCACACTGCACAGAGCTCGGTTTGGCATTCTGTGATAACTTAGAGGCGTGGGGTGGGGGTGGGCTAGGAGGGGGTCCATGAGGGAGGGGATGTGTGTATATACATAGCTGATTCACTTTGTTGTACAGCAAAAACCAATACAACATTGTAAAGTAACTATACCCTGATAAAAAATGAAAATAAAGTCATAAAAGAAAAGATTTTTATTGCATCCCTATATATAAATGTCTCATTTTTAATGTAAAAAGTGATATGAATGGCTTTGTTAACTGAACATCGGGAACACCTCATTACCACTTGCTCCGGGTGCTCACCAGACTTAGTCCAGCCCTGACTAGAGTCATATCCAATCAGCCAGAGTTCCCACAACATCCTGTTCCCCCCTCTCTACATCAGCCCACTCTGTGTGCTGGGAACACATCCCCTATCATAACTGACTTTTACTGTTCCATGTCCAGATTAGCTTATACCTTCTCTAAGGCACCCTCCCCTGACGATCCCCCAACTCCAAATTAGATCAGTTGTCCCTTTTTTGAACTCCCAAATAACATAAGAGCATAATCTCTCAATTTGGTTTACCCTAAGTTTGTCAAACAAGTAACTCAGTGAGTGAATATTTGGTTTTATAAATTCCCTTGCATTTAGTATGATTACAGCTAACTTACATTTCTTGGGAAACTTATCCTTTTCCCTTTTCAGTATGCAAAATAAATCTTACTTCCTAATGCCACAATTCTCTTTTCAGCAAAACAGCACTATGCAAATGCAGCCATTTCATTAAGTGACAATTGATGTCAAAGACATCTTAAACTAGATTTAGGCATTGTAAATGCTCAGAGCTCTCATCCTCTGGAGATCTCTAAACTGTGATTATGAACAATTAGAATTAAATTTATTTGTGGCATTTAATACCTAAAAATATTCCATGTCCCTGGGCATCCTAATTGGTGACTTTTTTCTCTGAAATATTCCCCTTAATTGCCTCTGGCAGTGGTGAAGACAGATCCAATTAAGGACTCATTCTTTGGAGTTAAAAAAACAACAACTAACAACACTGGTGTCAAAAAAGCAAGGTAAATTACAGCTGATGGACTTTTCAAAGCTGTTTAGGGTTCTCAAACCAGAGTGATTCCAATGTAAAGAAATAAGAGCTTCTCAAAAGGGTTATACCATAGTGTTCTTATTGTCACTTAGTGTCACATAGTGTCGCTTATTGTAACAGTGCACAAACACTGTGGCATGCTGTTCAGCCAGAGTTGTTGAAACTTAATGAACCGTCCTTGACAACAGGAGATAAACTCACAATCTTTAGGGGATAAAAATCAAGACTTTAAACTTGGGTCCAACTTATGACTTGTGTTCAGTTGTGTCGCCTTAGTCAACTCATCTAAAATTTTGACTGTAAGTTTACCTCTCTGTAAAACAGAAATAATACTACCTTCCTTAGAAGCTTCTGGAAAAATGAGCTGAGATAATGAATGAGGTACTATCTCAGCACTGCAGACAAAGTGTCTTCTCAGTCAATGTCTTGCCCTTTCTTCTTCAGCTTTCTTCTCTAGCCCCCTCCCTACTATTTTAATAGACATGGCTCTGCTAAACTAATTAAGATCTCTGAGCCCTCCTCTTCTTCCTTCTCCTCCTCCTCATGGGTAGGTGAGCCCCTGGCTCTTAAATTTTTGTACTTCATGGGCTATTATTTTAATGGGGAACTGAGAGAGGGTTAGCTATTTCCTTTGCAATGTAAGGATATTTTGAAAAACAAGTGCTGTCTACTATCATCATCATTTCACTCACACACACATACACAAAAAGACCTTTTAACAACAATAACAAAAGGATATAATCCCAGGAGAATAAAATAGTCCTGATGTTGAATAGATTTTTAAATCATGAAGAATTAACTCCTCGTATTTACTCTGTTTTTCTCACGTAGTCAGGAACATTAGTGAGAGTTACATGAGTGACCAGCCCTGGTCTGCACCCTGGCATACGGAGCAGTGGACCCAAGATGTCCCATCTTCAGAAGGACATCCTCCAGGCATAGCCATAGGCAGGGTTTCTCATAACTCAGGGGCCCGGGTGACTGAACTCATCTTCCAGAGACTAAGGAAGCCAAGTTGTGGAGAGGCTGATGGCTTTACCTGCCTCAGGTATGTCGGGGCAACATCTGGTGGAAGGGATGCCCACTACTCTTATAGGAGAAGCGCTAGATCAATACTTTATTTATAGAGAGACAAATTTCTCAGTAGAATTCAGGGCTCTACCTCCTCTCAACAGCTCAAGGCTCAGGATGAACACCAAGGAGGGTGCAGGAGCATGTGTTACTGTGTGTTTATGTGGGTGTGTTTGTGTACATGTGCAGATGTGAGTGCACACATGTGTGAATATGTGTGTCTGTGTGTTTATGCACAGTGGTTGTGGAGCAGTTATTAGTCAGGTCTGATTTGTCAATACCATCAGGTGCTAAGTGTCAGTCACTCAGTCACATCTGACTCTTTTCGACCCCATGGAAGGTAGTCCACCAGTCTCCTCTGTCCATGGAATTCTCCAGGAAAGAATACTAGAGTGGGTAGCCATTCCCTTCTCCAGGGGATCTTCCTGATCCAGGGATCAAACTCCTGCATTGCAAATAACCTTCCCTAAAACAAGCTCTTTTTAAATGCACCCATCAATATAGGGCTTGGAGGCTCTGTAGGAACAGCTGTGGTTTAAAATTGAAAAAAAAAGACTACACTCCAAATGTGCTCATACATGAAGAAAGACCCAAAGCTAGCCCACATGACTCAGACAGTCTATCATCAAAAAGCTGAATAACTGACCATGGTGCTGAGGAGAACTTAAGACTCTCCCCCTGCCCCAGGTTTCACCTGGCAGGGCACTGTCGAAGCCTTGGATGGAGAGATTCAATTTTCTAAAACATCTGGTCAGTTAGTACCTGTCTCCCTACCATTCAGCTGTGAACACTCATGAAATCAGACCAATCAGCATTCAAATGCTGGTTTTACCATAGGCTACTTGTATGAACTTGGGCAAGCTATTTAATCTCGTTGCCTCAGCTTCCCCATCTGTGCAGTGATTATCCTACCACCATGAAGGGTGATTGTGAGAATTAGAAATAATAAATACAAAGATCCTGGAATTAGTGCCTGCCACATCAGAGATTTTCAATAAAAATGAACCTAATACCTTTGTTCAGTTGCATTCTTTATGTCAGGGAGGATGCTGAATAATTTCGACATTTGGATGCAGAAAGCCTGGTTTAGTTTTATCTCTGATGTTACAACCTTAGGCGAGTACATTGGGAACAGGAGCAGCTTGAGCTGGCTGATTTTAAAGACATTTCCAGCTCTAATATCTACTCCTCTTGCTGGGTTGCGAATGAAATGACCAGCATGGATGTTCACAGGTATATCCTTGCCTCATCTCCCCTTCCTGCCTTGTCTCCAAGCCTTCTGCCACTTTCTTTCCTCACCATTTCTCTAGGCATCCTCTGCACTCATGTACTTTCTGTTTTCTCTCCCTCTCATTCAGGTGGCACAGTGGTAAAAAAATCTGCCTACCAAAACAGCAGACACAAGAGACACGGGTTCGATCTCTGGGCAGAGAAGAGCCCCTGAAGAAGGGAATGGCAACCCATCCCAGTATATTTTCCTGGAGAATCCCATAGAAGAGGAGCCTGGCAGTTACAGTCCATAGGGTTGCAAAGAGTCAGAGATGACTGGGTGGCTAACACTTCACTTCACTCCCTTAATCTGAATCAGATACACTCCTCAAATGGGAAAGATATTGGATGTGAACACGTTTGTTTTCTCCGATTCTGGCCCTGATGGGTAAGTTAAATCTTTCTTTTCCTAGTTTCTTAGATCTTGGTTGCTGTGAATAGATTCAGCTTTGTTTATTACACTAATTTGGGGACTTTCTTCTGTTCTGGGTCAGAACTCCCCACTCCAGTTTTCTAACTTCTTGAGTTCCATTACAGGACTACTCCCCAGATTCCCTATCTTGAGGGAATAGGAAAAAGACTCAGCCCACTGAGCAAGTCTTGGTCCCTCCATTTGCAAAATGACAGAGTTAGAGCTCAATGGATACAAAGTTTGAGTATGAGAATGGCTACATCAGACTCATCTGGAGGATACACTTGACACCAGTGTGTGGACATCTCTCTCAGATTTGTGGGTGGTTCCAGGATGGGTCTTTATTCTTTCAACAATACTCAGATGATTCTAACTTTCAGCTGGTTTTGAAATCCACTCACATAGACACTCCCTAATGGTCCTTCCAGTCCAAATATTCCCTTATAAATTATATACAATTGTGACTTTTAGGCACCAATGCCAGTAGAGAAGTTTATTTTTGAGCTAGTGAATTTGTTATTGCCCCTCAGACCTTAATATTTATATGTACTTGGGATTGACTTGATGTTGAGAATGGCTAAGCTAAGGTGATCACAAGGGTATAAACTTTAGGTTTATATAGTGAGTTGTAGTCTTGCCTGGAGAATCCCAGGGACAGTGGAGGCTGCTGGGCTGTGGTCTATGGGGTCGCATAGAGTTGGACACAACTGATGGGACTTAGCAGCAGCAGTGGGTTGTAGACTCTTAAAACTTTTTATTTACATTGTATGTCTCAATTGTTACAACCCTGGGAATCCATCAGAATGGAGGTTAATTGCCAAGGTTTACATCTAAGAATATTGAGGCTAAAATGGCATGTCTTTCCTACTCAATGTTACATGGGTAAACCAGCCATATCAACTTGTTAGAAATGTCATATTTCAGGCCCCACCCACTTCCCTACTGGGAAGCACTCAGAATTTAGTACGATCCATGAGTAATTCTCCTTAAAATTTGAGAAACTTGATTATATGATTCCCGCCCCCCCCAAGCTCTGAGATCAGGCACAGCTCGTGGCATACAAACTATCAGGAAGTGAAGATATCATTTACAAGGAGAGGGATCGTTGCAGCCAGTATCAAAATCAGGTTGTGCACAGTTTTCTTGGTGAGGACGCTATCTGGCACTAGGAAGGGAGTCAGGGCTGTCAGCATCCATCAGACACCCAGGCAAGGAGCAAGAGAGGGACAGAGGTAAGAAAAGCATTCCCTCTGGAGATGACTCTGAGATCAGGGCTTCTTTCTGCTGACAGGTAGTGTGTCTCTCAGGGTCTGACTTTCCCATAGCGATACAGAAGGGAAGAAGAGCAAGGCAAATTGAGAACTTAACATCACCCAAACAGTAATTAATCATGTTCTTTAGTTGTATTCAGTAATCCTCAGTAACTTAAAAAGAAAGAACATTTGAAGTCTTTTTTGTTTTCTCATACCATTTTCTGACAGCACTGACTTACAGGCAGTACTGATAAGTGTCCATTCCTTTATTCATTCATTCATTTTATATTTGCTAAGCACTAGCAAGGCACTCAGTGTTTGGGCTATGAAAATGAAGAACACAAGTTCTTGCCTTATGATGCAATGGGGAAGCAAATTGAGAAGAGGGATGATTTTAATATAAAATAGTACTTTTATTTCATTTTGCCTCATGTGAAGATATGCCTACTTGATATTTTTTCCCCAATATTTACATCCCCTGACCAGAGAGAAAAGAAAATGGCCCATCTAGCCCCATCCAGATAAAACCTAGATAAAACTGTGATGAGTTTAAGTTGCATTCCCCTCTATGAACAATTGCTATGTCCAGAGGACTAGAATCACTGGGGCAGTTTGAGCCACTAGGTCATTCCTGTGATTGGGGTGGGGACAGAGAAGTTACCAAAGACACAGTAGAAAGAGTGTTCGGAGGTGCTATTTCCAGGAAATAACTGTGTGATTATTTTGGTTTAGTAGCCAAGTCATGTCCAACTCTTGTGACCCCATGGACTACAGCCCGCCAGGCTCCCCTGTCCATGGAAATCTCCAGGCAAGAATACTGGACTGGGTTGCCAGTATTTCCTTCTCCAAGGGATCTTTCCCTTCCAGGGATCAAACCCATGTCTCCTGCATTGCAGGTCAATTCTTTACCGACTGAGCCTGCAGAGAAACCCAGTACATCCCTGCATTTGAACTCAGAGTCTTCTAAGGGAAAGAATCTATGTAGGTGCACCATGACAGCTCGTTCAAAGATATGAATTTTAAGTTGGGTTTGGCTGAAAACTGGGTGACCATAAACACACCCAATCACAAATAGCAATGTTAGATTCTCCACAAGGAATGATATTTGGTGTCTGGCAGGCACTAAAATTAACTTATAAAGTAAAATAAAATGCAAATTAAAAAATTTAAAAAATGACTTCCACCTCTGGGAAGATGCAATAGACATACTTCCTATTCCTTTTAGGAATAGGACTTAATAGTACAACAAAAGTCTTGTAATTACACCTAAAACAAATATAAGAAGAGAAAACAGACCATCCAGGGATTTTAGGGTTTGAGGAGCTACATCAACGAGTTCCTGAGTTTTCTTTTTGCCTCATCTGTATCTGACATGGAGGTAGAGAAGACAGCAATTGGATATAAAGAGGCAAACAAATAAGTAAATAAATCTTGCCCTAAGTCTCACCCCATCCACAAAAGTTAGCTCAAAATGAATCATGGCCATAAATGTAAAATATAAAACTTTTAGAATGAAAACATAAGAGAAAACCTCTAGGGTCCAGAGCTAGGCAAATAGTTCTTAGACTTGGAACCAAAACATGATCCATAAAAGGAAAAATTGATAAGCTGGGCTTCACCAAAATTTAAAAATTTTACTTTGCAACAGACACTGTTAAGAAGATAAAAAGGCAAACTAGAGAGAAGTAGAATATATTTGCAACTCACATATTCAGCAAGGGACTAGTATCCAGATTACATAAGGAACTCTGAAAACTCAATAGCCAACAAAGCAAAATGCTAAAAATCCAACTAGACATGAACAAAAGACATGGATATATTTTAATAATAAGACAGAGATGGCAAATAGCCAGGTGACAAGGTGTTCAACATCAGTAGCCATAAAATAAGTGCAAATTAAAAACACTTTGGGTGAAAAAAAGTCAATTCTGAAGCACTACATACTATTTGATTCCACTTATATGTAATAGTCTTCAAATGACAAGACTCTAAATATGATTGGTTGTCCAAAGTATGGAGGAAGTCAGGGTGGGAGGGAAGGGGGTGTGGTTATGAAAGGGCAAACTTGGGGATCCTTGTGCTGATGAGAATGTCTTGCAACATGTCAATATCCTGGCTATGATATTGTGCTATAGTTATTGTAAGAGTTTAGCATTGGAGGAAAGTAGGTACAGGGTACAGGATCAGTGTGCATTAGCTCTTAAACAACTGCACATTAATCTGTAATTACTTCAATAAAAAGATTAATAAAGGGGGGGGGAGGAAGGAAGAAAGAAACAAAAGGAGAAAAAGCAAAGAGAAAGAAATAGCAGTTGGTTCTTCTAAGAAATAACAATATTAATCTATTCTCAGAACAGAATAACAAACCTCCACAGAGGTTGAATATAAAAACTGAAGTCTTCCCGAGGACATGGTCTGGAAGGAAAAATGGCAGCAAGGGTGAAAAGCTGACTTATTGAAAATAATAAATAGTAAAGAATTTTGAATTTTCAGAGGAATCCCATGAGGGAAGCAGTAAAAAGACAAGGAAATGAAGAAAACAGTGAGAGGCAGAGGGCCAGAAGCTTATTGCAAGAGCCTCTCAAAAGGAAATAAGGCCAGAGAGGAATTCCACATGGATGAAGCAACTGAGGAACTGTTACCAAAAAGGACATCTAATAAACAATTTTAGTTATCATATAACAACACTTCATTTCTCCCAGACACTTGATAATAATTGTTTTTGTTAGTGTTCCTTTGGGGGTCTAAAGGAGAAATGGTCCTTATTTGGGATTATGGAAGGCAGAGAAAAAAAGCTTCCTAAAGTGAGACTTCAGTGAGAAAAAGAGTGTGGTAAAAATAGAGAACTGGAATTAGAGGTGATCAGGAAAATAAATCTCTGTAGTTTTACAGAAAATTTGAAGTCCTTGGCGACCAGACACATTGTATACAAGGTAAGTATTAAAGCTCCAACCTCCATCCCTACCATTTTATAAAAATTGTCAACGAAAAAACACCGCAGAAGACTGATGGGGCCGTGGATTTCCTAGTGAGAGACAGGTTACAGACTCGGTATGCAAGCTGAGTTACAAACTCATATGCTTGATTTAACATGAGTAATTGTTGTTGTTTAGTCACTAAGTTGTGTCTGATTCTTTTGCGACCTCAAGGACTATAGCTTTCCAGGCTCCTCTGTCCATGCAATTTCCCAGGCAAGAATATCGGAGTGAGTTGCCATGCCCTCCTCCAACCTGGAGATCAAACCCACACCTCCTGCATTCGCAGGCAGATTATTTACCACTGAGTCACCAGGAAAGGCCCAGCATCAGTAATAGCATTGGTCAAATCCTTTAGCATTTACAAGGATGCTCTATGTGCCAAGTAGTGAGCTATGAACTATCAGCTTTAAGACCCCTGTTCTATGCTCTTCTTTGTGATGCAAAAACTGGAATTGTGCCCATCACCTTCATCCTTTACCAGCTGGTTCCCTGCTGGGTTCCATCCATTGGGGACCTTAGGAAATGAAAACACAAGCAACGGAGAGAGGATGTGCCCTTTTGCACATGCTTGTGCTTCCTGCCAGCCAAGGCTCTAGCCAAGGCTCTTCCCCTTGGCAGTGGGAATCTGTTCCTAGTCTCCAGCTTTTTTCCCCCAGCAACCTCAGAACCAACTTCATCAGGTCAAAGACAATAGAACTAACTAGATTGTAGCCCTTCTCAGAAGCCTAGTCCCAACTGTTCTTGGTTTCTTTGTCAAGCATCTAAGGTTTGTTAATGCCGATCTCTTCCCATTGTTGCCCCATTCTAAGAGGTGGTAGCTGTTTGCTGCAAAAACGATCTCGGTGTTAGCTCAACGTTCCCTTTTCACATTTTTTATTTCATAACATGATCTTAGCCAAACTCTAACATTAAGTTTTTTCAGTGGAAATACTGTATATGTTGTTTTTTTTTTTTTTCCTGGCCAGTCCCTGATACTATACTCATATAAATTATATTCATAAATGGAATATTTATGATGTACAAACTAAATGCCTCACTTCCCTTGAGACTGAGATGGACAGGATGAAGAACTCAGAAAGCAATTAGCATTGTCTGGGAGAGCCACTTTAAATTAATCATCTTTTATGATACTATAGAACTTATATTTTCCCAAAGAATAGATTTAATAGGAACAGTTTTGTCTCTGGGTATAAAATAACACTATTGGGTAGTTTTCCCACCAGGCTACATAGGAGGTTAAAACCAAATCACTTATTTGTCTTCTAATCCAGTCTGTTATAATAACATGAAAGAAATTATTTCACTAACAAATTTACAATGGTCATAGCAAATGGGATGAGGGTTGAGAAGGCCAAAACTGAGGCTTCAAGTTTTTCTGAAAAGGTGCTTGTACAGGTAATGAATAGGCACTTAACATTCATGGATCTCCCCCTCAGTTGCTGCAATGTTTGTTCAAGCACAAAGGCATGCAGGATGTAACTGAGATACATTCAGATTTCAGTTTTATCTGAGACACCTCTACACACACACTGGATATAGTCAAATGCCTCACTGGGTAACCTAGGAGAGTCATAGATTAATTCATGGAGTTGTTGAAAGGTAACTGGCTACTTAAGAATGAATTTAAATAAGAAGCAGAGAAGCTTGGGTAAGGAAGGTCTTTCAGGTAATACTTCCTGAATTGAAAAATGCCAGTTTTGACAGGACTTCATTTTCTGTCATTGGTGTATTAGCTTAATGCTAAAGGGAAATTTGTTTTTTTTTTAAAAAAAAAAAAAAAAAAGCAAAGTCCAAGGTTAGTTCTTCTCTAAGTATAACTTGATTCAGGGCTCAAATAATGTTATATGGATCTGTCTCTTGATTCTGCTTCTTTAGAACTGGTTTTTTCCCAGTTCTGCACAGAACATTAAGGATGCTCCACATTTACGGCATCTCATATCTGTTCAGCAGTTGGGAGACTCTGCTTTTCTGAGCACTCAAACAGAAGTCCTCAGTCTTCTTGGCTCTGGGGGACCTGCTTTGGGACATGAGCCCATCTCAAAACCATGTGATGGCAAGGATAGAATAAGGTGACAAAGATAGTCTGGACCACACATTGCATTCTTGTGGGCCATGAATGAAATCCACTTTATCTCAAAAATGACATGGAAGTTGGAAAGAGGTGGCTTTCCCAAAGGAAAATGAAGGTATCAGTGCCACAAAAAGATGGAGAAGATTTTAGGCAACAAACTCCAGTATGTTTTTCTCCTATTACAAAGTCACACTGAAGTTCCTCTCCTGAGTACTTTTTATGGCCTCTCTGCTTCTGCGTCTCTGCTTTGAAAATGCCCAGCAATTGCCTGACTAATCAGAATTTTGAGTCAGCTTCTTTCTTCTTGCAGGCATGGAGGGTTCGTCTTTCTTCTGCGATGAGCCTTCACAGGTAATGTTTTGAGTGATGTGTAGCAGGCTGTCCTATTGCATCCTTAAGGGCACTGATGAGGCTCTTGAGGAAATGTAATTTAGCTGACCAGAGTCTCTGTTTTATGATTCAACCTTGATGGCTTGACTCCAAATTAAGAAAACGAAAATGCAGTAAGATGGCCTGTCCCTATGTCCCCTAGCTGCTGAGTTCAGAATTAGAAACGTCCAGTTTGTAAGATCTGAGCAATCCAGACAGTTTGAAGCCTGGGCTTCAGCTGTCCGAAAGGTGCAGTGAGATGATTCAGGCAGTTTTTGCCTATACAGTGGACAACTAGACATAGCTCTGCTTACACAGAAGGAAGGGGAGAGGAAAAGGGCTGACATTGGGACCTAAATGCTTATATAACACATGGGAAACCAGGCTGTAGGGAAACTGGTCACCTGGACTTTTCACAGCAGGCTAATAATACCAGGATCCAAGAGAGATGCACCTCACTGTTCTGAGCCACAGCCCACTAAAGAAACTAAAGGAAGCAGAGGGCAGCTTTGGCGAGATGGTAGGAGGAGCCCATAGCGACAGCCTGGCTGTTCTGATCCAGGAGCTCAGTGAGCCTGGCCTCCCAACCCAGACAAAGTAGAAACTCCTTGCACAAATCTCTTTCTAAGATGCCTTGCAAATTCCACATTCCATGTTTGTCCCTTTCTTCTGATGGTGTCAAACTCTGTCCCCAAGAGAGTTCAAATACTGCCATCCAGCCTGAATTTCTTTCTCAGCAAATATTCCCTGTTCATGGTCATAGCTGATATGCCCAGGGTGGACACAGGATCCCAACCTAGGAGCCAGGAACTGGGACCTGGGAATGGGGAAAGTGAGCATTGCCCTTGAGGAGCTGAGCTGAAAGGTCTCCTCCTTGTTCAGATTTTCTGGAGGGTCTAGTTGTATAATACAGCAAAAGACCCACATTTCCCCCCACCACTCCCTCTCCCACCACCTCTGCACATTATCCAAATGCCCCTCTTTTCCTTCTTTACTTTCCTGCCTCTCTTGCTTACAGCAAATGGAAGTGCTGCTTCTTTAATCAGAGAACACATATACACTTCAGTTTTGCTCTCACTCAAGTGTTAAAAACACAACGCAGCAAGAATTAGAGAGGTGTGCTATGTTCTAGCTAATGAAAAGGTTACAGACATCAAAAGTCCTTCATATACTTGTTACTTTAACACATGCATTCCCTCTGAATCATTGAAGCTAACAGAAGAGACTGATACCATGGGTGATCCACATAGAATTCCGGTTTGGCTTTGAAAATTGTGCTGTTCTGACATTTGAACACTGAAGTGCCTGGAGTTCAGGGATTTCACAGCAGGGAAGCAACCATATGGCGCCTGGTGGCCAGTGGTCTCTGAAAGAAAACGTGATTTCTCAATCTCACCTCCGGCTAAATGCCTCCAAGCTCTGGATCCCCGGCCAGCGATGAGCAGACAGGCCTCCCTCCCTACTGCACAGAACCAGCCAACATGGAACTAGCTACCCCCTCTCATCTCAGGTGGTGCTCTTCCTCCTCCTACTTTAAGACGGACAGCAGATATAACAGAAAGAGAAAACTCAAACCACCTTCTATTTTTCGTCCTTCTTTCCCTCTTTTCCTTAGAAGAATACGTTAAATTCTCTTTGGGAGGACAGAGTTCAAGCATGCTTAGAATACAACTCCTGTCTTTAAAGCCTTTGTTCGGCTTACTATCCATTGGATGGTTAAAGAATGAAAATTATACTGTATAGCACAGGGAACTATGGTCAATATCTTGTAATAATCTATAAAGGAAAATAATTGCAAAAATAATATATGTGTTTACATATGGCTAAATCACCTTGCTGTGCACTTAAAACATTGTAAGCCAACTACATTTCAGTAAAATTTGTATATTAAAAGCAAATAAAAGAAAAATAAATACATATGTAAAACAAGAAAATTAAACTATGCCTAAAATAATTTTCTGAATGATCATTTAAAATGATAATTCAAACGATTATTTGAAAAAGTTAAGTAACTTGTCCAAGGCCACACAGGACAATACAGGAGGAGCAAAAGGTGCTGTGTACGCTAGTGTGCTCAGTTGCTCAGTCATGTCGGACTCTCTGAGACCCTAACGACTGAAGCCTACCAGGCTCCCCTGATGGAATTTTCCAGGCAAGAATACTTGAGCGGGTTGCCATTCCCTACTCCAGGGGATCTTCTCAGCTGGGCATCAAAGCCCAGTCTCCTGCTTCCTGCATTGGCAGGAGGGCTGTTTACCACTATCACCACCTGGGGAGTCCCATGGGCAGAAGGAGATCATCTAAGATTCAATTCGCACTATGGCTGGTTTAAATAATTACATTGTATCCACACAAAGGAAGCGAGTAAGGCCTTTAAAAGATTGAGATAAACTTATATATATGAAAATACCTTTTCATACTGTTCATGCAAAGCCTTTGACTGTGTGGATCGCAATAAACTGTGGAAAATTCTGAGAGAGATGGGAATACCAGACCACCTGACCTGCCTCTTGAGAAATCTGTATGCAGGTCAGGAAGCAACAGTTAGAACTGGACATGGAACAACAGACTGGTTCCAAATAGGAAAAGGAGTACGTCAAGGCTGTATATTGTCACCCTGCTTATTTAACTTATATGCAGAGTACATCATGAGAAACGCTGGACTGGAAGAAACACAAGCTGGAATCAAGATTGCCGGGAGAAATATCAAACACCTCAGATATGCAGATGACACCACCCTTATGGAAGAAAGTGAAAGAGGAGAGCGAAAAAAGTTGGCTTAAAGCTCAACATTCAGAAAACGAACATCATGGCATCCGGTCCCATCACTTCATGGGAAATAGATGGGGAAACAGTGGAAAAAGTGTCAGACTCTATTTTTTTGAGCTCCAAAATCACTGCAGATGGTGATTGCAGCCATGAAATTAAAAGATGCTTACTCCTTGGAAGAAAAGTTATGACCAACCTAGATAGCATATTCAAAAGCAGAGACATTACTTTGCTGACTAAGGTCCGTCTAGTCAAGGCTATGGTTTTTCCAGTAGTCATGTATGGATGTGAGAGTTGGACTGTGAAGAAGGCTGAGCACTGAAGAATTGATGCTTTTGAACTGTGGTGTTGGAGAAGATTCTTGAGAGTCCCTTGGACTGCAAGGAGATCCAACCAGTCCATTCTGAAGGAGATCAGCCCTGGGATTTCTTTGGAAGGAATAATGCTAAAGCTGAAACTCCAGTACTTTGGTCACCTCCTGTGAAGAGTTGACTTATTGGAGAAGACTCTGATGCTGGGAGGGATTGGGGGCAGGAGGAGAGGACGACAGAGGATGAGATGGCTGGATGGCATCACTGACTCGATGGACGTGAATCTGAGTGAACTCCAGGAGTTGGTGATGGACAGGGAGGCCTGGTGTGCTGCGATTCATGNTAATGTTAGTAAATTGAGTGGTTTTCCAACTCTCTGTGGTCCTATTCTGTGAAAAAAATTTAAAACAAATTTATCCAAACACCTTTTCCTTACTTCTAAGTTTATAACACTGATAGTGTTTTAATGAACTGGAGAAGTGTTTTATATTCTTGTGTGTATTGTTTCTTCAATTTATGTTTTTGCTCACTAAAAAAGTTTTTAGACAGTTTGTCTTGATGACATTTACTTTAAGTGTTTATTTTAAATTATGTTAATTTGTATTAGATTTAATTAGATCTAAATACACTTAATGTCATCAAGTGAAAAGAACTCTGTATCACTGGGGAGACAGGATTCAAAAGAACTTTCAAACCTGTAACTTATTTGATCAGATGAAGTGACACTCTACAATAGCTTTCATTTCATATAAATTAGTCTTCAATTGTAGATTGCAGATTGCATGTGTGCTCAGTTGTGTCCAACTCTTTGTGACGATGGACTGTAGCCTTCGAGGCTACTCTGTCCATGGGATTCTCCAAGCAAGAATACTGGAGTAGGCTGCCATTCCCTTCTCCAGGGGATCTTCCCAACTCAGGGATTGGACCCTCATCTCCCATGTCTCCTGCGGTTGCAGGCAGGCTCTTTACCTCTGAGCCACCGAGGAAGTGAAGTGAATTGAAGTCGCTCAGTCATATCCGACTCTTTGCGACCCCATGGACTGTAGCCTACCAGGCTCCTCTGTCCATGGGATTTCCCAGGCAATAGTCCTGGAGTGGGGTGCCATTTCCTTCTCCAGGGGATCTTCCCAAACCAGGGATCAAACCCGGGTCTCACGCATTGTAGACAGACGCTTTACTGTCTGAGCCAAGCAGTCTTCAAAAGAATTGATTTAAAACACTTTTAAAAGTTAACACAATTTTTGGAGCAATTTTAGGTTCATAGCAAAATCGAGGGGAAGATATGGCGATGCTCTGTACACCCCTTGTAGAATTGATTTTTTAATGTAAACTAGTTTTTTTTTTTTATCAAAATGACTTTAGCAAAAGCTTAACATTTAAAAGTAAAACAAAAAAGTGCTACCAATTAAAACTTATTGAAAGCTTATTTGCCAGGTGTAATCTGAGTATATCACATGTATTAACTCATTTAAACCCCATTAAAAAACTATAGCTCTTCTTACAATCCTCATATTGCAGCTCAAAAAAGCAGCACAGAAAAGTTCAATAACTTGCCCAAGGATACACAGCACAACACAGGAGCAAGAGATTACTCATGAGATTATTCATAGATTTATGAACTAGGAACTACTAGAAACTAAGGAAGGGAGAGACTGACTACCCCAGGAAAACTGGGAAGGCTTCTAACATTGGCTGCAGTGTTGTATGTACCATGTGAGCAATACTGTTAAGAGATGAGCAAATAAAATTAGCTATTTAGGCAAAGGAAGCAATTCCATTTAAAGAACTCCAGTGGAAGAAGACAAGGTCATACTGTAAGCAGCTCACTTTCAGATAAAAACTACAATACAGTATTATGGGTACTTTTGAAAAGAAAAAAAAAATTTATAGTCTGACAACCTCAAAACAAAAGTGATTCTCAACTTACACTTCTCAAATCTATATTGGAAGATTTGCTCTGTGACTGCTCTCTTCTAGGTGCTGGTATGTAAAGATATAATCCACGTAATCCCCACTCACTCAGTCTAGAGATAGGGAGTTAAGAATATTACAATAAGTATATTGTCTATTCACATCCAAGTTGCGTTTTTAGGGGGAAGTCTTTTTCTGAGTAATAACCACCTGTAGTTGTTCTTTATAAGTCTCCTTGGATAGATAGAAAATACGCATGATAACAGCTGGGCCAGCATAGCCTAGATCTGTCTACTTTATCATTCAGATGCATATGCACATGTCATCATGTTATTTATCTCATTTCTTCTGAGCAAACTCTCAGCACTGTGGGAACCACCTCCTCCACTGATGATACCACTGCTGGTATTCTAGAATTGATTATAAAGTAGGCCAGGAAAGGCTCCCAGGGGAAACAGATGAAGCTGTGTAAATGCGGCCTGCTTGTTAGAGTTGTAGCTCATCAGTGGAATCAGCCCTGGCATTGATGGATGACTGCTTTGTTACAGACTGGCTGGTCAGGCCCCTGAAGAAGCCCACCCTTTGTTCATCGCCATGTAAAAAAGGCCCACTCTTCACTTCTCCTAATTCTCATTTAGACTGATCTGTAATAACTTAGCAACTGTCTTATGTACTTGAGCTTCACTACATGATTTCAGGGGCTAAACTTGCTATTCTTTGGGACTGAGGATGCAGGAGAAATAATAGCATTTTATTTATTTAGAATTGAGTTGGACAATTCTTCAGAGATGGTTTAGGTTAATTAGTCTTCTGATTTCACAGATGAGGGTCAGAAAGGAGAGCTGACTTTCCTGAGGTCACACAGCTGGCTGTGAACTGAGCTGGCACTAGTCAGATATTTCTTTGCTTCAAGGCCAGCACATTCCCACTACATTTTAACTGATATTAATCTAGTAACATTTTGTGATTTTTAAAAAATGTTAGGGGATGCAATCACTTTTTTGAAACTTCAGTCAGGAACATTGGTTTGGGACTTTTGAAACAGGCAGGAGAGAAATTAGGTTGAGAGACCGAGGATGGAAATATGAGGTGGGCGCCATGACAGCAAAAGGGGCTAATGGAGATTCTTTCATTGTTTTGATCTGTCTACTAATATCCATGGACAGAGAACTCTGTATTAGAAGTCAAGTGTAGGTCATAGCTCAACAACGTGGCCGTCTCTGTACTGTGTTAAGCATATGTGAGTAGGGTCTGAATAGGAGAGGTGTGGGGCATTCTGACATGAACTCTTCTCTTCTGCTTCTTGTAAGGCTTAACACAATTACTATTCTGTCCATAAAATTGTCCTGTTCACAGGACAGCAAATATTGATATTAAAAAAGATAAGTGTATGCCAAATAAATGTGGAAAATCCTTCCAGGTCACTTCCAGATAGATGAATGCATTCAACTTGGCTTCAACACTAGTGATAGAAAGTGGATTACTTATAGAGACAGCCTATCCCACAACTGGATAACTTAATAGGAAGAACCATGACCTTCCTTAATGCTGTCATCTGCTTCCAGTGACATTTACCCACTGGTTCCCTCATGGGATGTAAGATTACCCTGAGGGACTCATAGACTAAAACTCCGCCTTTGGTTCCCTTTGCCCTGTGACTAGCCAAGATCATCTCTGCTTGGTGCCTTCTCTGGATGTCTTTGTAAACAAATATTTACTGTACAATTATTCTATTCCTAGATTGTGCTAAAAGCTAGCCAGATAAAGAGTCTCTTTGTCAGTTCATAACACAGATATTTAGAAAAATAATAAGAGTGGACTACAACAGGGAAGAACATCAAACAATGGGAACATGGAGGAATGAACAAATACACCTAGTATCTGGTGCATGGTAGCTGCTTAATAAATATTTGTGCAAAAAGAAAAAAATAAGTTCCTGATGTTAACATTGAGGCGAGGGCAATAAGAGACACTTTGGGAATGAGTCGGCATTTGAATTAAGCCTATGAAAGCTAAACACTTAGGGCTTTTACCACTTAAGAGGTACCAATCTGAACTCAATAGTGCATCGAGATGTTGGANCAGTGGCAGGTGGGTTCTTTACCACTAGAGCCACCTGGGAAGCCCTAAAAGCCACTATACACACACACACACACACACACACACACACATATAAACATTCCTCTACTTTCATTCAGATTTAACTGGGTCTAAGGTTTTTATATTACCATGGTCTAACCTCCCTTTTTTCTAACTGCAGTACTAGCAGTGCCATTTGTATAGGCACAGTGCTTTGACAAAGTGTTCAACCGCAAAGTGTGGAGAAAAATTCATCTAACCAGCATTTTCAGAACAATGCCAGATGCTATGCTAGGGGCCATGGGAGAAAAGACAAATAAAGGAGAGGCCCAAGCTTAAGATGCTCACTACAGAATTACGTGTTTTAAATCTCACATCCCCCTTCTTACCCCCAGGATCAGACTGCATGCCTGTCTCAGCTTAATGTTACTCAAAGTGGATGACTGATGGATCTATGAGGTCTCTGCTAATATGGTTTGGTTTCACGTCACTGATCATCTAAAGAACAATATAAGCATATTCTAGGGTATCTGAATCGCCATCTTTCATTTAAGCACCTCTGTGGTACTTCTTTGTCAGAGCTTTCATTTACTACTCCATTTGTCCAGAATAATGAAAAAAGAATAGAGCTAAATTTAAAATGTAAATGAGGTACCTAAGACTACACTGCCTACTCTTACAAAAGGAGAATTGAGGGATCATACGGTCCAGGGGAGTGTTAACTTGCCAAACTCAAAAATCTCCTGCACTTTAACAATTGCAACTATATTCTCAATATATTAGAAATTCAGTTTCAGCAAAAAAACATGCCACACTGAATCAATAATTCAGATTAGACAGTGACTCCATGCCAGGCTCATCTCTTCATTTTAATTTTTCAGAGGCAATAGGCTAACGTACCATAAAACTATAAAAATATTTTAGCTGACTTACTCTGGCTTTAATTGAAAGGCCAAATGGGTACACAGACAATAATCTAATTTTTTACGTCATCAAACTATTCTTCCAAAGAGAAGAAACAGGTGATTTGGCCCACAGGAGCAGAGAAGTGACTCTGCACATTCTCCTCCTGTTTAGGGACGGGACCCATGCTACAGGCACTTAACATCTACAGCCAAACCTTAATTCAAGAAGGGACATTATTATATTACTAACTCACACTGGAGTTAGTGACAACAGCCCTAAAACCGAGGACCTGACTTAAAATTTTAATGTAGACACAATAAGTAAACATTCAGGATAGCCTTAATCTTGTTAAGAGACATAATATTAGGCTGTCCCAAGTGAAAACATTTACAATGCAGAAATCAACACTCCATGTTTTAAGAACATACTAGCAAATCTCATAAAGGAAAATTACACAGCACATTACTGTACATCAGCAGTTGAAACTGGGGTTGATTTAGTGTTTAAGACAAGACAGCAGGGATATGGCTTGACCATTTTATTTGGATTCCTAAATCCTAAAGAAATAATGAACACCATGATAAATGATTGCAATCTTTATATATACATATATATATGATATATATACGTCTCTATTTTCTCCCAAGTTCAATTTTTATCAAAGTGTGAAAAATACCCAACAAACTTTTCATTGGACTATTCCCGAATAATGTAGTGACTTGGCCTATTATTTACGCTGTCTCTTTTTTCCTCCAGTTACTTTACAAGTAATATCATAACAAAACCATCCAATTCAGGAAAAGTTAATATGGTAAAGAACATATGGAATGGGTTTAGAACACTAATCAAATTTCCAGCCTGATTAGGGGCATGGCTGTAACCTTAAGCAGAAGTCCTTACAAAATCCAAGTATTAGACCAATTCCTATTTATGATAATGCCCTCTGATTCTCTAAATAATTACGGTGGAAGAAGCAAGCATCAGCCTACACAAATATAAAGCCTTTACGTTCGTAATTTGAATGGCACATTTCTCTACACCAGCAAGATATTACAACTGAATTTACAAAATGTCCCCATGTTTCCACACAAAAAAAGCGATCAACTAAATTGGTTAAAAAGAAAAAAATAAATTCCAATTTTTAGTCATATGCGAATCCCACTGGCTCACATTTATAAGCATACGTTGCGCCAAAGCACTGTTACCCAGCGCACTTAAGCCTCACAACAACAGAATCAAGCAAGGACTTACTATTATTTTACAGATGAGGAGACTAAAGCAGAAGAGTTCAGCAACTGACCAAGGTTACATGGCCAACGATGACTGGATCTGAAATTCCAACCTAGGTCTAAGTCACCGCCCAAACAGGAGATACCGCCTTTGAAGTGAAGAGCACGCAGACAATACAAGCAGTTGAAGTTAGTTATTCGAGGGAAAAACAAAGGTTCCTAGGTCAGCAGCCCATGGGAAACCTCACGCTCCACGTACAAGGTTCAAGACTCTGATGAAAAGATGAGTGGTTAAGGAAAACCCCGAGACACCGAGGCGTTAAAAGGCACATTTCAAACGCGGAGAATACTCAATTCGGCACCAGGCCAGCGCTAACTACCCGAGCTCCTGCGGACCGCCGACCAGGGAGTGACGGGCCTGCCCAGGGGAGGAGGGGCGGCACACCCGCTCTGCACCGGGGCTGGGCTGGCTTCGGCCGCGCCCCTCGGCTCCAGGCAGGACCAGGCCGCCGCCAGGCCGGGTTCCGGCAGCGACGGCTCCCGGGCCCGCTACGCGCGCACACTCACCTTCTGCTCCTCCGCGGAGGCTGCCTCGGGGACTTCCGCAGACATACTGCTCCCTCTACGGACGAGAGGCCGAGAAGAGAAGCGATTACCGGGTGGCCGAGGCCGCCCGACCACCGCGCCGTCGCAGGCCCGCCCACACCCGCCTCCCGCCAGCTCCCCGAGCGCCCGCCCGGGCCGCCTCCAGTATACATGTTTCAATGCCATTCTCCCATCTCATCCCACCCTCTCCCTCTCTCTCTCCCCCAGAGTCCAAAAGTTCACTCTATAGATCTGAGTCTCTTTTGTTGTCTCACATACAGGGTCTTCATCACCATCTTTCTAAATTCCATATATATGTGTTAGTATACTGTATTGGTGTTTTTCTTTCTGGCTTACTTCACTCTGTATAATCGGCTCCAGTTCCATCCATCTCCTTAGAACTGATTCAAATGTATTCTTTTTAATGGCTGAGTAATACTCCATTGTGTATATGTACCACAGCTTTCTTATCCATTCATCTGCTGATGGACATCTAGGTTGTTTCCATGTTCTGGCTATTATAAACAGTGCTGCAATGAACATTGGGGTACATATGTCTCTTTCTATTCTGGTTTCCTCGGTGTGAATGCCCAGCAGTGGGATTGCTGGGTCATATTGGTGTCTTTTAAAAGCTTAAGGCTTTAGGCTGCTGAAAAGCTGCCATCACAAACCTCATGCACACACACACACACACACACACACACACACACAGAATTAATTGATTTTTATGTATTGGAGCAAGATTTAAATATCTTACATTCTCTTTGTTTGTTAAGACGCCCCCACTAATGAGTTAAGAGCAAAATAAATGAGATTATTTTGAGAAAAAGAGATATGAAAGAGATTATTTCTAACTCAAGTATCAGAATCTAAGAAAGATTTTTTAAGTACCTTGTTTCCTGTATACTTGGGAGAATAGAAAAAAAGGACAATCCTTTTGATGAATGAATCTCATTTTCTAGGGTTTCAGCTTAGCAACAACATTTGAGAGTGCCAACCTCTCCTTCTCTTTCGTCCTCAAAGGCAATAATATGAGTACTAATATTCATAATATAACAATTATTACTATTTCCATCTCCTTAGCCTAAGACTACCATGTCTAAACATCATGTAAGATTAGTCACTGTTATTTTGTTATTTATTTATGTTGTCTGGGAGGGGAACAGTTATAGCAGTGATCAGTTGTTATATGCATGTCAAAGTCAAAATTAGTCAACCCGTCTCACAGTAGTCATGACTTTTCCTCCCGTCTCTTTTTTCCTCCCATCCCTACTTTCATCTCCTCTTTACCCCTTCATTTCTCTCTTCCCAGTTTCCCTTATTTTCCCCTCCCTCCCTCTGTCCCTCCCTTCTTTCATTTATTTTTTCTTTCCTGCTCCCTCTTCTCTTTTCCCTTTCTTTCATTTTCTCCTTATATCCCATCCATCATCCTTCCTCCTTTTCTCTTTCTTTAATCTATGTACTGAATGTGACCACAGTTCAGCCACTCTATAAGGTTATTGGGCTAACAAGATGAATAACCACCAAAGTTTCATATACCTCAAACCTTATGTTGACAATTTGCTCAGTGCTTTGTCATGTACAGGGATTTTTGCTCCTTCATTCTCAGAGTGAAAGAAATCTTTGTAAGGTAGACATAATTATCTTGAAACTCAGAAAATTTGAGTGATTTGAATATTTAATAAGAGTATGACAAGGGAATTAAGATTTGCTTTTTATCAAAAAGGTGAAAAGATATAAATAGGGAGATTATGTGCTTGAACACGCTCCATGAAAAAGTGGATAAAAAGTGGGAGAAGCAAGAAATTTCTATCATTAAAACAAGCACTTGCTCCCAAGGAATTGTCCTGTATTAAAATATTTAAAATAGGCAGCTTTTTCAAAAAAAAAAAGAATAATAAATATGAAATTAAGATGATCCCAGAAATAATAGAATTCTTTTCTGTAGAGGGTGTGTGCTGTGGGGGTGGATGACAGATTTACCCATATATTCTTTCTACTTTTGAGGCTTCACAATCTGCCTCCCTAATGCAATATAATTACCATCTAAAGTAACGCACTGCATGAAGCCTCTTGGCATGGAAGTGGAGTTTATTGTGTTCTGGAAATATTTACAGTCATTTAAGTTAGATACTGTCATGAAACTAGTCTAAAATACTGTTTAAAGTGTTTAGACATTCTCTTTAGAACAGAGGATCCAGGTGCTTTGGAGAACTGTGTGTCTGAAGTAGCAGATACCCTTTGTTGTCTTGCTCCTTCCTCATGGCTGGCAGAATTCTGACTTCCTCAGGTTCAGCCCTGTGCTTTTGTGCTTCAGTGGCCTCAGAGACTGGGTTATCTCTTCAGGAGTTTTTATGGAACGTGCTGCTTCAAAAATGGAATTTATTGTGACGCAGTAAGCTGTCTACTACCTGAGAAAATGAAGGATCTGCTAACCAATTTTTAAATTCAGTTATTCATATAAATATTTACTAAGGGCTTACTTTGTGTAGACATGTACTAGGGCCCATGGATACAGGAAAAAAGTCAAAAGGCATGAATAGTACAGAAAGAGTGAATATGTATGTACTTAAAATATAGGTATACCACCACTACTTTTTTACATAGCATCATATACACATACACACATATACATACACACATACATGCACATACATATATGATGTTTTAACACTGTGTTAAAGCTGAGCCTGAGAAGCATGTTTAACCTTGGCATGGCTTCAGGAACACAATGGTTTTAGGATGAGAAATGAGAGGCCACTTTTGGGATAGCAGATAGGTATTATCCTCTCTGGAAACACTTTATCAATTAGTAGTACTGGAGGTATGAAGTTAAAAAGGATCAAGGGATTATATAGATTGCTCTCCCAAACAAGGTCGAATAATAACTAGATTTAGCCTTTTAACTAAAAAAAAAGACAAAGCATAAGAAAAACAGTTCTGAAAAAGGGAATATCTGGCCATGAAGGAGAGAGGGCCATAAGGAGACTGGTTACAAATGAGATTAGCTCTATCATTGCTCAGCTTTCTATCCTGAGAGAGTGTTCAGGTGCAGATATAGGGGAGAGGGAAACCCGGGCAACAGTTTCCCTGACATGAGAAAGAAGAGCTGGGGGAGCACGGCTGAGAAGAATTTGCCAAACAGAATACTGGAGAGAATTGAGCTGTATGGAATGAAAACTGCGGAGTTCTGCAGGAAGAGCCACCAGAGAATTCAACTGACTGCTAATCAGTACACACAGATGAAAAACTCTCCAGGCCATAGCACTAAGATAATACCTAAAAAGATAATAGGAAATAGCGCCTTAACCTCTCTTAGGGTTATGAAGAGTGACATCATCCAGAGTGGAAAAGCCTCATAGTTCAAAGGATATCAGTTAAAGTACAATGAATGGTTTTGGTTCAATAACAGTAAAAGAGAGTAGTCCAAGATTAAACACTGTTTCGACCCCATCTAACAAACTCTAAGAGCAAAATCTGAAAGGATCCAACTATTTGAAGTAATTTCAACTATGACCCAGAAAAAAACTCAAAATCATGTCTAGTAGTAGAAAAGTATCTATCTCCTGACAAGGTAAAATATACAACGTCTAGCATCCAGTAAAAAATTAACAGCATGCAAAAAAACAAGAAACTGATACTCATCACTTCAGTTCAGTTGCTCAGTCATGTCCGACTCTTTGTGACCCCATGAATCGCAGCACACCAGGCCTCCCTGTCCATCACCAACTCCTGGAGTTTACCCAAAATCATGTCCATCGGGTCAGTGATGCCATCCAGCCATCTCATCTTCTGTTATCCCTTTTTCCTCCTGCCCCCAATCCCTCCCAGCAACAGGGTCTTTTCCAATGAGTCAACTCTTCGCAGGAGGTGGCCTAAGTACTGGAGTTTCAGCTTCAGCATCAGTCTTTCCAATGAACACCCAGGACTGATCTCCTTTAGAATGGGCTGGTTGGATCTCCTTGCAGCCCAGGGGACTCTCAAAAGTCTTCTCCAACACCACAGTTCAAAAGCATCAATTCTTCAGTGCTCAGCTTTCTTCACAGTCAAACTCTCACATCCATACATGACTACTGGAAAAACCATAGCCTTAACTAGATGGACCTTTGTTGGCAAAGTAATGTCTGTGCTTTTTAATATGCTATCTGCTGCTGCTGAAGCTGCTGCTAAGTCACTTTCATCATGTCCGATTCTGTGTGACCCCATAGACAGCAGCCCACCAGGCTCCCCCGTCCTTGGGATTCTCCAGGCAAGAACACTGGAGTGGGTTGCCATTTCCTTTTCCAATGCATGAAAGTAAAAGTGAAGTCGCTCAGTCCTGTCCAACTCTTAGCGACCCCAGGGACTGCAGCCTACCGGTCTCCTCCGTCCATGGGATTTTCCAGGCAGGAGTACTGGAGTGGGGTGCCATTGCCTTCTCCGAATATGCTATCTAGGTTGGTCATAACTTTCCTTCCAAGGAGTAAGTGTCTTTTAATTTCATGGCTATAGTCACCATCTGCAGTGATTTTGGAGCCCCGCAAAACAAAGTCTGACACTGTTTCCACTGTTACCCATCTATTTGTCATGAAGTGATGGGGCCAGATGCCATGACCTAAATGTTGAGCTTTAAGCCAACTTTTTCACTCTCCTCTTTCACTTTCATCAAGAGGCTCTTTAGTTCTTCTTCACTTTCTGCCATAAAGGTGGTGTCATCTGTGTGTCTGAGGTTATTGTTATTTCTTCCAGCCATCTTGTTTCCAGCTTGTGCTTCATCCATCCTGGCATTTCACATGATGTACTCTGCACATAAGTTAAATAAGCCGGGTGACAAGATACAGCCTTTTCCTATTTGGAACCAGTCTGTTGTTCCATGTCTAGTTCTAACTGTTGCTTCCTGACCTGCGTACAGGTTTCTCAAGAGGCAGGTCAGGTGGTCTGGTATTCCCATCTCTTTCAGAATTGTCCACAGTTTATTGTGATCCACACAGTCAAAGGCTTTGACATAGTCAATAAAGCAGAAATAGATGTTTTTCTGGAACTCTCTTGCTTGTTCCATGATCCAGCGGAAGTTGGCAATTTGATCTCTGGTTCCTCTGCCTTTTCTAAATCCAGCTTGAACATCTGGAAGTTCACGGTTCACGTATTGTTGAAGCCTGGTTTGGAGAATTTTGAGCATTACTTTACTAGCGTGTGAGATGAATGCAAGTATGTGGTAGTTTGAGCATTCTTTGGCATTGCCTTTGTTTGGGATTGGAATGAAAACCAACCTTTTCCAGTCCTGTGGCCACTTCTGGGTTTTCCAAATTTGCTGGTGTATTGAGTCCAACACTTTCATAGCATCATCTTTCAGGATTTGAAATAGCTCAACTGGAATTCCATCACCTCCACTAGCTTTGTTCGTAGTGATGCTTTCTAAGGCCCACTTGACTTCACATTCCAGGATGTCTAGCTCTAGATGAGTGATCACACCATCGTGATTATCTGGGTCATGAAGATCTTTTTTTGCACAGTTCTTCTGTGTATTCTTTCCACTTCTTCTTAATATCTTGTGCTTCTGTTAGGTCTGTACCATTTCTGTCCCTTATCAAGCCCATCTTTGCATGAAATGTTCCCTTGGTATCTCTAATTTTCTTGAAGAGATTTCTAGTCTTTCCCATTCTGTTGTTTTACTCTATTTCTTTGCATTGGTTGCTGATGAAGGCTTTCTTATCTTTCCTTTCTATTCTTCATAATGAGGATAAAATTCAATTGAAACTGACACAGATGTAATGCAGATAATAGATTAGTAGACAAGGACATTAAAACAGTTAATATAATTTCATTCTACAAGTAGCTAAAAGAAGAATTGCATGTCTTAAGCATGGAAAGCAAACCTTTAAAAATGAAGTCTGCAGTGTCTCAGTGTTTGGCATATAAGCACACTGGATGGGGTTAATGGCCAATGGATATTGCATAAAATTTGTGAACTTGATTACATACCAGTTGAAACTATCCAGACTGAAACATATAGAAAAAAAGCTGAGAAAAAGAAAATAGAATGATACATCAGCTGAAAGGGGGGCAGTTACATAAAATTAGTGTTCCTGGAGGGAAGAAAATATTTGAAGAAATAATGATATAAATTTTCCAACTTTATAAAAATTATTACTCACTTATTCAAAAAGCTCAAAAAACCACAAGCACAAAAGCATTAAGAACTTCACCAGAGGGCATGATAATCAAATTTTTTCAAATGAATGAGAGAAAAAATCTTGAGACATAAATACTACCTAAAAGATAAATTATATACAAGGAAATAGAAAAAAGGATACCACTAAATTTCTTGACATGAAAAAACAACTTCAGAAGCTTTAAGAAATGTACAAATCATTAAAGTATGGAAAGAAAAGAAAAAAAACTGAACTCACAATTTTTTACCCAATAAAAATACTTTTCAGAAACAAAAACACATTTGCAAATGAGGAAAAGTAGGAAAAGCCCATTATCAGTAGACCTATGCAGTGAAGCCCTTTAAAGGGAATCCTTCAAGAAGGAGGACAGTGATATCAGATAGAAATTGTGTCTATACAAAGGATTGACAATCACTAAAAATGATAAATAATATGTAAACATGGTGATTATGTATTAAAATATATTTAATAAATGTTTAAAGCAAAAATGATAATATATTGTGAAGATATACCATATACAAAAGTAAAATTTATGGCAACTATATAACTGGTTGGGAAGGAGAAATGGAAACATAGTGCTATATATTTCTTTTATTATAAGTGAAGTTATATAATATCACTTAAATACAGACTATGATACATTAACGAGGTATACTATACTATATACCTTAAAGCAACCACTACAAGGACACAGCAGAATTATAGCCAACAAGGAGAAAAACCTGTAATCATTAAAAAAAGAAAGGAAAAAAAAAAAAAAACCCACTAACCCCAGAGAGGGAAGGAACAAAGCAGAAAGAACAATTGGAATAAGTTAAAAAACAAACATCATGGTGGTAAACTTAAAACCAACCTCATCAATAATTACATCAAATGTAAGTGTGTTAACCCCTGAATTAAAGTTAGCAGTTGACAAACTGGATTTAAAAACAACAGAAAACAAGGTTCACTAAACATTACCTCAAGATACACACTTCAGTTATAAAATCAAAAACAGTTTAAAAGGAAAGCACAGGCTCAGACATACCAGACTGCTACTAATCAGAGAAAGCTTGAATGACTGTATGATATCAAATAATTCATAGTAAAGAATATTACCAGGGATGTAGGGAGTCACTTTATAATGAAATGCTAGTCATTAAATCTAACGGTACATAATAATTGTAGATGTTTATGCTAATAACAAATTTCAAAATTCTTGGCAAAAAATAAAACAAAAAATTGCAAGGAGGAATTAAAATCTACAAATAAACTGGGCATTTGAATACTCTTCCATAAATAATTGGTAGAACAAATAGAAAATCAGTAGGGGTATAAAAGATTTGAAAAACACTGTAAACCAACTTGAACTACTTGACAACTTAAGGTCACGGAAGTGTGTGACCTGATAGAGAACTAAAAAATCAGTTGAGTTCAGTCACTCAGTCGTGTCTGACTCTTTGCGACCCCATGAATCGCAGCACGCCAGGCCTCCCTGTCCATCACCAACTTCCAGAGTTCACTCAGACTCACGTCCATTGAGTCAGTGATGCCATCCAGCCATCTCATCCTCTGTCTTCCCCTTCTCCTCCTGCCTCCAATCTCTCCCAGCATCAGAGTCTTTTCCAATGAGTCAACTCTTCACATGAGGTGTCAAAGGACTGGAGTTTCAGCTTCAGCATCATTCCTTCCAAAGAAATCTCAGGCTTGATCTCCTTCAGAATGGACTGGTTGGATCTCCTTGCAGTCCAAGGGACTCTCAACAGTCTGCTCCAACACCACAGTTCAAAAGCATCAATTCTTCGGCGCTCAGCCTTCTTCACAGTCCAACTCTCACATCCATACATGACCACAGGAAAACNTTCTCATCTCTTCTTGCTATTTTTTGGAACTCTGCATTCAGATGTTTATATCTTTCCTTTTCTCCTTTGCTTTTTGCTTCTCTTATTTTCACAGATATTTGTAAGGCCTCCCCAGACAGCCATTTTGCTTTTTTGCATTTCTTTTCCATGGGGATGGTCTTGATCCCTGTCTCCTATACAATGTCACGAACCTCCATCCATAGTTCATCAGGCACTCTTATCTATCAGATCTAGGCCCTTAAATCTATTTCTCTCTTTCCACTGTACAATCATATGGGATTTGATTTAGGTCATACCTGAATGGTCTAGCGGTTTTCCCTACTTTCTTCAATTTGAGTGTGAATTTGGTAATAAGGAGTTCATGATCTGAGCCACAGTCAGCTCCTGGTCTTGTTTTTGTTGACTGTATAGAGCTTCTCCATCTTTGGCTGCAAAGAATATAATCAGTCTGATTTCAGTGTTGACCATCTGGTGATGTCCATGTGTAGAGTCTTCTCTTGTGTTGTTGGAAGAGGGTGTTTGCTATGACCAATGCATTTTCTTGGCAAAACTCTATTAGTCTTTGCCCTGCTTCATTCTGTATTCCAAGGCCAAATTTGCCTGTTACTCCAGGTGTTTCTTGACTTCCTACTTTTGCATTCCAGTCCCTATAGTGAAAAGGACATCTTTTTTTGGGTGTTAGTTCTAAAAGGTCTTGTAGGTCTTCATAGAACCATTCAACTTCAGCTTCTTCAGCATTACTGGTTGGGGCATAGACTTGGATTACCATGATATTGAATGGTTTGCCTTAGAAATGAACAGAGATCATTCTGTCATTTTTGAGATTGCATCCAAGTACTGCATTTCGGACTCTTTTGTTGACCATGATGTCTACTCCATTTCTTCTGAGGGATTCCTGACCGCAGTAGTAGGTATAATGATCACCTCAGTTAAATTCACCCCTTCCAGTCCATTTTAGTTCACTGATCCTAGAATGTCGACGTTCACTCTTGCCATCTCTTGTTTGACCACTTCCAATTTGCCTTGATTCATGGACCTGACATTCCAGGTTCCTATGCAATATTGCTCTTTACAGCATTGGACCTTGCTTCTATCACCAGTCACATCCACAGCTGGGTATTGTTTTTGCTTTGGCTCCATGCCTTCTTTCTTTCTGGAGTTATTTCTCCACTGATCTCCAGTAGCATATTGGGCGCCTACTGACCTGGGGAGTTCCTCTTTCAGTATCCTATCATTTTGCCTTTTCATACTATTCATGGGGTTCTCAAGGCAAGAATACTGAAGTGGTTTGCCATTCCCTTCTCCAGTGGACCACAGTCTGTCAGACCTGTCCACCATGACCCGCCCGTCTTGGGTTGCCTCATAGGCATGGCTTGGTGTCACTGAGTTAGACAAGGCTGTGGTCCTAGTGTGATTAGACTGACTAGTTTTCTGTGAGTATGGTTTTGGTGTGTCTGCCCTCTGATGCCCTCTTGCAACACTTACCATCTTACTTGGGTTTCTCTTATTTGGGTGTGGGGTATCTCTTCACGCCTGCTCCAGCAAAGTGCAGCCAGTGCTCCTTACGTTGGATGAGGGGTATTTCCTCACCACCACCCTTCCTGACCCTGTGCCCATGTAGCCACTAAAAAAGTTGTAGTTAAAAAAAAAAACTTAACAAACTTTAAGAAAGCTCAGAAAGGCAGTTTAATGAGCCCAGTAATAAAATTAATGAACAGAAGGAATACTTTATAAAAGAGATTGAAGCTGTAATAAAGAACTAAATAGAAATTTTAAAGCTGAAGAGCTCAATAAATGAGATGAAGAATGCAATAGAAAGCATTCAAAATTGAGCAGGCCATATGGAAGAGAGAATTAGCAAGCTCAGAAATAGAAATCTAGAAATGATTCAGGTAGAAGAGGAGAGATTTTTTCAAAATTAAGAAATTCTGTGAGAACAATCTGACTCCATCAGGAAAAGCAACATAAGGTTAATTAGTATCCCCAAATAGAAGAAAGGGAGAAGGGAGCAGTGAGTTTATTTTAAAAAATAATAGCTGGGAACTTCTCAACCATTGGGGAAGGAACTGGACAAACAATTCCACAAAGCTAAGAGAACATCTAATTGTCTCAATGTCAAAGACCTTCTTCCAAAACACGTTATATTAGAACTGTCAAAAATCAATGTTAAAGGAGCAAAGTCAATGATAAACAATATTGAAGGCAGCCAGAGGAAGAAAGACAGCAACCTACAAAGGAACACCCATCACGCAGATGGGTGTGATGAGCAGATTTCTCAGCTGAAACTACAGGCCAGAGGAGAGTAGAATGACATACTCAAAATATTGAAAGATTAAAAACTGAGCCAAGAATACTCTAGCCAGCAAAGTTACAGATATGTAGAAGTAAAGCCTTCTCAGGCAAACAGAAGCTGACTTGCCTCACAAGAAATGTTAAGGAGAGCTCTTACACATGAAAAGAAAAGGTAAAAGTACAAAAAAACTTTGAATAAGGTGATAAAGAGAATAAGTTGAGACAACAAAAGTTTTAAAGAGGAAGAGGAAATGAATGAACCCATATAGGCAAATAAAGATAAGATGCTTTCAACAGAAAAAATTGGTCATATCATCTATGAGACACTTTATATAACACTATAACTTTAAAACATAAATCTAGAGCAGAGACGTGAAACATCAAGAGAAAACTGAGAAAAATATTGTAAGAAAATCACCAAACCAAAATGACAGAAACACAGAGAAGAGAAAAAAAAAAGATACAGTGTAACATATATATATATAAAACAGTGCTATGTACTTATCTGTCAGTGATAATCATAAGTAAATGGATTCATAGCACCAGTCAAAAGACAGAGTGGCTGGATGGATTAAGAAATAATACTCACCTATATGCAGATTTCAGGAGATTTAGCTCTGAAGACAAACACAGACTCAGAGTTAGGAGATGAAAGATGATATTCCAAGAAAGTGACAGGCAAAAGAAAGCCAGGGTAGCCCTACTCATATCAGACAAATAGATTTAAAGTCAAAAAAGATAACAAGACAAAAGATGGACATTATATAATTGTAAAGGGAATAATTCATCAAGAAGACATGATACTTCCTAATACATGTGTACCTAACATGGGAGTACCACAAGTACATAAAACAATTACTAATAGATCTATGGGGAGAAATTGACAGCACCACAATAACAGGGGACTTTAACACCCCACTTATATCAATGGATAGACCTCAAGACAGAAGTCAACAAAGAAATAATGACTTGAAGTATTATACTAGATGTATCTAATTGATATGGCTTCCCAGCTGGCGCAGTGGTAATCTGCCTGCCAATGGAGGAGACTCGGGTTTGATTCCTGGGTCCAGAAGATTCCCTGGAGGAAGAAATGGCAACTTACTCCAGTATTCTTGCCTGGATAATCCCTTGGGCTGGGGAGCCTGGTGGGCTACAGTCCATGGGATTGCACAGAGTTGGAGACGATTGAGCAGTTGATACATATATAGGCTGTTCCATACAAATGCAGCAGATTCTCAAGTGTTCAAGGACCATTCTCAAGGATAGCCTATATTTTGGGATGTAAGTCTCAAAAAGTTTAAGAAAATTGAAACTGTATTATCTTTTTTGACCACATGGTATGAAACTGCATCTGCAAGAAGAAAGCTGGAAAAATCACAAATACATGGAGAGTAAGCAATACGTTACTGAACAGCTATTGGATCAATGAAGAAATGAAATGAGAATCAAAAATACTTAAGGACAAAGGAAAATGAAAGTGCAATATAGCAGAAACTCTGGGATGAAACGAAAGTGATACTACGAAGGAAGTTTATAGAAATACAGGCCTACCTCAAGAAGCAGAAGTCTCTGAAACAATCTAACCTTACACCTAAAGGAACTAGAAAAATAAGAACAAGCAAAGCCCAAAATTAGTAGAGGAAGAAAAAATCAGAGTGGAAATAAATAGACTACAAAGGCAACATAGAAGAGATCAGTGAAAGTAAGAGCTGTTTTCTTTGAAAAGATAAATTTGACAAACCTTTCACTAGACTCAATAAGAAAAAAAGAAAAGGCTCAGGTTAAAAAAAATGAGAAATCACAATGTGTAACAGAAATACAAAGGATAATAAGAGAATATTATAAACAGCTAGGTATATGTCAACAAATTGTCCCTATATGACAACCTAGAAGAAATGGACAAATTCTTAGAATCATACAATCTTCCAAGACTGAATCACAAAGAAATAGAAAAATCTGAATAGGCTAATCACTATTAAGGAGATGGAAATAGAAATCAAAATCTCCCAAAAATCAAAGCCAAGGATTAGATGGCTTCACAGGTGAATTCTGCCAAACATTCAAAGACAATCTAATACCCACCTTTCTCAAACTCTCAAAAAATTGAAGAGGCGGGAATGCTTTTAAATAAATTTTATGAGACTAGCATTGTCTTGATAAGAAAACCACAGGTAACACACAAATTGCAGACCAAAATCACTGATGAACATAGATGTAAAAATCCTCAACAAAATATTCAGTTCATTCAGTTGCTCGGTTGTGTCTGACTCTACGACTCCATGAACTGCAGCATGCCAGGCCTCCCTGTACATAACCAACTCCCAGAGCCTACTCAAACTCATGTCCATTGAGTTGGTGATGCCATCCAACTATCTCATCCTCTGTTGTCCCCTTCTCCTCCTACCCTCCTCAATCTTTCTCAGCATCAGGATCTTTTCAAATGAGTCAGCTCTTTGCATCAGGTGGCCAAAGTATTGGAGTTTCAGCTTCAGCATCAGTCCTTCCATTGAACACCCAGGACTGATCTTTAGAATGGACTGGTTGGATCTCCTTGCAGTCCAAGGGGTTCTCAAGAGTCTGCTCCAACACCACAGTTCAAAATCATTGATTCATCTGTGCTCAGCTTTCTTTATAGTCCAACTCTCACATCCGTACATGACTACTGGAAAAACCATAACCTTGACTAGACGGACCTTTGTTGGCAAAGTAATGTCTCTGCTTTGGAATATGCTATCTAGTTTGGTCATAACTTTTCTTCCAAGGAGTAAGCGTCTTTTAATTTCATGGCTGCAGTCACCATCTGCAGTGATTTTAGAGCCCCCCAAAATAAAGTCTGACACTGTTTCCACTGTTTCCCCATCTATTTCCCATGAAGTGATGGGACCGGATGCCATGATTTTCATTTTCTGAATGTTGAGCTTTAAGCCAACTTTTTCACTCTCCTCTTTCACTTTCATCAAGAGGCTCTTTAGTTCTTCTCACTTTCTGCCATAAGGGTGGTGTTTTCTGTGTGTCTGAGGTTATTGTTATTTCTTCCAGCAATCTTGATTCCAGCTTGTGCTTCATCCAGCCTGGCATTTCACATGATGTACTCTGCATATAAGTTAAATAAGCCAGGTGACAATATACAGCCTTGATGTACTCCTTTTCCTATTTGGAACCAGTCTGTTGTTCCATGTCCAGTTCTAACTGTTGCTTCCTGGCCTGCATTACAGGTTTCTCAAGAGGCAGGTCAGGTGGTGTGGTATTCCCATCTCTTTCAGAATTGTCCACAGTTTATTGTGATCCACACAGTCAAAGGCTTTGACTTAGTCAATAAAGCAGAAATAGATGTTTTTCTGGAACTCTCTCGCTTTTTCCATGATCCAGCAGATGTTGGCAATTTGATCTCTGGTTCCTCTGCTTTTTTTAAAACCAGCTTGAACATCTGGAAGTTCACGGTTCACGTATTGTTGAAGCCTGGTTTGGAGAATTTTGAGCATTACCTTACTAGCGTGTGAAATGAGTGCAAGTGTGTGGTAGTTTGAGCATTCTTTGACATTGCTTTTCTATGGGATTGGAAGGAAAACTGACCTTTTCCAGCCCAACAAAATATTGGCAAACTGAAAAAAACAATACAATAAAGGTGTCATACTGCATGATCAAGTGCAATCTGTTCCAGGGATAGAAGGATGATTCAGTGTCTGTAAATCAATCAGTGTCATACACCACATTAACAACCTGAAGAGTAAAAATTATATAACCAACTCAATAGAGGCAGAAAAAGCATTTAACGTGATTCACACATGTTTATGATAAAAACTCAGTGTACCTTAATACAATAAAAGCAATATGTAAGAAACCCATAGCTAACTTTTTATTCAGTGAGAAAAACTGAAAACTTTTCCTTTAATAAAAATCAAGAGTTAGACGAGGATGCCCATTCTTGCCATTTTTATTCAGTGTGGTATTGAAAGTTCTATTTAGAGCATTAGGTAAGAATAAGGAATAAAAGCATCCAGATTGGAAAGGAAGAAATAAAATTCGCTATTTGCAGATGATGTAATTTTGTATACAGAAAACCCTAAAACTAACAAAATACTAGAAGTAATAATTTAGCAGAGTTTCAGGGTAAAAAAATCGGTATAGAAAAGTCTTGTTTCATTTCTTTGAACTGTCAGAAATATAGAAAATTGTCCCATTTATTGCTGCAGCAAAAAGAATAAAATACCTAGGAATAAATTTAACTAAGGATGTGAAAGATAGTACAATCAAAACTATTAAGATGTTCTTTAAAGAAATGAAAGAATACCCCAAAATAGAAATATTTACTGTGTTCATGGATTGGAAGAATTAACTTTGCAAAAATTTCCATATTAACATAATATGCATATTTAAGGTAATCTCTATCAAAATCCCAATGACATTTTTTCAGAGGAATAGAACAAAAAAATCTTAATACCTGTATGGAACAACAAAGGCTATGAATAGCCAAAGCAGTCCTGAGAAAAAGGAATAGATCTGGAGGCATCACACTCCCTTATTTCAAGTTAAAGCACAAAGTGTAGCAATCAAAACAGTATGGCTTTTGAAAGAAAAGCAATGACAAACCTAGACAGCGTATTAAAAAGCAGACATATTATTTTCCTACAAAGGTCCATATAGTCAAAGCCATGGTTTTTCCAGTAGTCATGTATGGATGTGAGAGCTGAACAGTAAAAAAGGCTGAGCGCCGAAGCATTGATGCCTTCGAACTGTGGTGCTGGAGAAGACTCTTGAGAGTCCCTTGAACAGCAAGGAGATGCAACCAGTCAATCCTAAAAGAAAGCAATCCTCAGTTTTTGTCAGAAGGACTAATGGTGAAGCTGAAGCTCCAATACTTTGGCCACATGATGTGAAGAGCCAACTCATTGGAAAAGATTCTGATGCCCGGAAAGATTGAAGGCGGGAGGAGAAGGGGACGACAGAGGATGAGATGGTTGAATGGCATCACCGACTCAATGGACATGAGTTTGAGCAAGCTCTGGGAGATGGTGAAGGACAGGGAGGCCTTGTATGCTACAGTCCATGGGGTCTCAAAGAGTTGAACACACGTGAAAGACTGAACAAAATTGTTAGAAAAAGTAGACACTGATGCCTGGCTCCCAACCGAGTCTGGCACCCGGATCAGATCTGACCTTCCAGAGCTGAGAAGGGGTTTCATTTATGCCCCAGCGGAAGAGAGCCCTCCCTTGCTGGCAGCCCCTGAAAGACTCAGAGGTCGCCATGGCAGCACCCTTGCTGATCCTATTGCTGTCCTTTGCCCTGGGATCTGCTGCACAGGGTGCCCAGGGTGACAAGAGTTTGGAGATTATTGATGGAGTCCCATGTCCAAGAGGCTCCCAGCCCTGGCAGGTGGCCCTGCGCAAGGGCAGTCAGCCCCACTGTGGAGGCGTGCTGCTCAGCGAACAGTGGGTGCTCACTACTGCCCACTGCATGATGAATGAGTACAATGTGCACATGCACAGTGATCGGCTGGTGGGAGGCCAGAACATCAAGGCCACGTGGTCCTGTCCACTATCCAGGTTACTCCACACAAACCCACGCTAACAGCCTCATGCAGGTGAAGCTAAGTGGCTGGGCCAGGCTGTCATCCACTGTCAAGAACATCAACCTGCCTTCCCACTGTGACCCACCTCTTGCCCCAGACCACATGCATTGTTTATGGCTGGGGCACCACCACTAGCCCTGATGTGATCTTTCCAGTGCAGCTCATGTGCATAGATGTCAAGCTCATCTCCCCCCAAGACTTAAGGAAGGTTTTTAAGGACTTGCTGGGATATTCCATGCTCCGTGCTGGCATCCTGAACTCCAGCACCTGTGGAGTAGTGTGCCTGCAACAGTGACTCAAGGAGACCACTGATGTGCAAAGGTACCTTGCAAGGCCTGATGTCACGGGGAGATTTCCCTTGTGGCCAACGCAATGACCCAGGTGTCTATACCCAAGTCTGCAAGTTTGTCGATCGGATAAAAGAGATCATGAGAAGATACTGCTAATCTCTCCCTTCTCCCATCTCTCCATCCCTATGCCTTGGAACAGGAAATTCACAGAAATAAGGACATCAGTGACCTACAGTTCTACTTGAATTTATCTTTCCTCAGAGACATGTCAGAGCCTCAGCAATATGTGTATAACCCAACAATACGTGTGTAAGCCAAAAATACACGTGTACACCAATCAAATCAGTTAGGACCTAAAAACCAAAACAAATACAGAAACCTCAGTGCTGGTAAGGATGTAATGAGACCAGCCCTGTCTGCCACTGAAACTGTAAATTCATACAGTTTTTATGGAAGATGATTTCGCAATTTGAGTGGGAACATTTGTTCTCTACCTTTGACCTAGTATTTCTAGTTGTCTACTAAAAAAAAAAAATCCAAAATATGGAGCAAAGTTTGAATTTATCACAATATTGTTTTTCATAACACAATAGTGGAAACACTGAAGGTGTCTAGAAACAGTGGATTGGTTAAACAGTAGGCTGGTTTGAGGCAAGGATATTCTGAAGCGCTTAAGGATAATAATTATGCAGAATTCTTAGTATTATCTGAGGATGTTTATGCTATGTGACACTAAATGAAGGAAGGAAGATATAGAAATATATATGTATGTGATTCTCACTATGTAAAATGAAAATATTCATAAAATAAAACCTGAAAGGACATTTACCAACCTGCATTAAAAAAAAAAAAAAGACTTGCAAATCAATCAAGTAGAATTACAGAGCCCAGAAATAAGCCCACACCTATAGGGACAGTTAATTTATGACAAAAGAGCAAAGAAATACAATTGAGAAAGGATATTCTCTTAATAAACGATGTTGGGAAAACTGGACAACCGCATGCGAGAGAATGAAACTAGTCTACTGTCTTACATAGCAAAAAAAATTAATTCAGAATCATTTAAAGACTTTAAGACCTGAACCCATAAAACTCTTAGAAGAAAACACAGTATGCTCTTTGCCATTCATCTTAGCAATATTCTTTTGAATGTTTCCTCATGCAAAGGAAACAGAAGCAAAACTAAACAAACAGGACTACAAACTAAAATTTTCTGCAGAGCAAAGGAAACCATTAACAAAATGAAAATACAGCATACTTCATGAGAGAAAATATTTGCAAATCATATATCCAATAGGGAGTTAATATCCAAAATACACTACCCTGGTGGCTCAGATGGTAAAGCATCTGCCTGCAGTGCAGGAGACCCAGGTTTGATCCCTGGGTTGGGAAGATCCCCTGGCAGAGGAAATGGCTATTCACCCCAGTTCTTCCCTGGGGAATCCCATGGACAGAGGAGTCTGGTGGGCTACAGTCCATGGGGTCACAAAGAATTAGACATTACTGAGAAACTAACACACACGTCCAAAATATACATGAAGAACTTACACAACAACAACAACAAAACCAAATGGTTAGAGGATCTTAATAGACATTTTCCCAATGAAGACTTACATAGGACCAACAGGCATATGAAAAAATGCTCAACACTAATCATTACAGAAATGCAACTAAACCTACAGTGAGATATCATCTCACACTCATTAGAATGACTGTTGTTAAAAATATAGGGACTAACACACGTTGGAATGGGTGTGGTGAAAGGAAACGTTCATACACTGTTGATGGGAGCATAAAATGGTGCGGCCACTATGGAAAACAGTATGGAGATCCCTCAAGAAATTAAAAATAGAATTATCATGTGATCCAGCTATTCCACTTCTGGGTATTTATGCAAAGGCTACAAAAATTATGTGTGTGTGTGTGTGTGTGTGTGTGTGTGTATACATACACCTGTGTGTTCATGGCAGTAACTTAAAATAGCCAAGAATCAAAGTACCCATCAATGGATGAACTGACAAAGAAGATGTAGTGTAGATGAGAACATCAAAGTGCATACCATTTGGGGAAAAAAGAGACTGTGATTAATTAAAAGTAAGCATGTGTACCTAGTTATTTCTTTAGTAACCGCAAAACTCAGTGTGCTCTGCTGAACATTGGTTTAATGGAATTAGAAATTCTGTTTGAAGCCTGAAGTTTCCATACAGTTGCCAATTATGTCACTGAGGGCATGTTCACCCATGTTAAGAGAAAGTGGAATGTGGCCTGAGGTTGAATTTTGCATCCTGATGGCAGTGTCTTAAGTATAAAACCCCACTGTGAGGTCAAGATTAGAAAGATTAAGGGCACAGAGCCATTTTTCTTCGAAGAGCAAGCTCTAGACTTGTAGGTCTGCTTGATAAGAGGGCTTTGATCTTTCTCATTTTGTTAATCTGTAAATCCAATCACACTCACAGTTGAGCACAGGAATTTCATTCCGTCTCATAAGCAAGGCATTCCTCTGAGCTGCTATATGGTCAGGCAGAAATTCTCCCTGAGAGAATTCACGGTAAGTCTCATGACTTAGACTTCTGGTTACAAAATGCATTTTAGTTTTAAAAGGAGAAAGGAACAACATGATAACTATTGTAAATATTGTGTACAATTAAGATAGAGGTGTTAGAATCAGTAAATCAGATATTTTCTAACCCAGCATATTTATTGTATATATTCTACATATTTATATGTAGAATTTCCACCAGAAAACAAGTGTTAGCAAACTTAACCCATTATGTTGGATTTGTAAAGGTTTCTAGGATTGTGTGTGTGTGTGTGTGTGTGTGTGTATGTGTGTGTGTGTGTGTGTTAGTAGAACATAAACACAGCATTCATTATGGGAAATAGAAACATCATTGAGCTAACTTTCTAATCAGTCACTCAGGTAATGAAATTATTCAGTGGATGACACTGGGTCAACTGATTATTAAAAAATCATTACTTTAGTTCCTAAAAATCTGTTTCCCATGGATAAAAAATTTAAATGTTGGAAATTTGAAAAATTAATGTGTCAAAGGATGCCCATAGGACAATTTAAAAAAAAATATTATGTGCTTGGATTTTTGTGGTCTTAGGTGTGGCATGCAGGGTCTTTGTTGTGGAGCACAGGCTCTTTGCTGTGGTGTACAGACATCTCTTTAGTTGTGGCACCTGGTTCTGCAGTGGGCAGGCTCAGCAGTGGTGGTAGCGGGCTTAGTTGCCCCACCACATATGGGACTTCAGTTAGCCAACCAGGGATCAAACGCTTCACCTGCCCTGGAAGGTGGATTCCTAACCACTGGACCACCAGAGAAGTCCCTGACAACTTTTAAATAGTAATGTTTTAGGGAAAAAAGTTTATGAAACCTGAAAACCAGAGTGGAAATTATTGAAAATATTGTCTATGTAAACATTTTAAACAATTGAGGGTAAGAAGCCGTCTAAAAGAAAGTCAAATTAAACTACAAAATGTACAAAGTAAGTTAAGCCTCTGTATGTAAAAGTTAATATTTGTAACGTGTCGAAGAACTAATCTCTTGATTCTGCTTTAAAATCTTGCAAATCAATAAGAAAGGGACCAACTTAAAAGAAGTAGGAAAAGGGACAATGATTAAGAATAGGCATTTTAGACTGAAAGAAATATAAGTAACTCATAAACAAATGAAAATGTTCTATTTTAATCATACTAAAAGAAATGCAAAGGAAAATAATGAGTCTGTATTTCACATATCAAATGAGATAGATATGAAAGTTTGATAATACATAACCTTGGGAAAAGTGTGGAGAAATAAGGATTGTTTGTGTAGGTGTAAATTGAGAAACTCTTTGTAAAAAACTAACTGTATTGACCAAAAGGTAAAACTGTATGTAACTGTTTAATCTAGCAATCTTAGTTTTAGAAATTTAGCTAGTCATATTCACACATACACAGAGATACATGTACAAAAATAATTAGTGCAGTTTTATTTTAAAAGGCAAAAATCTGAAAATAACCTTGATCCTATCAATAGGGAGTGTTTACATAATTTGCATTATAGCTATACAACAAATATGATGCAGCTATTAAAGAATGTTTTTTGCCTGGGAAATTTCACAGGCAGAGGAGCCTGGAGGGCTGCTGTCCATTGAGTTGCAAAGAGTTGGGACACGACTTAGTAACTAAACAACAACAGAATTAAAGAAGGAGATACATTGATGTGTGTCAGAACAGAAATGACACACAAAATGAACAGAACGTATCTTTGAATGAATAATGGCAAAGTAGAGAAGCATGTATTAAAAAAACTCCAATATGTATAAATATGAAGAAACTATAGGCACTCATATCTATATAGCCGTGGCAAAATTTTGGAAAAATATATGTGAAACAGCTAATGATAAACTTCTCAGAAGTAATATTGGAGCTCTGCGATGGCAAGAAGATCAGTTCAGTTCAGTCGCTCAGTCGTGTCCGACTCTGCGACCCCATGAATCGCAGCACACCAGGCCTCCCTGTCTATCATCATCTCCCGGAGTTCACTCAAACTCACATCCATCGAGTCAGTGATGCCATCCAGCCATCTCATCCTCTGTCATCCCCTTCTCCTCCTGCCCCCAATCCCTCCCAGCATCAGAGTCTTCTCCAATAAGTCAACTCTTTGCAGGAGGTGACCAAAGTATTGGAGTTTCAGCTTCAGCATCATTCCTTCCAAAGAAATCCCAGGGCTGATCTCCTCTAAAATGGACTGGTTGGATCTTCTTGCAGTCCAAGGGACTCTCAAGAGTCTTCTCCAACACCACAGTTCAAAGGCATCAATTCTTTGGTGCTCAGCCTTCTTCACAGTCCAACTCTCAATCCATACATGACTACTGGAAAAACCATAGCCTTGACTAGACAGACCTTTGTTGGCAAAGTAATGTCTCTGCTTTGGAATATGCTATCTAGGTTGATCATAACTTTTTTCTTCCAAGGAGTAAGCATCTTTTAATTTCATGGCTGCAGTCACCATCTGCAGTGATTTTGGAGCCCCCAAAAATAAAGTCTGACACTGTTTCCCCATCTATCTGCCATGAAGCGATGAGACCATATGCCATGACCTTCATTTTCTGAATGTTGAGCTTTAAGCCAACTTTTTCACTCTCCTCTTTCACTTTCATCAAGAGGCTCTTTAGTTCCTCTTCACTTTCTGCCATAAGGGTGGTGTCATCTGCATATTTGAGGATATTGATACTTCTCCCGNTTTTTGTTCCGTTTCTCATGATGTACTCTGCATATAAGTTAAATAAGCAGGGTGACAATATACAGCCTGGACGTACTCCTTTTCCTATTTGGAACCAGTCTGTTGTTCCATGTCCATTTCTAACTGTTGCTTCCTGACCTGCATACAGATTTCTCAACAGGCAGGTCAGGTGTTCTGGATTCTCTTCTCTCTCAGAATTTTCCACAGTTTATTGTGACCCACACAGTCAGCAGGAAGATAAATTATTTTGAATTGATTGGCCCCAGCTACATGGCATGCAGTATTGTAGTTTCTCCATCAGGGATCCAACATGTTCCCCCTGCAGAGGAAGTGCAGATTCTTCACCACTGGACCACCAGGGAAGTCCTTGGATCTGTGTAACTTTTTGTACTATATAGATTCTTTTTACTGTGTATATATCTAATTTTTACAATAAAATATTTTAAAAATATCACTGCACTGTTCTCTAGATCTGCATCCCCATCCCTTCCCTGTAGATAGGTTCATCAGTACCATTTTTCTAGATTCCACATACATGCACTAAATATTTGTTTTCTCTTTCTAACTTAATTCACTCTGTATAACAGGATCTAGGTTCATCTACCTCTTTAGAACTGACTCAAATTCATTCTTTTTATGGCTGAGTAATATTCCATTGTATATACACAGTAGGGGAAGGAAAGAGTGGGATAAATGGAGAAAGTAGCATTGACATATATGCACTATCATGTGTAAAATAGTCAGCTGATGAGAAGTTGCTGTATAACACAGGGAGCTGAGCCTTACACTCTGTGAATACCTGGAGAGGTGGGATGCAGGGAGAGGAGGGAGGCTCTAGAGGGAGGAGATACATGTATAGTTATGGCTGATATGCATTGTTGTACAACAGAAACAAGCACAACATTGTAAAGCAATTTTCCTCCAATTAAAAAATTTAAAAAATTATTGCACTGAAGTTTTTAATGTATGACTTCAGAATAATGATATCTATTGAATGGGTGCCTATCATGTATCAAACACTGTGCTATGTTTTATAAATATTATTTCTTTTTTTAAAAATTATTTTATTGACATATAGTTGATTTACAATGTTGTGTTCATTTTTGCTGTACAGTAAAGTAATTCAGTTATATATATATATATATATATATATATATACACACACACACACATTCTTTTTCATATTCTTTTCCATTATGGTTTATCACAGGATATTGACTATAATTCCATGCTGTACAGTAGGATCTTGTTGTTAGTCTATTCTATATATAATAGTTTACGTCTTTCAACCCATCCCTCCCCAGCCCATGGCACCCACAAGACTTTTCTGTATGTAAACATTATTTCTAAACCTCACAGCAACTATGAGGTAGAAATTATTTCTGTCTTCAATTTAAAGGTGAGTAATGAAAGCTTGGGTATGTTAGGACTTACAGAAATTCACATAACTCTTAAGTGCTACATTTACTCCATCCCAAAGTCTCATTAACCAAATGAGTTAGAAGTTTGGGTTCTTAAGAAGCAATGCCAGGATCTAGCACATTTGTGAAAATGGGAACAATTTGTTTTCTTTTTGAAGCTTTATTGTTCATTAGATTCATAAAATGTTCATGGCAGAGGGAGGACCCCCTAATCCTGGCATGATTCAATAACTGGTGATGGTCTAGCCCTACTGTCATAAACAACTATAAAACTAGGTAAAGATGTGAAAAAACACTTTCAGACACTGTACAACAGACATAACAGAACCGTGATCCCTAAATAAGGGAAACAGGTAAAGTGAGCTCCATGGTTATTGCAGCATGCTGCTCAGAGGCACATTGTGGTTGTAGCATTTGGGACTGGAGACCAAGAAGAGCACAGGGGTCTGACTGAGTGTGGAGTTCAGAGTGTGGAGACCCTGTGGGGCCTGGAATTACAGACAGAGCAATAGGAGACAACTGTGCAGGAAAAGGACTGTAGACGACTGCATGAGACTCCCACTTACCGTTTAGCCCATACTGCAGTGTGCTTGCACCGGGCAAGACCCTGAAAGCCAGGGCAAAGCCAGTTGCCAGGGAGCTGAGAAGGCAGTGGAGATTCCAGAGTTTACATGTGATGTGAAGACACTTGAGTTTCACCCACCACAGACTTTGTTGATGGCCTCAGATAACTGACACTTTAGAAAGGCCACATCTGAGGATTTAGCCCAGCTCTAACAAAATTTATAAAAAGTCTTGATGATCAAGCTGATATACAAGTAAACCAATAGTCTGCATGTTAAAATTTCTGTCTTTAACTGGGACCAAAAACATAGCATCTTCAATATCTAGGATTAAGTAAAACATTATTAGACACGCAAAGACACAGCAAAATGAGGAAAATCAGTCAAGTATTAAGGACATGCAAAAGTGACAAAGATGGTAGAATTAACTCACCAGGACATGAAGCAACTATTATAAATGCAGTCAAAATACACACACAAGAAACCCACTCTATGAATAAGTTAATATTTGCAACATATATCAAAGAACTAATGTCTTGATTGTAGTTTAAAATGTTACAGATCAAGAAGAAAAAGACCAACTTAAAAAAAAATAGGAAAGGGGACAATGATTAAGAATAGGCATTCTAAGCAGAAATAAGAACTTAAAGGAATAAATGAGAATAAGGAGGGAAGAGATAAAAGTATTGTAATGGAAAAATGGAAACTATAAAAGAAAAAAATGAGCATTTTGGTATTGAAAAAAATATCTGAAAAATGTTTATCAGATAGATTTGTAAGTAAATTATAATCTGTAGAAAAAAACGTATCCATGACCTTGAAGACAGGGGAATAAAAATTATTAAATCTTAAATAAGGAGAAATAAAAAGAATCTCAGTGAACTATGGGATAGTAACAAGTAGTAAGACGTGTATTGGAGTCCTAGAAGAAGTCAAGAAAGAGCTAAGGGGTAGAGGGAGGCAACGTGTGGGAAAAATAGAGAAGGAAACGATAATTAAAATTTTTCAGATTTCATGTAAAATAGAAGCTCATAGATCCAAGATTCAAAAGCCCCAAGCAAGATAAAAATGACATCAATGCCCATTTTAATCAAAATATTGCAAACTAAGGATAAAGTCTTAAAAGTAACGAGAAAGAAGAGATACTACAGATGACAACAGAAATTCATAGAAGAAAGCAATAGAGAGAATTAACAAAGCCAAAGTTCGTTCTTTGAAAATAAATGTTAATGATGATAAACCCTTAGAAAGATAAATCAAGGAAAAAAAACCACAAAATGTATCACCAATATGAGGAATAAACAAAAGTATATCACTGTAGGTGTATGCTACAGGCACTAAAAGGAATATAACAAAATTCATGAACAACTTAATACCAATAAATTTGATAACTTAGTTTTTTGTACTTTTCCTGTGTTGATGCCTTTGTTAAGCCTTCTCCTCCCTTTGCATGAAATTTCTCATGACTTGAGGTGAAAAGGAAAAACCTGCAAAACGTAAGACCATATTGAATGCAGCAAGTGGTTCTAGATGCCACAGAAGCCACACCACATTTTCTAACATTAAGATAGTTTTGGTCGGCCCATGAGCTGAAGGACTTTCCTGCTTGATTATGATTTAGTGTCCTAAAATCTTTTCTGAGACAGGATGACACTTTTAAGATTCCTAGCATTAAGTACAGTTTAGGTTATTACTTTATTCTGGGATAATTAACTGTTCAGTTTGAATGTGTGGAATTTACTCCTCTCTCAGAATCCCTGACCTTCTGTGGCTTATTAACATTATTGCAGGTCAGTATATCTGTTGTTCTCTTGGGGTAGAGGAGAAAGAATGACTTAGCAGCTTTGGGAAATATGCTTCCATGTGCTTTCAGGCTAATGTTTATAGAACTGTTGTTGATAAAAGTTGAATGAGGCTAATGGAAGGATAAAATTCATTAGGGAGAAGAGTTTACACTTTCCTGATGGGATGTTGTGTTCCACATTCTTCAAAACAACTCTGAAAATTGAAATGGGAACCCCATGAAATGCTGTAGAATCCTGGAACAACAAAATAGGCTGGACTTTTGGTTAATTCAGTGAGCATGTACTGAGACCGTGTTAGGTGCAAGAATCGGAAAAACATAGATACATATGGTAACCTTGCCCTAGAATCAGTCTGCAGTGATTTTTATTAATAGCTGTTAGTGCACATGAATCACTTGGGAAGCTTTTAATAAATATTTATGGAAGGAACACACCCCAGGCAGTTAAGCCCTCATCTCTGGAAGTAAGGCTCAAGCATCTGCAGTTTTGAAACGCCCTGCATTACTTCTCATGTGCAGACATGGTTTACTGAGGGTGAAAGCACAAACAGATCAGAGGAGACAGAAGCTATGATTTAGTTGGTGTTGGATGTAGAGAAAAAAATCTGCATGAATTTTGAAGATTCAAAGGAGGTGGTTAGAAATGAAATGAGGTTTCTAGTAAGTGTAAAAGGAAGGATTTGATGGGAATTAATGAAGGAAGGGAGTAAGAGAAAACTTGCATGAGAGAAGGGTGAAAAGGGGGAAACACTAGCAGCTCTTCACTGCCCCCTCTTTTCTTCTTTTTCTTCCCCCTCCTCTTCCTCCTCCTCCTCTTTTTTTCTCTGTAACAGCAGGTCAGAGAACATGGGAGAGATTAAAATTAGGTAAACCTTAGGAATAGTGATGTGTCTGACAAAAGGTGAGAGAGTGTGGAGAAGAGGCTTTTACAGTGCTGATGGGAATGTAAATTGATAGAGCGACTATGGAGAACAGTGTGGAAATCCCTTAAAAACCAAGCATAGAACTACCATATGACCCAACATTCCTACTATTGGGCATAAACCCTGAGAAAACCATAACTCAAAAAGACATGTACCTCAATGTTCATTGCAGGACTATTTACAACAGTCAGGACATGGAAGCAACCTAAATGTCCATTGACAGATGAATGGATAAAGAAGGTGTGGTACATGTATCCAGGGAAATATTCCTCAGCCAAAAAAGAGGAATGAAATTGGATCATTTGTAGCGATGTGGATGAACCTAGAGTCTGTCATACCGAGTGAAGTAAGTCAGAAAGAGAAAAATATATGTTAATGCATATATATGGAATCTAGAAGAAAGGTACTGATGTACCTATTTGCAGGCAGCAGTAGAGGGGCAGATGTGGAGAGTGGACTGTGGGTGTGGGGGACAGAGAGAGTGAGACGAGGTGAGAGAGGAGCATTGCAGATGTGTGTGTGGAGTAGACAGCTAGCGGGAAGCTGCTACATAGCCCAGGAGCTCAACCCAGGGTCTTGTGACAACCTAGAGGGGTGGAGTCGGGGGGAGACTCAGTAGGGAGCAGGTATATGTATACTTATGGCTGAGTCATGCTGTTGTACAGCAGAAACTTAACACAACATTGTAAAGCAATTATACTCCAATATAAAGGTAACCTTTGGAGCGAGTTTCTAAGCTGGTGAAGATGAATGTTCAAGAAGGGACCGATACCACCTTTAGACACTTACTTAAATGTTATTTGTTGCTGTTTTGTGAGCAAGCTTATGGATTTTATGCATTATGACCTGACCAAGATAATAAACATTCTTCCTTGTCTCTTCCCTTTCCAGATGTGGGGGATCCTAGAAAGTCAGTGGGATTTTAGTTCCTCTGTGGCAGTCTCCACTGGACTAACACTGGAAAGTTAGTGGAGAAGGAAAGTAGGCTTTGGGACCTTGGCAAGTGCTGTTTTCTTACAGTTTTAGTTTAGAAAGTTTTAGTTCACTCGCACCTTACTTATGTGGAAGACTTCCCAGGTGGCATGGTGCTAAACAACCCAGCTGCTGATGCAGGGAACACAAGAGACGTGGGTTTGATCCCTGGATAAGGAAGATGCCCTGGAGAAGGAAGTGGCAACCCACTCCAGTATTCTTGCCTGGAAAATCCCATGGACAGAGGAACCTGGTGGGCTTCAGTCCATGGGGTCTCAAAGAGTTGACACGACCAAGTGCGGAACAGCTGCACTTTATTCCAGCTTAATTTGTCTTTCATAAGTCATCTCAATGTTCCTGTCTTCAGGCACGCCATCCCTGGACGACTCAACTCTATTTCTGCCTTTTAGGACACTGGGATAGAGAAGAATAATTGTGCTCCTTCCCTGATGCTCCTTGTCCTGAAATTTTCCTTTCAGCCCATGGAAATCATAAAGCAATGAAGATGTAGGAGTTTTTCTTGATGTAACAGTAGCAAAACAAAACAAAACAAAACCACATACATAGTACAACATAGTTCATGCAGAATTTTATAACATGTGTCCTCTTTGATGATTTCCAAATCCTTCAAAAGCCATTATTAAGAAATGGAAACAGACTTAAAAAGTTAAGGTTTTTTGCCAAAGTCATTTGGCCAGCACATGTTTTTTTCCAGACTTGTAGCAGACAGTGCCTTTCCTCCACGCCTTTCATATGCATTTGAAAGGCATTCCTTTCCAGTTCATCAGAAACGTGCCAGAAGCTCATAGCATCTGAAAGTCAGAAGAAATCTTAGGCCACTCGACTATGCACCCAGTGCAGTAATCCCCTCCACAGGGCTCTTTAAAAGGAGACAGTTAGCTTCATTGGAATATCCACAGCAGTGGGCACCTTATTCTTTCCTCAAGCAGCCCATTTTAGTGTTAAAGTGCCCTACTTATCATCTGCCTCCACACCAATATCTAGTATCAGCAAATTTACACAGATAACTTAATTCCTGCCTAAGTGTTAGCAACAGCAGCACCATTTCTGAGAATATTTGCGTTAGAAATAAAAGCCTTCATACAGAATACCTTAGTAGGAAGTAGTAAAACTAAAAGTGCAATGAGTGTGTGTGTGTGTGTTAGTTGCTTGTTGTGTCTGACTTTTTGCAGCCCCATGGACTTCTGCTAGGACTTTTGTGACCCTCCGCTGGGCTTCTTTGTCTATGGGATTCTCCAGACAAGAATACTGGAGAGAGTAGCTATTCCCTTCTCCAGGGAATCTTTCCGACCCAGGGACTGAATCCAGGTCTCCTGCAATGCAGGCAGATTCTTTACCATCAGAGCCACCACGGAAGCCTCAAAGTGCAATAACAGGCATCAGTAGGGGTTGTATCTGGGTTGTGCTGTACTAGGGAGCCTCGTCGTCCTTACTCCATGAGGAACTTCTGGTTTGTTTTGTGACCACATCCTTGGTACCTTCTGCCATTCTGTCTTGTGGAAAATAGTAACAGAAATTATTTCCGTAATTATTCAAGTAAGGAGCTCTTTAAAAACCCAGAGGCATAGTTGGGAACTGGTGAAAAACTTGCATTCCCCACCCTACTAAGAAAAAAGAACCCCAAGACTATAACAATATGCCTTGCTAGAACTTTAGAAACAATGAGTGTTGAAATGTGTGACATTTTATTTATTGATGTAGTTCTTAAATGTTTATTCAGCACCCAGTGTGTGCCAGTTGTTAAGCATAGTGCTAAAGATACAGTCCTGAGCAAGACCAGACAGGCCTCTGCTATTGTAGGGTCCAGAGTCTAGAAAGGAGGCCCTTGTTCATTTTCAAAATTGAAAGTAAATGCGAAGTTGCACCTGAGGTTTGCACTCAAAAAGTGATTTTGTATCTTGAGATTCAGGGAAAGCGACTCTATGGAGTTGACTGGTCTGAGATATGAAGGTGACCAACAACATTATTAGGAGAAAAGAGTAGAAGGAAAGGGGTGAGGAAGAAAAGTTTTTCTCCCTAAAGGTAACAGCATGTGCAAAGGCCCTGTGGTTGGTGGGAAGATGGTATATTGGGGAAGTGAAAGTAGTGCATTTGAAGAACAGGCACTGAGTGAATTCATAGTACCTGGTAAGGCCTTTCCCCGGAGAAGGTCAGATGTTCATTTCAACTAGTCACAATTTTTACTGTCTCTACAAAGTTGCTGGGGCTTCCCTAATGGCTCAGATGGTAAAGAATCTGCCTGCAGTGCAAAAGACCCAGGTTTGATCCATAGTCTGGGAAGATCCCCTGGAGAAGGGCATGGCAACATACTCCAGTATGCTTGCCTGGAGAATTTCATAGACAGAGGAACCTGGTGGGCTACAGTCCATAGGGTCTCAAAGAATGGGACACAACTGGCTAACTAACATTTTCACTGAGTTGGTAGCTTTTAGAGGTTATTCATCTTTCCAGTTGAATAGTTGGAATGTTTTTGTTTTTTCCCTCTGGTGAATATAACCTAGATTCATAGACAAAAAAAGTAAAAAAATCACTCAATCCTGAGGTGGCAAATAGGTATCATTTCTAGTGCCAGTCCTTCCAGACTCTTGACAGCTGCTTGAAGTCATATCATGACCAGGATTCTGACTCCTGTCTGTCTCAGGTTCCATCTTCTTTTTGTCTTGTGGTCAGACCCTAGCTCAATTCTAGCATCCTGATCACTCTGCTTTTCTGCCTTTGTCTTGGAAAGGAAGAAAGGCTATATTTTCCACTGGTGCTGAGACTTACTTGGAGCCTCTGGGTATTAAAAATAGAAGTGGACACCATTCGTAGCATCCACTTTGGAAGGGTAGTTTGCCTTTGAATGAATTCTGGAGCTATATCTTCATTCTCAGCTATTAAAAGCAATTCCAAATGGACTGGTGCTTTACAATTCTCTAAAATTTAGGCAAATGTATGCATTTGTTCTGAAAATTTGGGGGATAAATCCTTCCATTGATAACATTTCTGTTGTTTTTCAGTTTCTTTAAAAGAGATCAATGATACCAAATCTACAGAGGAAATTACAAAAATATATATCCAAACACTAATCAGTATTAACTTCAAGAACTTCAGGTTTTTAAGATTTGGGAAATTTGGCAGGAGAACTTTGTTTCAGATATTGCATGCTACCCAAGAAGATGAAATATTTAGAAACTGGAGATTGCTGGAGGCATAAAATATCAGTGTTGCAAAAACCTACAATGATAAAATATTTACAGCCTTTCCAAGTGGAATTTTAATAAAAGTGTCAGCAAGTAGAGCTTCAGGGTCAAATCTGTAGGCATATTGGCTGCCCCATGATTTTAGACACGTGGGAGAGGTTACCACGAAGAATGCAGATTTTAATTTATGGTTCTCATTAGTTTGGGGGCAAGTTTGAAGAATTGTTTTAAATGCATATTTATGTATGTTCATTCTACGTACTTTAAAAGTATAAAATTTCCCAACTGGTAGTAAAAATACTCTCTTTTAAGTTATAGAGTGTCTCAGATGTGTGGACTTAAAAAGCAAAAACAATATAAGTAATACAGGCTTCAAGTAAAAGATATCTATGGAGTCTCTTTGCAAGCAAGTAAACTATTAATGAATCACTCTTGTGCCCAAAGCAATTGGAATAGGATGAAATCAACTGAATACAGAGCAGAGGAATAGGCAAGCTCTTTTGAGAGTCTAATATGTACCAGGCTGTTTGCTGCATACTTTATACATACTATGCCCTTTAATATTCATAAAGATATTTAACACAGATAGCACCAGTCCTGGATTGCAAAGGAGGGAATTGAGGGTCTATAGGATAAGTCACTTACGCGACGTGCACGTCTGGGATCTGAACCCATGTCTGTCTGGCTTAGAGATGCTTCCTCTCTTTCCCACTCCCTGGAAATACCTGTTGAGAAGACAAATAATTCTACTTTTTCTGTCCCCTAGTTCAACACCCACAGGAGACTTGCTTTGGATAGTTTTTAGTAGCTACATTTTGAGATTAATGGAAAGTTGGAGACTTTGAATTGTCTTTGTCATAACCCTCAGTAGAGAGCAGTATGTTTGATGTAATGTATCTACATGCAATTTGAAATGGTTTTCTTTTTCCTACATGCGTTGACCCAGATTCCAGCAAACACCGCCTCTCCTGATTTCTAACCAGATTTTTGCCTTCTCATAATGTACCACTTTTGGTATAGACATCTTGTGATCTAGAGTTTCAGAGACTCTTTCAAAAGTTTTCTGGAGAAGGATTTAATGACCCTTGACATGATCACCTTCTAAATGTCAGTGGAAATGGAAGATCAGGGAGCATGTGACTCAGCAGTAGTCATGCAGCTGCCTGACTTTAAAATCACGTAAAGGGAAAGGGGGCCAAATAACATGTACCAAGGTGTCTCAGACAGTAAAGACTCTGCCTGTAATGTAGGAGACCTGGGTTTGATCCCTGGGTTGAGATGATTCCCTGGAGAAGGGAATGGCAACACACTCCACTATTCTTGCCTGGAGAATTCCATGGACAGAGGAGCCTGGCAGGCTACAGTTCATGGGGCTGCAAAAAGACAGACATGACTGAGTGACTAACACTTTCACTTTCAAGGCACAAATACCTACACGGGAATAGTGTGTACAAGAAATGTTCCTTTCGAAGACTTGGTTTGTACCCTCATTTATAGCACTCATCACAGTCCGCTTTACATTTGGAATAGTAAGTATGAGTCTGTCTTTTCAACTAGGTTGTCCATACCCTCTGTTTCATTTCTGTGTGGCCCAGTGGCCCGCACAAAGTCAGCCTTCAAACTGTGTGTGCTGTATGGATTGGAAGTGCACACACCGAAGCAGGGTCAGGCACACTCTCCTGTTGTGAAGCTGGGTGGTGCAGCCGCAGGAGTGTGAACATTGGAGTCAGAGATTCCCCATTGTTTACCTGTGTGCCTCAGTCACTCATCCATGAAGTGGGACCAGTAGTCCTTTGTTTTCTGAGAGTCTGGGAAAAATAAATTAAAAAAAAACTTTTTAAGTTTCTCATCACATACTTGCAGTGAAACAAGTTTCGAGTCCCTGCCACCCCCTCTTGCTCCTCAAAGCAAAGGCTTGAGGAGTCAAAGTGCCTCCCCACTATCCTGGGCACCTCATGGAAGGAGCCTGTATTCCCTACAATTCCTTACAACCCCTGCCCCTTTCCAAATCTGTATACCGTATCTGACACCAAGGAAAGAGTTATGTTTAAGTATTATCCCCACCCCGCCCATCATCTGTCCTGTATTTGACTCTCATCTGATCCATCAAGGATATTTCATGCCTTCAGTTTAGCAACCACACTCTTGAGTCAAACAAGCTGCTTTCTTTCCTCAGCTTCCTCACTAAAGCAGTTCACTGCCAGTTCACACCCGAGGGTGCTTTTTATTCTTCTTTTTAAACAAACTCAGTCTGTTTCCAAGACTGAATAACCATTTCTGTTGAACTCCATCAATCCTACAAAACGAGGCCAAGAAGGTGCTGGAAAAACACATTTCTTTTACAGAAATAGAGATGACTTAATGCGTTGGTGATTAAGGTGGCTGCTGTAGATGGCTCATTTGTAATCAGGGCTACTTAAGCCTTCTTTTTCCAAAGAAAGGAAATTCAATATGTTTATAGTCCTAGCTCCTTCATAATATTAAACATTTTATATTTGTTTCCTTTTAACCTCATGGAAATGTTTGGTGAGTAAATGAATACATATATGTATATATGTAATGTGATGCTGAAGCTGAAACTCCAATACTTTGGCCACCTCATGCAAAGAGTTGACTCATTGGAAAAGACTCTGATGCTGGGAGGGATTGGGAGCAGGAGGAGAAGGGGATGACCGAGGATGAGATGGCAGATGGCATCACAGACTCGATGGACTTGAGTCTGAGTGAACTCTGGGAGATGGTGATGGACAGGGAGGCCTGGTGTGCTGCGATTCATGGGGTCGCAAAGAGTCAGACAGGACTGAGCGACTGAACTGAACTGAATGTGTATATTATGTGTGTGTGTATATATATATATATATATATTCAGTAATACGTATGAAAAAGTATATTTCATATATGTCATCCAGCATACTTCCCACACAATAGCAGACATACTAGATGTTATTTTAATACTGTTTTTCCAGATTTTAATATGAAATGAATATCATCACTACCAGGCAAGACAATAAAGTGCCAAGGGTACTTTTTTAATCAGTACAGCAGAATTTATGTGTTCAAATCATTGAGGTACATCTGTATCTCACAGTGATCTCTTTAAGAAGCAGCACATTTAAATCAGTAGTTTCACCCCTGGTGCATAATATGGTGGAACTATTCATAAGGAATCTGGTATATAATACATCATGAAGATAATTATCGTCACCATCATTAAAATGGCTAGTGGGAATTCCATGGTGGCCCAGTGGTGCTCTCAATGCCAAGGGGAAGGGTTCAGTCCCTAGTTGGGGAACTAGCATCCTATAAACTGCAAGGTCTAGTCAAAAGTTTTTGACTGTCTAACAATACTCCTTTACTCTTGGACTAGCATGTCCTTTCTCTGCAGAACTGTTTCTTCCTCCCTCATGTCTCAGCCCTGCACACCTGAGTGGCGCCTCTTGGTCACAGCTGATTGGCCTTAGCTAGGCCAACCAAACCCCTTCCCAGCATGTTTCTAAACAAGAACTGGAAGAGGATCCAGTCACCTTTAGAAATTAAAACTCTCAAGAATCATGAGGCTTAAAAGCTTGCTGGTGTAATGTTTCCTGATGTATGAAAGACTCAGTCTTCAATGAGAGAGAAGGAACTGAGGCTCTGCCCTATCATTGAACTGTTGTTTCTTGAAGTCAGTACTCAAAATGAGAGAGGAGATCAGGGCTGGCTTATGAGCATGTGACCTGTGCAAAAATTAGAAGGGCCTCATTCTGGCTTTAATGTTCTGCTGTTTCTCTCTTGACATTCATAATTTTTTTAGCAAGAGTCCCCATGCTTTCATTTTGCATTGAACCTAGATAGGATATCCTTGTTCGGATATGGTAGTTCAATACTTGACACACAGTGACTACTCGATAAGTGAATGAATTCATCAAGGAATAATTTTTTTCCTTAAACATAAGTTGGAAGTTTCCTAGTAGAAAGGGAAAATATTTTTCAATACAGAAAAATATTTGTGTGGAAGCACAGAGGAGAAAAGAACTTCTGTGATTCCAGAAATGATAGGAAATTTGAATTCATGACAAGCCCAGCCTATTTGGACTTCCTTGGTGGCTCAGACAGTAAAGAATCCACCTGCAATGCACGAGACCTGGGTTCGATCCCTGTGTTGGAAAGATCCCTTGGAAAAGAGCATGGCAGCCCAATCCAGTATTGCCTGGAGAATTCCATGGACACTGGAGCCTGGTGGGACAGTGGAGTCCACGGGGTCACAAAGTTGGACATGACTGAGTGGTTAAGCACAGCACAGGGAGAGATGAAGTTGAAAAAAAACATAATGAGAATTTTGAAAGCTTTGCATGCCATTCTGAAGAGGCTGCTGCTGAAGAAGCTGCTGTTGCTGCTGCTAAGTCACTTCAGTCGTGTCTGACTGTGCGACCCCATAGACAGCAGCCCACTAGGCTCCTTTGTCCCTGGGATTCTCCAGGCAAGAATACTGGACTGGGTTGCCATTTCCTTCTCCAATGCATGAAAGTGAAAAGTGAAAGGGAAGTCACTCAGTCGTGTCCGACTCTTAGTGACCCCATGGACTGCAGCCCACCAGGCTCCTCTGTCCATGGGATTTTCCAGGCAAGAGCACTGGAGTGGGGTGCCATTGCCTTCTCTGCTGAAGAGGCCAGGCTTTATTATATGGCTTAAATAATTCATGTAAGTCCAATAAAAAGGTAAATAACAGGGATGTGGTGTAAAGTTTAGAAAGTTTCTTTGGCTGGTGACAGATGGACTGAGGACTAGGTAAGTTTCAAGGGATACTCAAGCAGTAGTGGTATGTTGGGAAGGAAAAACAATTTTTCTCCTACTTTTCTTAGTTGTTGGAAGACCCCCTGGGATAAAAGATGGATCAATAAGAGAAAAACAAACAAATTTATTACCGTGTATATCTGCTGTATTTATGAAAGATAGCCAGGGAAAAATGAGTAACTCTCTGAGGTGGATTAGAACTCTGACTTAAGTACTATCTTTGGCTAAAGACAAAAGAAGAAAGGTGTGTATCTCGTGGGAGGAGAGGTATGGGGGAAAAAGTTGTAGAAGAGTTACCAGGAAAAGCATGATAATCAAGGTCATGTTTTTTCCACTGACTTAAGTTGGTGCCTTCTCCATAGATAAAATTCTGTTTGGTTTAGTTATCCTTCTTCTCTTGGTACTGAGAGGAAGGCTTCCTTATGAATGGATATTTCCTTTACAAATGCAAATTTCCTACAAAGGAGTAATTTCTGCCCTGTGTTCAGAGTCTCTTCTGTGTCTGCTGTTTGTCAAAATAATCAACCCCCCAAATCCTTATGACAAAGAAGCTTATTTTGGGATGGCATAGTGTGCTACCATTAACCTCTCAATCATGTTTTTCAGTTTCCAGTGTACATCTTACTTATATTTCCTCCATGGGTAATTGATTTTTTAATCCATATTTTAAAATCTATTGTTTTAATTTTTCAACTACTTCTCACTAGCATATAAAAATAAAATTAGTCTTTAAAAAATTACTGACTTGTCTTTGCAGCGAACTATTTTTGCATAATTGTACACTATGATTAAACATTTTGAAGGTTCAAATTTGTACATTTTTATTATGTATCTTTTCTCAAATGTATTTATTATATATGTTAGATTATTTGAAGAATTTCCAATTATATAATCAGTTCACCAAACAGGCTCAGTTGCATATATTCTCATGAGATATCTTCTCTCAGGGGTTTAATAATCTTAAACTCAATCTAATAAAATATAAGCATCATGTATTCAATCCAGATCTGCTCCATCCACAGCCCATCCCCATCTCATTTGGTAGCAACTCCATCCTTGCAGTGGCTCCAGCCAAAACTCTTAGAGACAGCCTTGATGCCACTCTTCACATTCCACATCTTAATAAGCAGATCCTGGTGACTCTAGCTAAAATACATCCAAACTATAATTCAACTTTTATAATTGACCTAGTGAAAGTGAAGTGAAGTCACTCAGTTGTATCCAACTCTTTGTCACTCCATGAACTGTAGCCTACCAGGCTCCTCCATCCCTGGGATTTTCTAGGCAAGAATACTGAAGTTGGTTGCCATTTCCTTCTCCAGGGGATCTTCCCAACCCAGGGACCAAACCCAGGTTTCCTGCATTGCAGGCAGATGCTTTACTGTCTGAGCCACCAGGGAAGCCCATAATTGACCTAGGCACAACATAAAATATTTATATACAGAAGAAAATATAAGATTTCTTAGCTTTGACAGTCAAAAATCAATACATATAATTTGACAGTTGGCTCTCCGTATCCACAGCTCCATGTCTGAGGATTCAATAAACTGTACATAGTTCATGTAGTACTGTAGTACATAAGAAAATCTGTGTGTAAGTGGACCCACACAGTTCAAACCCATGCTGTTTAAAGGTCAACTGTATATGAAATTCAGAGACTTTTCTAGACCCAAGATTCCATGGTTTCATAGTATTTCATGTTACATAGTTAAGTAAAGATATATAGAGGTGATTCTCCCTAATTCCACCAGATTGTGAGCTCTTAGAAGGCAGATACTTCTTCACCTCTACAAATCTAATATGTAGAGTAGTGTTCTGTACATAGAATGTCTTTTAAAAATCTTTCTTAAATTATTTTCTATCATTTATAATTTTTATACAGTTAATAGAACCAATAAATCACTCACAATACCTCTGATATTATGAAATTCTCTAAATACTGGCAGTATAGAGGAGAGGTATAATATCTGCCCTTATGATATATAGCAGAGAAAATAGCATGTTCTAGCAGCAAAAATAACAGAAAAACAAATATGCACACACACAGATAGTATGAAATAGTGTCACATAATGATGTAGTAGAGTATGAGATTTTTTTTTTTTTCCAGAAAAACTTGGGTTCAAATGTATATGCTGCTGCTTTAGCTACTGTTAGCATGGAAAGATTTCCTGGTTTTTGTGTGCTGCTTTTATAAAACTGGAGATAACAGTTTATTTTTCAGAAATGTTATGAGGATTATATTACATAATATGTGCAAAGGGAGAGTATTATTGGGAAAAGTAACAACTGTGAGATTCTTAGGCCAAAGAGCAGAGTCAAACTGGCTTTGCTTTTATCATCATATTTTTGCTTATATTATTATTATGCTCATATTTCCTCATTACCTAAGATTGACCTGTGATAATAACAGTTCAAATTGTCCCACATAATCTTGGGATCCATTCATGAGTTTGCTCTCTCCCTTCAGCCATGTGCTATCTTCAATTCTTTTGAGATCTTACTGTCCTTCAAGTATTGTGTTATAGCATATATTACAGCCTTTAATCCCAACAACCAGTCTTGCCAAATAGTTATTATTTTCCTGATTTTACAGAAAATGAAATGATGCTTAGAGGGATTACATAGTTTGTTCAAATTCATACCACTAGGAAAAAGTGGAAACAGTGACAGATTTCATTTTTCTGGGCTCCAAAATCACTGCAGATGGTGACTGTAGCCAAGAAATTAAAAGACACTTGCTTCTTGGAAGAAAAGCTATGACAAACATAGACAATGTATTGAAAAGCAGAGACATCACTTTGCCAACCAATGTCCATATAGTCGAAGCTATGATTTTCCCAGTATTCATGTCTGGATGTGAAAGTTGGACCGTAAAGTAGGCTGAGCGCTGAAGAATTGATGGTTTTGAATTGTGGTGTTGGAGAAGACTCTTGAGTCCCCTAAATAGCAATGAGATCAAACCAGTTAATTGTAAAGGAAATAAACCCTGAATATTCATTTGAAGGACTGATGTTGAAGCTGAAACTCCAATACTTTAGCCATCTGATGTAAAGAACTGACTTATTGGAAAAGACCCTGATGCTGGGAAAGATTGAGGGCAAGAGAAGTGGGACACAGAGATGAGATGGATGTCATCACCGACTCAATGGACATGAGTTTGAGAAAACTCAGGGAGACAGTGAAGGACAGAGAAGCCTGGTGTGCTGCAGTTCATGGATTCACGAAGAGTCAGACATGACTTAGCAACTGAACAACAAGAAAATACCACAAGAAAGAGCATAACTTTAACCCAGATTTTCAGACTAAATCTTGCTGTTAAACACCACTTTCTGTTACTTTTCAAATATTTTCGGAACACCACACTAGAGATAGGGTACTGTGTAGAGCACGTGAAAAAGGCTAGTCAGTTTCTGGCAAATTAAATAAGAAATTTCTGTTTGGGCCCCTGAAGAAAGAAGAAGGTAAGAGTGGCCAGGACAACAGTGAGTAACTAATGTCAATGAAAAACTGTTGCCTGCCATATCAGTCTACAAAGGATATTGCAGCTGTCAAGTCATCACATTAGAGTGGCCCAATGATGAGCCTTGGGGGACCTCAGGATAGAAACAAGGTGCCCACCATCTAGCTGGCAGCAACTGCAGCCACACCTGAGGGTGCAGCCTGAGGAGACTCAGGATAACAAAGCCCAGGGCACTAGCCCCAGGTGGTTGAGGTGTATCAAAGGAGTGATTTCAGTGAGCCCAGACTCTTGAATCTTCTGGCATATAGAAAAACACTAAATTCTTTAACTTGAGATACCTGGTTTTCTTTAACAGTGATCATTTGATGTTCCAACTGCCTGGTTTTTGTTGCAAAAACCCCTATATATCTTAGCTTCTCCTTTAGTTTTTCAAAGCAGTCCCTTAGCACTATCTGAGGGGCTGTGTTTTGGGCTTAAGTCCCCAATTATGCCCACCAAATAAAACATAATTCTCAGCTTTTAGGTTGTGCGTTTGTTTTTTTTTTCAGTTGACACTTATGACCGATAGGACCCACGTGGGGTCTCATTGATAAGATGGCTCCTTATGTCGACCTTGCAAACAATAAATCACAGTGATCTATGAGACTGACTGAATTTCCCAAATGGCATCCTGTTTCCTCACTGGCGCCTATCTTCTCAAAGCTGTGAGACTACCAGATTCCCATCCCTTCAGAGAATTTTTCATTGGTGGGTTATAAGAAGGACTCCTGTCAGAAAGGGAGAATGCTGGTTCTCCTTAAGGGCCAGTCAACCTCTCTTTTCCCTCTAATAAATTTCCTTTTCTTGCCTGACTGCCCAGCTCGCTCTCTTTTTCTCTGCACTCGCCGTACAAAGACTCACAGTTTTTTCTTGATAGAGCACGTAGGATAAGGCGGATGTTGGAGTCAGACATAGTTTGGGTTTGAATCTCAAAGTCACTCACTGACAAGAACTGGGAAAGTTGTTTAGCTTCTCAGAGTCTCATTTTTAAAGGAAGATGGTAATTGCAAAGGAAGATGGTAATTGCAAACCTGCTGGGTTTTTGTTTGCCTTAAAGGAGATAATGAATATGATTTGGTCACACTTAGCACACACAGGCACTCCTGGGAAGACAGTTCTCTTTTTCCATTTCATGGGTTAGTTTTGAGCTAAGTATCTCATTCTCATTTTACAATAAGGCCCTTTCTTCAAGAGAGTTAAACTGGCTAAGGAAAACTGTTTTCTATTTTCTCTACTCCAAAAGTGGTTGACACATGTAATCTTTTATTCAACACGTTCATTCAATATAGTGATATACCACACAACGTGCTGGACATCAGTGTAAAAAGAAAAAAAAAAAAGCAAGAGCTTCAGCATAGGATACCTATGGGAGCCCTGGCTCTATCAGGTGGTATAATCTTGGACAATTAGCTCATGTTTCTAAATCTCACTTTGTTTATGTAAAATGAACAAAATGCTGTCTCTTTTATTATAGGACAGCTATAAGGATTAGAAGAGATGATTAAAATTGCTTTGCATGTAAGAAGGGGTTAGTTTAAGAGCTATTTCTCCTGACTGTGATACCCTTGGGTAGAATCAGGCTGCTTGACTAGCTGTAAACCAAGTGATGGTGTATTGGAAACGTTTAACGACAGGCTCTCTGGCGGGAAAAAAGTCTCTGGTTGTAGCATTTGATGATGTCTGTGATATAAATTCTTCCAGGCAGCTCCAACCTACCACTGACAACTGTTTCTCTTGCTCTATCTTAATAGCATGCAAGTCCAGGGATTTCCTTTGTGATAAGGTATTGGCAAGTTCCAGAGATTAGGGTGTGGACATCTCTGGGGGGCCACTTTTCTTTACCACACATGGCTACCATTTCTTTTGCTTTCTGTGCATTACTGTATCCTGTCAACAACATGATTAAAGAGAGACACTTACCCCTACTTTGAGGATGAGGGAAATGTGACTCAGAGAGATGAATTTGCCAGAAGTAACCTAGGCAGCAAGTGTCAAACAGGTCTGAACTGGCGTCATTCAATTCCCAAGACCATTTATTTCTTGTCTTCCTTTTGTTGTCTCCTCTATCAAGGATACAGTAAATCAATTCCCTGGTTTAATAGAGAATTTCCATGGCAACAGTTGGGTTGCTGTGGTGGTGCATGGAATGATCTAGAGTTAATCTGAAAATAGGAGTTGCTCTTGGTGGCATGTCCAGAGAGCAACGCCCCCCCCCCACTCCCCCCTCCCTCCCCGAGAGTATTTGTAGATATTCTAGAAATACTAAGTTTATTTTAACAAGGTTTAACTAGTTTCAGTTCAGTTCAGTTCAGTTCAGTTCAGTTGCTCAGTTGTGTCTGACTCTTTGCGACCCCATGAATCGCAGCACGCCAGGCCTCCCTGTCCATCACCAACTCCCAGAGTTCACCCAGCCTAGGTTAATTTCACAAAGCTTTGCCCACGGTGGTCACACAGGATATTTATTTAAAATTAAAAAAATATGAGAAAATCAAATGAATCCTTTCCAAATAGCTGTGTTAGAACTCAAAGCTGTCTTATGGAACAATAAAAATAGGAAAAAAAGAGTAAATTCCACTTTAATTTCGGACAGCTTTATTGTCATCTTTGGGAGAGAAAGAGAGCTCAAAAAAGCCATGCCTCATAAAGCCATTTTCTGAAAGGTAATCCAAGTACTCCTTAAGAAAATATGTTAACTCAGTTTCCATAGGAATCATCCCTAATGTTGATATTCTATAGCTGACAGAAGAAAGACACAATGACAGAAACCAAAATGTGTAGCTATAGAGATTTCTTGTTCATTATCACATCCCATTTGATTTTTCCTTGAAGTGTTAGACATCAGACCCTATTATATTTTGAATACAGGAACTGACCCATTCAGTTTACATCCATATCATCTAGCATTGTGGCAAATGGGAACTATGTTCTCATACATGTTGGTAGAATGAAGGTGAATGTTACATTATCCTGGTAAAGTGGTTCCCAAATGCAAGCAAGCCTCAGATTGGTAGTCCTAGAATTAGCTAAGCCTGTTGTTCAGTCGCTCAATCATGTCCAACTCTGTGACCCCACTGACTGCAGCAGGCCAGGCTTCCCTGTCCATCACCAACTACAGAGCTTGCTCAAACTGAGGGCCACTGAGTCAGTGATACCATCCAACCATCTCACCTCTATTGCCCCCTTCTCCTCCTGCACTCTTATCTTTCCCAGCATCAGAGTCTTTTCCAATAAGTCAACTCTTCCCATCAGTTGGCCAGTGTATTGGAATTTTAGCATCAGCCCTTCCAATGAATATTCAGGACTGATATCCTTTAGGATTGACTGGTTCAATCTTGCTGTCCAAGTCACTCTCAGGAATTCTCTCCAGAACCATAGTTCAAAAGCATCAATTCTTTGGCACTCAGCTTTCCTTATGGTATAACTCTCATATCCATACATGACTACTGGAAAAGCCATAGCTTTGACTATATGGATCTTTGTCAGAAGAGTGGCATCTCTGCTTCTTAATATGCTATCTAGGTTTGTCATAGCTTTTCTTCTAATAAGCAAACATCTTTTAATTTCGTGGCTGCACTCACTGCCTGCAGTGATCTTGGAGCCGTAGAAACACTAGTTGATATTTTATTATAAATTATTTAAAATTGTCTACATTATGTCTACATAAAATATGTCTGCAGCACCTGAAAGTGTGCTCCACGGGGAAAATGACCCATCTTTCCTGTTCACCATTCTATTCCCAGTGCCTTTTGTGGACCCTACTCTTCAGTTACTAGTTGGATAGAGAAATAAATGAAAGAGAGTGAGTGAGTGAATAATCTTGGGAATGAAGTGATTAAAAAGGAAATTCCGAGTTTCTTTTCAAATACTAACTTGAGAGGTCAAGCATAAAATATAGAAAGAGTGCTGGTCATATAAAATATATACTTTGTGTTCTAGTCATATAGGATATATGCTTTCTGTTCCCACGCTCTTCTCGCCAAAATGGAATATAAAATTCCTCAACTTGAAGCGGTAGTCAATATCATTTAGTCTCAATGTGATAAAAATAAACTCCACAGTTTCAGTCTAACACAGTAAAACATAGCTTCTTTTTCCTGTCACAACTCCTTGAGCGGTTCTCCTATAAGCTGTGACTTGGGGAGCTCAACTCTTTCCATCTTGTGGCTCCACCATGGAGCTCTTTGAAATCTTTTGAACTCTTTCTTTTCAAAGCTTTAAAGTGGGAGTAGAGAGAACAGGGAAGGTACATGTGGCATGTTATGGCCAGGACGTGAAATAATATACATGACTTCCTCCGTATTCCATTAGCATGGTCTCATCGAGGTGTAAGGGGCTGAAAAATGTATCCTGTGTGCCAAGGAGGAAAATTATAGTTTAGTGAACACATAGCATTGCCTCTTGTTATTTTTTCTACACTGAGTTTATTTTATTTTATTTTTTATTTTTACTTTATTTTACTTTACAATACTGTATTGGTTTTGCCATACATTGACATGAATCCACCACAGGTGTACATGCATTCCCAAACATGAAAATAAGATGAGCCATACTATTTCTAGTCATAGCCAACAGATATAGAAAACATAAATGGGAAAAAATAGTATATACAAATTCTTTAATAATGACCCAGTATTAAGATGTCACTGAATTCATTCACTAGATATATATGAAGTTATTACTATATACCACTCTGTGTCTTATAGCCTACAGTTTAGAAAGAAAGATGAGTGTATTGATAAGAATAGGTTGTGGGAAAATCGTAATATTTTAAAATGATAACAATTACTAAGATTTTGAACATTGGCTGAGTATCAGGCACTTGAAAGATGATATTGCATTTATTTTTCAAAATGATAAGAAGTAAACACTATTGTTGTTATTTTGTGGATAGGTAAATCAAGCCTTAGACAAAATCAGAAGCTTACTCAAGGTCACACAGTAATTAATATACTTCAAATAACTGAATAGGCAGTGATTAGTCTTGGTAATGGGCTTCCAAGGTGCCTGAGTGGTAAAGAATCTGCATGCCAAGCAGGAGATGCAGGTTCAATCCCTGAGTCAGGAAGATCCTGCACAGAAGGAAATGGCAATGTACTCCAGTATTCTTGCCTAGGAAATCCCATGGACAGAGGAGCCTGGTAGGCTACAGTCCATGGGGTCAGAAGAGCCTGACCTGACTTAGTGACTTAACAATAACAGCAGCCTTGGTAATGAAAGTTTCTAAAACAAGAATGAGACAGTTTTATCTCACATTATGTCACATAGAATGAAACTATGTAAAACTTCCAGAGGAAAACCCACATGAGATGAGCACTGAGACTGTTCCATGAGCACACAGAGATTCTCACCAGCTCCTTTGTGAGGAAGAACCAGAGATGAGATCCACTATACGTCCCTTCGGTCTGCTGCACAGAGCACTGGAGATAAAGCCCACAGACTTCCCATAATGGAGTGTGTGCCCTACTTCTTTTAAGCAAATATTTTTGTCTTTTTGTAGTCCCAACTTAAAAAAAATCAGCATCACTGCAAAACACTATATCTCCTTATCCCTTTATCTATCCATCCACCGTCTGTTTAGTCTACCATTTACCTACTTATCTATCGACCATCTATCTAATATCTAATATCTATCACCTTTATCTATCTATCTGGTGGTGGTGTTTATTCACTAAATTGTGTCCAGCCCTTTTGTAACCCCATGGACTTCTGAAGCCCACCAGGATCTTCTGTCCATGGGATTTCCCAGGCAAGAATACTGGAGTGAGTTGCCATTTCCTTCTCCAGGGGATCTTTCTGATCATTTGTCTACTTATCTATCTATCATCTATCTTATCTGTCTAGTCTTTCCCTCATACCTATCTGTATAGTATTGTTGTCATTTATTTGCTAAGTCATAGCCAACTCTTTTGTGATCTCATGGACTATAACCTGCCAGGCTTCTCTGTCCATGGCAAGAATACTGGAGTGGGTTGCCATTTTCTTTTCCAGGGCATCTTTCTGACCCATGGGTCAAACCCATATCTCCTGCATTGGCAGTCAGGTTCTTTACCACTGAGCCACCTGGGAAGGACATCTATCTTGTATATTATCTGTCTATCTGTCTATCATCTATCAACTTATCTATCTATCTATCTAATCTACTTTACTTACCTATTGATCATGCAAAGATGGGCACAATAAAAGAAAGAAATGGTATGGACCTAACAGAAGCAGAAGATATTAAGAAGAGGTGGCAAGAATACACAGAAGAACTATACAAAAAAGATCTTCATGACCCAGATAACCACAATGGTGTGATCACTCACCCAGAGCCAGACAACCTGGAATGAGAAATCAAATGGACCTTAGGAAGCATTACTATGAATAAAGCTAGTGGAGGTGATGGAATTCCAGTTGAGCTATTCCAAATCCTAAGGGATGTTGCTATTAAAGTGATGCACTCAGTATGCCAGCAAATCTGGAATACTCAGCAGTGGCCACAGGACTGGTAAAGGTCAATTTTCATACCAATCCCAAAGAAGGGAAATGCCAAAGAATGCTCAAACTACCAAACAGTCATACTCATCTCACACACTAGCAAGGTAATGCTCAAAATTCTCCAAGCCAGGCTTCAACAGTACGTGAACCATGAGCTTCCAGATGTTCAAGCTGGATTTAGAAAAGACAGAGGAACCAGGGATCAAATTGCCAACATCCGCTGGATCATCGAAAAAGCAAGGGAGTTCCAGGAAAACATCTACTTCTGCTTTATTGACTATGCCAAAGCCTTTGACTGTGTGGGTCACAATAAACTGTGGCAAATTCTTCAAGGGATGGTAATACCAGAACACCTTACCTGCCTCATGAGAAATGTGTATGCAGGTATGAGGCAACAGTTAGAAGTGGAAATGGAACAACAGATTGGTTCCAAATCAGGAAAAGAGTACGTCAAGGGTGTATATTGTCACCCTGCTTATTTAACTTATATGCAAAGTACATCATGAGAAATGCTGGGCTGGATAAAGCACAAGCTGGAATCAAGATTGTTGGGAAAAATAACAATAACTTCAGATACGCAGATGATACCACCCTTATGGCAAAAAGTGAAGAACTCAAGAGCCTCCTGATGAAAGTGAAAGAGGAGAGTGGAAATGTTGGCTTCAAATTCAACATTCGGAAAATAAAGATCATGGCATCCAGTCCCATCACTTCATGGCAAATAGGTAGGGTAACAGTGACAGGCTTTATTTTGGGGGGCTCCAAAAATCACTGCAGATGGTGACTGCAGCCATGACATTAAAAGATGCTCCCTGGAAGAAAAGCTATGAGCAACCTAGACAGCATATTAAAAAGCAGCAACATTTCTTTGTCAATACAGATCCATCTAGTCAAAGGTATGGTTTTTCCAGTAGTCATGTATGGATGTGAGACTTGGACTATAAAGAAAGCTGAGCGCAGAATTGATGCTTTTGAACTGTGGTGTTGGAGAACACTCTTGAGAGTCCCTTGGACTGCATGGAGATCCAACCAGTCCATCCTAAAGGAAATCAGTTCTGAATATTCATTGGAAGGACTGATGCTGAAGCTGAAACTCCAATACTTTGGCCACCTGATGTGAAGAACTGACTCATTTGAAAAGGCCCTGATGCTGGGAAAGATTGAGGGCAGGAGGAAATGGGGATGACAGAAGATGAGATTGTTGGAAGGCATCACTGACTTGATGGACATGAGTTTGAGCAAGCTCTGGGAGATGGTGAAGGACAGAGAAGCCTGGCGTGCTGCAGTCCATGGGGTCTCACAGAGCTGGACACGACTGAGCAACTGACCTGAACTGAACTGACCTAGAAAGAGAAGTGAATTGTAGTGAAGTAGGTGCTTCCTTTCATATTTATCTTTTTTGTTGGGACATGCAATGCATGGTGGCAATGTGGTTACATCTCCACATAAATAAAAAAAATATTTGTGAGTACACACAGTCCCTTTCCAAGTAAATGAGAAATTTTATGGTCAGTTTAAGTAATTTATTATTTTACTGATTGATGTAGGCATTAGTAAACAACACAATTTATATTTATGATATTCTTAATATGAACACCATTATCTTTCCATAGGCAAAAAAGTATCTATCCAAAGTAGATAGAGTTCTGCCAAGCTTTTTAATATGTCCTGCCTCCCCCCACCCTGCCCTATCTTCTTTGCCAGAATTTACATTCCTAGCAATATAAATTTTCCCACTGCAGCAAAAGAAAGATTCAATAATTGTTCTGCAAAGTAAAGAAGCCAGATAGGATAGGCTACATGACTTGGATATTTTCCATTGCAGTAGTATGAAAATAACAGATGTAATGAGAATGGTATAATGAGGTAGGGGAACAATGTCATCTTTGAGCCAAAGTCCCATTTCTCTCTCCACAGGATGGAGTAAAGAGGTGGACTGAACAGGCAGCTCGCCTGGCGGACCCACTGTTTTTGCAGATGTAAGTGGCTCACAGCTGGGTTTCACTGCTGTGATTTGCTTACCTGTATGTGATATTACATGCAATAAAGAGGAGCTGAAACTGGGGAGTGGAAAACGCAATTTTTAGCACAGTCTCACTGTCAGCAATGGGAATTGTTTTTCTAAAACAGAAAGTATACTTGATGAAAACGTTCTTTGACATACTCAGCATTGCCTTGGGATAAATCCTTCCAGAAACCATGGAACACTTCCTCTTCATTTTGCAGTTTTATAGCATTTTATTGTCTACTTTATGAAATGTTGTGAAGCTCTTGCACTGCCCTCTGCTGTTTTGTGAGCTGAATAACTGGGGTCTTCACAAGCAAGATGCTGCGATCATTTAATTCAAACGAAGTACTTCTCTGAGCACCTGTTAAGCACTAGGGATGCAAGTGAAACCCGCTCAGTCATGTCCAACTATTTGAGACCCCATAGACTGTAGCCTGCCAGGCTACTCCAACTGTGGGACTTTCTAGGCAAGAGTACCTGAGTGGGTTACCATGTCCTTCTCCAGGGCATCTTCCCAGGGATGCAAGAACAATTTAAGAAAAACAATTATAAAGAGTAAAGCCCAGGTGTTAAAAGTCAGGCCAAATGCGTTCTGATCCCAGCCCTGTTTCAAGCTGCCTATGGGATTGTGGGAATTCATTTAAATTTTCTCAGGCTTAAGTCTTAGTTTTCTTATATACAAAATAGGAATAGAACATTCAAGTGGAGCTTCTGAGGTGGGGCTAGTGGTAAGGAATCTGCTTGCCAATACAGGGGACAGGGGTTTCATCCCTGGGTTGGGAAGATCCCCGAGAGTAGGAAATGGCAACCCACTCCACTATTCGTGCCTGGGAAATCCCATGGATAGAGGACCTGGCAGAGTCGGACATGACTGAGCAGCTGAGCACCTGAGAAGGAATGCATGCCGAGAGTCTGAAACAGGGCAGACACCACAGTACAGAACTATTGCGATAGAGATTAGTCGTGCACTCAAGAAGGGGATGGGGGAAATGAGGATCCGGAAGTTAGGGCTATGGTAGCAGGTAGAGGGTGTGATTGGATGGCTCCTACAGTGAGCCAGAGAGCGAAAGGGAGTGAGCCTCACCAAGGACATCAGCTGTGAGGATGAACTGCTTCAGGAGGCCGAACTGCTAGCCAAGTGGAGCCCATTCACAAGGAAGTTGGGAGAGACTAGAAGGCGGATTGAGCTAGACACTTAGGATTCGCCCATTTTTCTGTGTGTGTATTTCTATGAAAGTATATTTTAAAATGGACATGATTTGTTGTAGATAATTTGTTTTTCATGGGGAGACATTAATAAAGATTTAAAGTGTGTGTATGTGTGTGTGTGTGTGTGTGTGTGTGTGTATACCACAAACTTCGGGATCAGGTTTGAAATCCTAGAACATATCACATATTTGGGGATTTGTTTTGTAGATGTCTTTTTTTTTCACATGATGCCCGACATCTTACCTAAGCTGAGCTGGTGGCAGAAGGTGGGGAGGGCTTGTTGAGAATAGATCACAGTCTGCTTCTCTGGAATCTAGACATTTCAACAGCTTGTCCTGGAGGCAGTGAGAATACATAATGACATGCTTTGACAAACAGACTAACAACAAACTTGAATCATATTTGGGCCCTCAGGTGAAATCAACTAAACATAAAATGATTTTCTCAAAGTTGTTTGGTTCAATTTTTACATATTATATATTAAAGCCAGTGTTTGGATCCAGATTAAAGTTTGGAACACATGGGATTGTTTGTATGTAAAATATAGTTATGAAATCATTTTAACATTTTGAATACTATAGTAAAATACAACAATGCTATGAGTGGTAAAAAAAAAACAAAACACACAAATTGCATAAAACGTAGATTGAGTGATTGTATTGTGAATGAAAAACCACAGTTTTTATTTGGTCTGAACAAAAAGCACAAACAGCAAGATAATGATTGTTATTCCATACACAAACACCAGACTGAGAGAAACCCCACATGGTTGAGGCTGTCACTCTCATTTCCTTACTTTTCCTTTCCAGACCTCAGCTTCAGAAGTGGAGTCTGCGAACCAGCTTGGGCAGAATATAAGAGCAATTGTGTTGTGTCTCTGCTTGATAATCATTTTTCTGCTGCAATTTACATGGACATCTTTTTTAATGTGAATGTTATTAGAAAATATAAACAGGGTTCTAATTTAGCTCAAAATCACCCAAAGGAAAACAAGAATAAAGAAACAAGTACAACTCAAAAAACCAGAGGAGCCAGTAGCTATAGTAAAGAAGATTGATGGAGCCCTGGTGACAACAGGTGTGAAGGCCCTGCAATGATTTTTATTTTATTTGACAAAAGGTGTTTCTTTAAAAAAAAAAAAAAGAATTATGTGTAGAAGTGAGCACAAGCTGCTGCACCATGAACAGAAGACCTAGTTCAGCTTTGGCACAAATCTGTTTTATACACCCCTGTATAGCAGTATTTCTGAGCCTTTCTCACGGTGACTCCCAGCGGGTGATGTTCACATGTCATTCTGGGCATAAACAGATTCATCACAGAACTAGAGGCTTTTGTGAAAACAGACAGTAACTAGCCCCACAGAAATCTTTACTTTTCTGTGAGGCACTCAAGAAAGTGAAAGTCGCTCCACCGTGTCCGACTCTTTGTGACCCCCTGGACTATACAGTCCATGGAATTCTCCAGGCCAGAATACTGGAGTGGGTAGACTTTCCCTTCTCCAGGAGATCTTCCCAATCCAGGGACAGAACCCAGGTCTCCTGCATTGCACGCAGATTCTTTACCAGCTGAGCCACAAGGGAAACCCAGGAATACTGGGGTGGATAGGCTATCCCTTCTCCAGAGAATCTTCCCAACCGAGGAATTGAACCAGGATCTCCTGCACTGCAGGTGGATTCTTTAACAACTGAGCTTTCAGGGAAGCACTCAAGCAAAATATTTATTGAGATCCTGTTAACAATAAAATCGATAATAAAATCAGTCCCAAATAAGTATTTGCTTTAAAAGGCTAAAGAATATCATGACTAAAGTTATTTTTAGAAAGGTCTTTTTTTCTCCTGGACTTCTGTTCCATAGGTATTATTAAGATGAACAATTTCATTTCATTTCAGGATCAGCACAGACGTAATTTTTATGTTAAAGTTGTAACAGAATTTTCTGACTTTCATCATGTATTTTATGGTACTAATTTTTTTAATCTCCAGAATTAGCTTAATCTAGTTGCTTTTGATTTGGTAATAGGTGCATGCTTTTGACATCAGTGCTGGCAGTATTCTGTGCGTCACACAGGAACACAGCCAATCGGTTGGACTTTGCTGGACTGATAGGGAGGATGTAGGTTATGGGCTGTCTCTTACTCAAGAAAGCATAAAGGAATGCAAACGAACAAAGACAATGTTATTAAAGATCATTTTGAGTGTACCCCAATGTTTTCCTTAGCAAATCCTTCACAAATACTTAGCAGAAATCAATGAAAACAACAAAAATTACCTGATATATGCCTTAGACTGACAGCACTGTAACAGTTGTGCTGTGATATATCTGATCACAATAAAATTGCAGCATTTTCCAAGGAGAGTCGATACTTTTGTTAATGCAGACCCGTTCACAGAAGCTGTATAGTGGATTGGGCAAGCCTCTTCTCAGGGTTCCCATTCAGGCCCTGAAGCTATAGTGACTGTGAGTGGTCATTTAATTTCTCAGAATCCCAGTTGTCTAATATTTAAGTTTAGTATAATATTTACCACCTAGCATTAAGGAAGATTAAATTATATAACATGTATTATCTAACAATAAGTGGAGCATACTAAACGATCTAGCAAATAGTAACTGACCTTGATGAAAGCAAATGATGATCAGGTGGCAGAGAACATCAAAGGACATTTTGCCACAGAAATGTAAGTTGTAATAATAGTGACATTTTGAATGGTTTGTTTTACGGTTTTGCTTGCCTGGATGCTGGTAGGAGAGTGAGGATAGGATAGGGCCGTGGGAAAAGTCAGTCAGGAGCGAGGCCAAGCCGCAGACTCCCTTCGGTCTGTCCCGGCAGGAAGCTCTGGCGCCTGAGCCGCCTGGCAGTCTTGGTCTCCTCTCCGGCCGTGGGGGCAGCCTTTGCTACACCCCCCCAGGGAAGTCCGTCATTGGCCGCAATACGTGGATCCAAAGGACGCGGGGCCGAGGTGGGGAGCGCTCTTGCCTAATAGGGGGCACTCCTGGAAAGGAAGCGCTTGAACCGCCTGGGGTGATACACCAGCCAGTAAAGGGGATGTGGGTAGAGCCCCACACAGGGTCCCTGTGACTACCTTCCGAGCTCAGGAGGGGCTGTTCAGTAGCAGAGCTGCCCTCTGCTGGGAGTATATGGCCTAATGTGTGCCTACCCTCACACATTAAAGATAAGGAAAAGACTTATCCTTTCTTTTTCTTTTATTCCCTTCCCTACCCCACCCCCCTCAATCTGGATCAGTCTGATTTCTGTTGTCACATTCTTTGTTCCATAATGTCCTACAGTTCAAGATATTCCATGCCATACTTGTCATTTCTGTATATCAGTCTCGGTATACCCACTGCAGTGGGTTTCAGCAGCTTTATCCAAAACTCTGGAGTGTTTTGTCCTTAAAGGGCAAAACACTGCAAAGTGACGTGGGTAAGGCCCAGGGTACAGAGATGTAACTTGGGTTTGAAATTTATCTCCACCATTTACTGGCTCAGAGAGCTGTGCTGTGGGTCTCAGTCTCTATATCTGTAAAACTGAATACCTGCTTCTGATAGAAGTGTTACGTACGTCTTAATGTTCCTTGATAATTCAGAGAGCTAGTACAGTTAAAGTACTCAGAACAGTATCTGACACAGGGGAAGCAATAGCTAATTACGTAGTGGTTGTAGTCCTCAAACATAGAGGGTACCTTTTTGAATGTCAGACTGTATCAATTACATTTTTAATTCTCTGTGGTTATTACCATCTCAATAGCTATTGCCACATATGTACAATTTTGGGGTATCTATAAGGCCTAGTTCTTCCTCAAATATCAGCAAGCTCCACCAATGTCTTCTGGCTACAAATAGTTTCTAGAAGAGCCTTATGAATACCCTCTGTGAATATATTAATTAGGTGTGGTTTTTCATGAAGCTATGATCGATTTTTAGACCAAGCGTTGCATGGACAGCTCTTCCTCAGTACCATGAAGCCCTTTCTTTTTATGGCATATTTTTTCTGTCTCCTATCTACTGTTTTTCAAGCTCCAAAGCCTGAGAATAAAATTGTCTCATGGAGACAAATTTTAGTCTTTAGAAATATGAACCGCTATTTGTCCATGGTGGTGCTCCTTTACTCTTAAAGATTACTCTAAGAGATATTATCCCCATTGATTTAGAAACCAAAGCAGTAAAAAACCCTAAATGTAACACTGGAAATCATAAAACTCCTAGAAAAAAACAGGCAGAACATTCTTTGACAAACATTAGCAACATTTTTTGGATCTATCTCCTTAGGCAAGGGAAACAAAAGCAAAAATAAATGGGACCTAATTAAACCTAAAAGCTTTGCACAGCAAAATAAAATATCAATAAAACTAAAAGATAGCCTACTGAAGGGGAGAAGATATGTGCAAATGATATATCCGATAAGGGGTTAGTATCTAAAATATATAAAGAGTTCATATAACTCAATAAAAAAGCAACCCTTATTTAAAAAATGGGCAGAAAACCTGATAGACTTTTTTTTTCAAAGAAGAAAGACATATCAATGACCAAAAGGCACATGAAAAGATGCTCACACCACTAATTATTAGGAAAATGAAAACCACAGTGAGATACCATCTTATGCTGTCAAAAATGGCTATTGTCGGAAACACAACAAATAATAAATGTTGGTGAAGATGTGGAGAAAAGGGAATCCTTTGGTGGGAATATAAATTGGTGAATTAGTGCAGACACTATGGAAAACAGTTTGGAGGTGACTCTAAAAATGAAAAATAGAATTACTGTACAATCCAGCTATTCCACTTCTGGTTATATATCCAAAGAAAATGAAAACACTAGTTAAAGATATATGTGACTAGTGTTCATAGCAGCTTTATTTACAACAGGCAAAGTATGGAAGCAATGTAAATGTCTATCAACAGATGAATGTATAAAGAAGATGTGGCATATACATATAAAAATGGACTGTTAGTCATAAAAAAATGAAATCTTGACATCTACTACAGCATGGATGGACCTGGAGGGTATTATGCTTAGTGAAGTAAGTCAGGCAGAGAAAAGATATATACTGTATGTTTCCACTGACACGTGGAACCTGAAATATAAAACAAGGGAATGAATGTAACAGAAACAGACTTATAGACAGAGTCCGGGGACTCGTAGTTACCAGAAAATGGAGAGGGAGGCGGGAGAGGCCATGCGAGGGAAGGGAGCTGAGAGGCACCAACCGCTCAGTGTGGACGAGATACTGAGATTTTCAACTGCTATTTTATGGTAACTTTAAATGAAGTATGGTCTATAAGAGTGTTGAGTCACTATGTTGTACACCCGAAACTAACATTTTACAATGTTAGTAATGTTTTACCAACCGTACTTCAATTTAAGAAAAGAAAGAAAAAAGAAGCAGGGAGAGAGATTCAGTCCGCATACAAGGTTGCAGAGATTCTGTGTCCAGCTGTTTCATGCCCACGACTTGTAGGCTACCTCGGCTGCCCCAGGGCCTCCTGCACCAAGGTCCTCCATAGGCAAGGCCCTGGAAACACACACACACACACACAGGAAAGATTTGCCTAGACCAGGTCCTAAAGCATCTATTGTGTCTTTCTTCATCAAAGTGGACACTCAGGGAAAAGCAGGTACTGGTTAATTTCTATTATTTAAGCAATTTGCTGTTGTCATTTATTTATTGACAGTCATTTTTAATTGTAATTTTAGTGGGTAAAGATAGAATAGATGTCACTTTCCACCAGATTCTTGATTCCATCTCCATTTATAGCTGGAATTTTCGGCAGTTTTCATAGAATACACTGGGGAAAGCCCTGTGCCGTAGGGACCGCTTAGTGATGGTGACTCTGGGTGGTCGTCAGATAGCACTAGGCTACTCTTTCCTCTCCTTTTAAATCAGGGCTAATAATCCTGGCTATTTCTAGCTATACAGAACAAGTACGATGATATATAAAAGTGTATATTTAAATGTCAATCATTCTGGTATACATTGAGCAAACTCTGGAGGATAGCGCAGGACAGAGGAGCCTGAAGGGCTACCGTCTTGCAGAGTCAAACACGATGTTGTGACTGAACAACAGCAACAACAAATTGTTATACATAGTTATGATAAGAGCACGGTTTGTGCATTAGTGTTGGCTAAAGGTTTCTGGTATCTTTGGATAAAGGACTCATGAATTTAATAAAATGATTAGACAAATATATAGGCAGGGCATTCTGTAGGACAGTTATACTGGATTCTTCAAAAGAGTCTACATCATTAGTGAGAATGAAAGAGCCAAGAACTTTGGATTAAAGGATATAAGGAGTAAGACATGACTTACTGTTGAAATACTTCGGGTTCAGGTAGTGTGATGTGTGTTTACTTTTAGTTTGAGTACAAACAGTGTATGTGGGCACATAGGTATGGGAGAGAGTAACAGATGTGCCACAGTACTAACAGTTTGTCAACCTTAAATATAGGTATTTGGATGCTCAATATATTAATCTTCCACTTTTTCTGTAAGTTTGAAATGTCTTAAAATGGATATTTGGGGCAGAAATATGGCTCATCCAAGTGGTAATTTCCACAGTTGTTCCCAAGATATTTATTTTCTCATCCTATCTCCAATAGAACTTAAAGCTTCTTTACCGCCAGCATTCATTCCTTCCTGCTCAATCAGGAATCTGCTCCCAGAAATTTCTCCTAAGGAGTCTGTGTTCCGGCTGAGCCGGTTTGTAAGGTGCTGCTGAGAACCTCTAGGGTGTAGGCTACCACAGTGCCCTCTGCCCATCCTACCCAAACCAGAGTTCTCAAAGCCTCTTCTGAACATTTTATATGTTTCTCATACCTGGTTTCAGAGTTCCTTCCAAAGCAAGATTCTTCCATTTTAGCGGCAAGTCAGAGCTTGCAGTGAAATTTGAAGAGCCAAGCTTGGCCATGTAGCAAGCTAGGATCATCAAGTAGGTGCTTGTGGGAGGGTCTATAGAGAATGGTTGCCTCTGTGTAGCAGCTGTATCTGCTGGCCTGCTGCCTAGCATATGATGGTGTTGGGGCGGGGAGGGGGGGTTTTCATATTCACAACCAGAATTCAGGAAAATGAGCTGGATGCAAACCAGAGAAGAACAAGGATAGGTTGACTCTATCCAGTTATGTCTGCATCCACCCATCATCATAAATGACTTCAAATACTGCCAGGGGACAGTGGCCACTGATTCGCTTCTGCCCTCCTGATCTTCCACAGGTTTCTTTTTGACCCAACTCTAAGCTAGAACTGTACAGGGAAAGGAATTCTGGAAGACATCAGTTCAATCACTCAGTTGTGTCCAACTCTTTGTGACCCCGCGGACTGAAGCATGCCAGGCTTCCCTGTCCATCAGCAGCTCCTGGAGCTTCCTCAAACTCATGTCCATCCAGTCAGTGATGCCATCCAACCATCTCATCCTCTGTCCCCTTCTCCTGCCTTCGATCTTTCCCAGCATCAGGGTCTTTTCCAATGAGCCAGTTCTCTGCATCAAGTGGCCAGAGTATTGGAGTTTCAGCTTCAACATGTGTCCTTCCAGTGAATATTCAGGAACTATCTATGAGGGACTCTGTGAGCAAGAGACTCTTGTCACGATGGTTTGGGAAATACTGGACATGACATTACTTTCTTGGAGAGGCTTGTTGTGTTTCATTACATTCAAGGCTTTGCCAAATTTAGCAATAGAAAAACCTACTTAAAATTTCCCTAATGAATTTGACCATGAATCCTCTTTCTTTTAAGGAACATTTTATGATATCCTATTGCATTGGTGTTCCCATGAACACTTCATAAATTCAGAGGTAGACATAATGGGAAACAGTGTCAATAAGGAAAAGTGAAAGTGAATTTGGACATGGCCAACCAGGCTCCTCTGTCCATGGAGTTTTCCAGGCAAGAATACTGGGGTGGGTTGCCACTTCCTTCTCCAGGAGATCTTCCCGACCCAGGGATCGAACCCAGGTCTCCCACATTGTAGGCAGACATTTTACTGTCTGAGCCACTAGGGAAGTCCTGTCAATAAGGAAGGTGGAACCTAATTAAAAAGGACCTTACTGTTCCATGCAGAAGAGGATTTTAATGTTGTACTGAGACACTAGAGAGAGAATGAAATAACAAACAGTTGTTGAAGCATTATGAATAATTAATTAATACTGATTAGCTACTTCAGGGTACTCCAGGAAAAGAGTCAAATAGCAACAAAAGCAGACATAATCCCTGCCAAAAAGGCCTTACAAACGCGTATGTGAAATACAAATGTATATTTAATAAGCGTTTTCCAGCCAGTGCAAAAAGTTGAAAATAACGTGTTATTAATGTTATTTTAATTTTTCTAACTTGTGTTTCACTGTTTTTAAGATCGAGCTACATGCTAGGCACAGTTCTAATTATGTTCACATATATCACTTAATTGATTCTTAGGGCAAACTTGTTAAATATTTATTATTCCCATTGTAAAACCCAAGATTGAGGCTGAGGGAGAGAAAATTGCCCAAGGTCATGGTAAGAGACAGTCATGGAACTAGAATTCGAGCCAAGGGCTTCTGGCTGCAAAATGAGTTCTTTTCACCACTTTTTCTCATTGACCTATAATAAAAATCTGTGAATCAGACTTTGGAAGAATGCATGAGCTAAATGACCAGAGATACGAGTAGGAGAAGAAATAAACAATTTTGAAATCACAGATTTTCAGTGAGTAATTGCGATTACTAAATAATGCAGGAGTCATAGTCTTAGTACCAACCACAATTCTCTTTCAAAGGATTAAAAATACAGCCACCAGAATGTGGTTCTATCAAGCAGTGGGTTATGACCTTTGAGGGGGGCCTCAATCTAACTGTCACTCTCCGAATTTTTATTTAGAGCACTGTGGTGTTTATACTTCCATGGAACAAATTATAGTTGTGTCTTATGTTTCATAGTTCACTTTCATGTATTTCTGCAGATTCTGGCACAGTTGTGTGCCTGAAAGTTAGTGCACTTCCTGCCATGGGAATTTAGGTTGTACATACACCACTCGTAGCTATGATCTTGCCCCTTCAGCTCACTCCCACTTCGTGCTTGCTGGTGAAGAGTGAGGCACATTGCTCAGTGGTGGTCTTACAAAAAGAATGCAGAAGGAAGAAAGGAAACCAAACTGTTTGGGGCACATAACATATATTGGGCATGTAATACGTACTAGGCAGCTTCTCCTTTTGCAGAACTGGTATTAGAACCCAGACCTCTATAACTTTGGGAGACCACGATCACCATGCCTTCACTGATCATTCTTTTCCTCACTCTTCTCCATCCACACCCTAACAGTGAACATCTTCAAATATCTTCTGTGTATCTGGTGATACTCAAGAGGCTGAAGATACACATGCAGGAGCACTAGGGAAACTGATGATCCATGCAGAAGGAAAGCACAACAGATGAATCACTATTTTAAATTGAGCCTTATGTTAAAGTATTCACCTCATGGGTAAGTTTATTCATTGATCAAGATAAGGACTTCATAGCTATATATATAATATTCAAAGTAGGATTCTTAATTAAAACATACAGCTCCTTTGGGCATCCCTGGTGGCTCAGTGGTAAAGAACCTGCCTGCCAATGCAGGAAACCTGGGTTCAATCCCTGGGTTGAGACGATCCCCTGGAGAAGGAAGTGGCAACCCACCCCAGTATTCTTGCCTGGAGAATCCCATGGATAGAGGAGCCTGGCGGGCTACAGTCCATGGGGTCAAAAAGAGTCAGACATGACTGAGCGGCTAAACAACAGCTCCTTTCTTCAAAAGCTTCAGCTGGTTGTATAAATAGCTCTGAGTTTTAAGATAGAAACAAACAAATAAAAAACCCAATTACTATCTTTTACATTTGACTTTCTCAGAAGATACAAGGTTCAGATATTATTTATTTTCTGTCAAATAAGTTAGAGTTTTTCTTTCATTGTTTTTATTTCCCTAGCATTAATTTTAATCAGCTTAGTCTAAGAATCAAGTAAATCTGTCACTTGGCAGATAACTCCATACTCTTATTTTAAAAGGCTGAATCCATTTTAATATTTTATGAAAAATACATTTCCTTTTAAAATTATATGTAATGCCAAGTATGTACAGTGAAAAGGAAATATCTCACTTTATCTCACTCCTCAAATTCCTCACTCTCTTCCCTAAAAGTAATCACTGTTAACAGTTTGATATCAATTCTTTTATAACCTTCATGTACATTGCATGTACATTTAGCTTTACAAATTATAATTTAATTTTTACATAAAAAAGTCACACAGTTTATGTTGTTTTGTAATATGCCCTCTTTACGTAATGATATATCTCAGTGATATTTCTAAGTCAGTACAATTAAACTTATTTAGGAACTTCCCTGGTGGCTCAGATCCCTGGGTCAGGAAGATCCCCTGGAGAAGGAAATGGCAACCCACTCCAGTACTCTTGCCTGGAAAATCCCATGGACAGAGGAGCCTGGTAGGCCACAGTCCATGTGGTCGCAAAGAGTAGGACACGACTGAGTGACTTCACTTTCACTTTCTTTCATCTGAACTGAAGTTGTTTAATTCATCTCTTGAATTACTGCTTTATTGATGATTAAGTATTTGTCTATGCTGTCACTACTACAGTCCTGTCTTTGTATCTTTATGATATACCTTTATAATATGTATTGTTAATATAGTATAGTGAAACTTATAGGCATCCAGCGTCCATTATCTGTTTTTTTCTAATAGTGAAATCCCAATGACTAAATGACTTCTTTTGGAATCTCCCTACCACTCTTCCATGTGATTCAGAGAGGACCTTATCCCAATTAACCAAGTGTGACCTAGACCTGTGCCAGTCAGAATATCCCACACCAAAGACATGCTGTTTCCTTTGGTGATGAGCACTTGACCCATGCAAGTCAGTAAGCATCCTGATTTCCACTTAATTTGGAAAGAAGAGAAACATCATTTTCTACTGAATGTAAGTCTGATACAGTACAGTGTTGAAACTGCTGCAACCTTTCTGCCACTACCATGAGTGAACCTGTCTGGGAATGGAGCCAAAATAAAGGAAGCAGAGCCAAGAAGCAGAGAAGTAAGTCCTGCTGACCGAATGCCAGTTTCTCAAACAAGATGTTTCCTGCTGCCAGCAATAACTAGCCCTGGGACTTTACACTCATGTGAGCCAATAAATTTCCTTTTTCTGACTAAGCCATCATAAATTAGCTTTTCTGTTGATGACAACCAAAAGATATCTTGGTGGTGCTGACACCTAGAAGTATAATTGTCAGGCGAATAAGAGTATATACAATTGAAATTATGGTAGATAATAACAAACTGCCCTTCCATAGATTCTACCAACCAACATACAAAACCCCAGCTGTCAAGAATATCATAATTTTATCTTTTGACAAAATATAAAAAAAATTTTTAATTGTATTATCTGATAACTCATTGATCATCTTTTTATACATGTTTTGACTATTTATAATTTTTCTTCTGTGATTTAATTCTGCATACTTTTTTTTTTTTTACCATTTTTCTATTATGTAATTCATATGAATTTTAGGCAGTCTTCACATACCCTTTAAATTAATCCTTTATTACATAAGGTATGTGTATTTTCTTCCAAACCCCTTGTCTTGAAATAATATTTATGGAATTCTCATATGGGTCATGTCAAATTTTACCAGAGTCCTGACATCTGTTAGTTATTTTCTCTGTAGTTGATTTATTTGTCTAATTTAGATGAACTTACTGAAAAATATTAACCTCCTTGAATTTTTATTTTATACTTAATTTTAAATTTTTATTTTACTATTTGCTTTTAAAAATATTTGGAATTTGTTGCATATTGTAAGGTAATATATAATTGTAGATTGTGCTAAATATTAAGGCTATTTATTAAATAGTTCATTCCTTTCCAGTGATTTGAAGTGTCATTTTATCTTCGTTACGCCTTAGTCTGTTGCCTAGCTTTATTCTGCTTCACTGATCTATTTCACTTTTTTTTTGGCCTCAGGTATGCCTAAATGTTCAGAGGAGCCTGGGTGGACTGCAGTCCATGGGGTCGCTAAGGGTCGGACACGACTGAGTGACTTCACTTTCACTTTTCACTTTCTTGCATTGGAGAAGGAAATGGCGACCCACTCCAGTGTTCTTGCCTTGAGAATCCCAGGGACGGCAGAGCCTGGTGGGCTGCCATCTCTGGGGTCGCAGAGAGTCGGACATGTCTAAAGCAACTTAGCAGCAGCAGCAGCAGCTGCGTAAATGTAGTAATCATGTTCTTTATTTTGTTGTATCCTGTCACCATTGATTTCTGAATTACCTGATTTCATTTATTTGGTTGGTTTGACAATTTAATAAATACCTACAACTCCGTAACTGGGAGGAAAACCTAGGACCTTAACAATGGACCTATTGGATATATCCCATTTTTTGGCAATCTTCTCCCTATCCCATTTCCTGCTAACCCATTGTTCTCCTGCTTCCTTTGTAAATACTGTTGTAAATATTATAAATACTTTATAAATTCTATAATTACTTCTAGAATTAAACATTTATTTCAATTTGTTAACTTTAAACAGTGAGATCAGAAAGGCCCTTATCATCCGCAGGGCTTTGGAAAAATATTTTTGTGGGACCTTTGACTAGAAACAATTTTAATCACCCCAAATAAGCATGCCAGAACCTTTCTAGCTACCCAATCTCATGTGAGGGCTTTCCAGATGGCGTTAGTGGTAAAGAACCCACCTGCCAATGCAGGAGACATAAGAGACCTGGGTTCGATCCCTGGGTCAGGAAGATCCCCTGGAGGAGGGCATAGCAACCAACTCCAGTATCTCACCTGGAAAACCCCATGGATAGAAAATCCTGGGAGTGGCTATAGTCCATGGGTTCACACAGAATACCTTTATGGCCTGTAGGAGCAATCCTTATCAGGTTGCCCTTCTGGAACCAGGACCCTGCCACTGAGCTCTAGGAGAATGCCACAGGCATGAGCTCAGAGTTCTGCAGAGCATTTGATCAACCCCACAACAGAGTAGAGAGTCAGAGACTGTCCCAAAGGAGAGAAACAATGACTGAGGGCCACAGGGTCTGGTCTGGGATCAGGGTGCCCACTGGAGTGGCACCCTGGATCAGGACTCATCCTAGCATTGGAGGGGCCTTAGAAAAAGCTGAGGAAGTTACTCTAAAGCAGGGAGGTTAGATTTAGGGTCCAGGGCAAGGGCTTCCTCTTACCCGTGTCTGAGGGCAGTAATGACATGTGCAAAGTTTCCTCTTGCATGTGTATCCAGGAATAAAGTTGGTCATATAAATATTCAGGATTAGGAGATAATGCCAAATACTTTTGCAATGTGGTAGCACTAATCTTTGTGCTTGCCAGCAATGTCTTCTCTCACTCTACAGCTTTTCTAATATTTGGCAATATTAGAGTTTTTAGTTTTTCAATCAGGCATAAAATACATTTCAAGTACTTTTGTTTGGCATTTACCAGAATAATGACATTATGTTAAACGTATATTCTTGTGTTTGCTTTATGTGTTGCCTCATCTGTGAAAATGTCTGTTCATGTTTCTGGGATTCACAGTACATTTTATTACTGAAAAATATATATATTTAAAGTTTATATATCCTTTATAAAACATTGATATTGATACTAATCCTTCGTATCCTTTGTCAGTGGCGTATAATGCAAGTATCCCCATTTATAACTTGTCTTTTCATGTTTTAAGGTGTTTATTTATGAACTATAGTTGCTTATTTTAATGTAGACAAGACTATAATTTTTATTTTATAATCAATAATCNCACCTCATGCGAAGAGTTGACTCATTGGAAAAGACTCTGATGCTGGGAGGGATTGGGGGCAGGAGAAGAAGGGGACGACCGAGGATGAGATGGCTGGATGGCATCACAGACTCGATGGATGTGAGTCTGAGTGAACTCCGGGAGGTGGTGATGGACAGGGAGGCCTGGCGTGCTGCGATTCATGGGGTCGCAAAGAGTCGGACATGACTGAGCGACTGAATTGAATCTTGTTATTTTGCTTAAAAATATTTCCCCTAAAGTGATCTGAAAGATATTTACTTGTAAATTGTACTAAGAGTTTTAAAGTGTATTATATTTACTAATCCATCTAGGCAGGGGTCAAACAATTTTTCTGTTAAGAACCAGATAATAAATAATTTGGCTTTGTGAGTCACATGTTGAAACTATTCAGTTCAGATGATGTAGCATGAAAGAAGTTACAGGTAATCCATAAATTAATGTGTGTGACTGTATCCTAATAAAACTTTATTTATAAAAGCAGGTAGCAGCCTGGACTTGGCCCATGGACCATTGTTTGCTGGTCTTTGATCTAGGGTTTTTGTTTTTATAAATTATATGAAGTAGAGAGCCAATAACTTTTTTTATGTGGATTTGGCAGTTCATTCTATTTTCTAGTTGTTCAACATTCCTTCTTTTCCCCATTAATCTAAATGAAAATTCAACCATATGCCAGATTTCATATGCCAGTCTGTGTCTGGCCTCTCTATAATATATGATTAATAAATTTATTCCTGGAACAGTACCACATTTTCTCAATTAACATAGATTTCATATAAATCCTATTATATTACAGGGAAAGTGTTACTTCCTGTCCTTATTCCTCATAAGTGTTTGACTATTCTTGACCTTTAATTTTTTTTTTCATGCTCTTCACCTGAAAGTAGATGATACATTTTCTCTGTCAAGTGAAATATTTATCTGCTAGACAAAAATATAGTTTAAAAATACTTCAATCAACTATAGACAAACTTTGATGATCTAGATTTTCTGACATAATTCAGTTAGAATTGTTTGTTTTGTTTAAAGCAGTTGTTCTCAAGCTTTGTTTAGTGGGAATAAATATTCTAATGTTAAATTCTTAAATTCTATGGAAAATTCTAAAAGATATGGGAATACCAGACCATGTGAACTGCCTCCTGAGATATCTGTATTCAGGTCAAGAAGCAACAGTTAGAATTGGACATGGAACAACAGACTGGTTCCACATCAGGAAAGAAGTGCATTAAGGCTGTATATTGTCACCCTGTTTATTTAACTTATATGCAGGGTACATCATGCGAGATGCCAGGCTGGAAGAAGAACAAGCTGGAATCAAGATTGCTGGGAGAGATGTCAATAACCTCAGATATGCAGATACCACCCTTATGGCAGAAAGTGAGGAAGAACTAAAGAGCCTCTTGATGAAAGTGAAAGAAGAGAGTGGAAAAGTTGGCTTAAAACTCAACATTCAGAAAACAAAGATCATGGTATCCAGTCCCATCACTTCATGGCAAATAGATGGGGAAACAATGGAAACATTGAGAGATTTTATTTTCTTGGGCTCCAAAATCACTGCAGATGGTGATTCCAGCCATGAAATTAAAAAACATTTACCCTTGGAAGAAAATCTATGACCAACCTAGACAGCATATCAAAAAGCAGAGACATCACTTTGTCAACAAAGGTCCATCTAGTCAAAACTATGGTATTTCCAGTAGTCATGTATGGATGTGAGAGTTGGACTATAAAGAAAGCTGAGCACTGAAGAATTGATGCTTTTGAACTGTGGTGTTGGAGAAGACTCTGAGAGTCCCTTGGATTGCAAGGAGATCTGACCAGTTCTTCCTAAAGGAAATCAGTCCAGAATATTCTTTGGAAGTACTGATGCTGAAGCTGAAACTCCAATACTTTGGCCACCTGATGCAAAGAACTGACTCATTTGAAAAGACCCTGATGCTGGGAAATATGGAAGGCAGGAGGAGAAGGGGATGACAGAGGATGAGATGGTTGGATGACATTGCTGACTAGATGGACATGAGTTTGACTAAGCTCCAAGAGTTGGTGACGGACAAAGAAACCTCACATGCTGCAGTTTATGGGGTCACAAAGAGTTGGACACAACTGAGCGACTGAACTGATCTGAAATGAATGTTAAATTTGTGTTATTTCAGTTATTTCTAGATATGATGAGAAAAGTTTTTTCAATAATAAATTTATCTAAAACATGTGGTGTCTGTGATACCTTTCACATACTGAATTCCATATAAGATGTTTTATTTGAATAAGTATGCCTACTTGCTGCAGCAACCAACCTCCAAATCTTAGTGGCTTAAGATAACAAAGGTTTATTCTTCAGTCATATCATAGTCCAGTGTGAGCGAGTGCTGCATGCAGTGATCCACAGACTCAGAATCTTTTCACGTCATGTCGCCTGTGTCTTAACACAAAGTTTCAATAGGACAGGAGGAGTATGTGGAGAATCATCCAAGTGGTTTTATGTGTCAGTCACAGATGTGGAGCACATCACTTCCACTCAATGCTTATGGGCAGAATGTGGTTTATGATTTTATATTTACTTCTAAGGCTTAGGATGCAGAGTTCCAAAGAATAGCAAGAAGAGATAAGAAAATCTTCCTCAGTGATCAATGCAAAGAAATAGAGGCAAACAACAGAATGGGAAAGACTAGAGATCTCTTCAAGAAAATTAGAGATACCAAGGGAACATTTCATACAAAGATGGGCTCTATAAAGGACAGAAATGGTATAGACCTAACAGAAGCAGAAGATATTAAGAAGAGGTGTCAAGAATACACAGAACTGTACAAAAAAGATCTTCACAAACAAGATATTCACTATGGTGAGATCACTTACCTAGAACCAGACATCCTGGAATGTGAAGAGAAGTGGGCGTTAGAAAGCATCACTACGAACAAAGCTAGTGGAGGTGACGGAATTCCAGTTGAGCTATTTCAAATCCTGAAAGATGATGCTGTGAAAGCGCTGCACTCAATATGCCAGCAAATTTGGAAAGCTCAGCAGTGGCCACAGGACTGGAAAAGGTCAGTTTTCATTCCAATCCCAAAGAAGGCAATACAAAGAATGCTCAAACTGCCACACCATTGCACTCATCTCACACGCTCGTAAAGTAATGCTTAAAATTCTCCAAGCCAGGCTTCAGCAATACTGAAGCTATCCTAATCACCAGAATTGTTCAGGATTGTTTAAAAGATGAATATGAAAAAGAAATCAATACTTACTGCAATTAGATTGTATATTCTCTATTTAGGAAAAGACTAAATTCTAACTCCTCCATTCCTATTTATATTCCATAGGCTAGGTGTTTATTGTATGAAACACTTTTATGTAATTTTTCTTTCTGATCATCTTTGAAAATATATGGCAAACCATTATTTGTGAAGTGATATTTTAAAACTTCTACTTCATTCCACCTTGTCTATTCTCCACATTAACTTTAATACCTTGGAATTGATCAACTTGAAGCCATGGTAATAAATAATGCCTCTAGCATGATGACCAATAGTTATGTGTTACTATCTGATGACTGTGCATGTTGTTGACAAGGCCACTGTTCTGAATTGATTTACTACCTCAGTAGGCCAGCAGAGGTCTACAGGGATACTGCAGAAATGGAAAATCAGGAATTTATTGAAGAAAAGGAGACCAAGGAAACTGTACTTCTCTCTGGCTTTCCATCCACAGCTTTATGGAAACATTCACATACACTGAATAAACTATGAAAAATTTGAGAACCAATTATTCTAATTTTGATGAAATCTGAGCATTTTCAGAGCAATGGAATAATACAAATTCCTTCTGCTTACTAACAGGAAAATTTTCCATGAAAAATAGATGGAATTTTTAGTCCAAACTTCAATAGGTATATATTTTAAGAAATCTCAGCAAGTCTAACAAAAGTATAAAATACAGTTATCCTGTTATTTTCTGTGTTTACTGTTTGATCTTTACATAATTTAGAAATGTTTGTTTTAAAAAGCTGGTTTATTTTTAATTCCCTATTTTAGGGATCAATTTTGGTATTTTCATATCATAAAATTAAGTTTTGTGAACAGAAATTCAATTATAAAATTTTGCTCCTTGGGAGAAAATATTTCACTTATCATGGATGTAGATGTGGTTGCTCCCATGAACTAAGGGAAAAGACCCAGGGAGCCAGTGGCTTCCTACCGGATGAGCACTGAGTTCTCTCTAAATCCATGTGCCGCTAGCAGGTTTTATGTGTCAAGAATGGATCATTTCCCTGTTCACCACATGTGTTATTTGTCCCATAGAAAGGAGAATATAAGGAAAGAAGAGAATGCAAGAGCAGAGCTTGAGAAAAATGAAATTCTTTCAATTTCCCATAGAGTCTCACAGCAAACACTCTTCTCTGCATACCAAGGAAAATCAAGCTCAAATACTAATGAGATACCACATATTTAGGTAACTTGTATAGAATATCAACTAATTTATCTGCCGATAAATCAACTGAAATACTTTATTTTGCCAACTGCAGTTGATAGAATAATGGTGCCCTAAAAATGTAACTAATTTATCTGCCGATAAATCAACTGAAATACTTTATTTTGCCAACTGCAGTTGATAGAATAATGGTGCCCTAAAAATGTGCACAAGCTAATCCCTAGAACCTGTGAATATGTTACCTTACATGACAGAAGGGACTGTGCAGATGTGAAGGTTCTCTCCATCATCTCCAGATGGAGAGAATAACCTGGATCATCCAGATGGGCCCAACCTAAGACATGAGCCAGTAAAAGCAGAAAACTATCCCTGGCTGTGGAGAGAGACGCAACATGAGAAGGCCTCTACCTGCTATTGCTGGTTTGAAGATAGAGTAAGAGGACATAAACCTAGAAAGCCTTGAGAAACCAAACAGCCCCTCAGCTGTCAGCCAGGAAGAAACAAAGAGGGAAAGGGATGGAGGGTCATCATCAGTTCTGCCAACAACCCGAATGAAATGAAAGGGCGCTTGCTCCTTGGAAGAAAAGCTATGACCAATCTAGATAGCATGTAAAAAGCAGAGACATTACTTTGTCAACAAAGTTCCATCTAGTCAAAACTATGGTTTTTTCCAGTAGTCATGTGAGTGTTGGACTATAAAGAAAGCTGAGTGCTGAAGAATTGATGCTTTTGAACTGTGGTGTTGGAGAAGACTCTTGAGAGTCCCTTGGACTGCAAGGAGATCCAACCAGTCCATCCTAAAGGAAATCAGTCCAGAATATTCATTGGAAGTACTGATGCTGAAGCTGAAACTCCAATAATTTGGCCACCTAATGCAAAGAACTGACTCATTTGAAAAGATCCTGATGCTGGGCAATATGGAAGGCAGGAGGAGAAGGGGATGACAGAGGATGAGATGGTTGGATGGCATCACTGACACGATGGACATGAGTTTGAGTAGGCTCCAGGAGTTGGTGATGGACAGGGAAGCCTGGAGTACTGCAGTCCACAGCGTCGTGAAGAGTCAGATACAACTGAGCGACTGAACTGAATTGAACTGGATCCACACCTGCAGCCTCTAGAAAAGGATGCAGTAGCTCTGTTGACACCTTGATTTTAGGCTGATGTGACCATGTCAGGCTTATGGGATGCAGGATTGTAAGATAATAAAGTTGTGATGTTTTAAACCCCTAAGTTTATGATAACTTACTGCAATAGTAGTTGAAAACTAATATACCAGCAGTTTGGTCACATTCAAGACTTTGCTGATTTAAAAATTCAGATATTTTTTGGGTCCCTTTTACACTGCTCCCAGATCACATGTGTGCTCCAATTAAACTTTCTTCTCCTAGACCATAGCATTTATCCTGTACTTGCTTTTCTTGGCTTTTGTTATCACTTCCGACTTGAATGAAGTGCCATGTCCTTTGTAGAGCCTTCACAAACCTTCCCAGGTACACCTGACCAATCCTTTTCTTAACCCGAATGGATGTTCTCCTTCACCTGTGATATCAACACTGTGGCACATTTATTTATAAGAGGCAGACTTTAAAATTTACCTTGTGGTTATTACAAATATTCCTGTTAGTTAAGAAGCATTTGATTTTGTTGTGACATATGTGTTGATAAGTCAATTTCAGGTAGCCACCAGGATCTGGATTTAGCTAGTATCCAGGCTTTAGAAAAAGGAAAAGATGTTTGCAGAGTGGAAGAAGCATTGCTGAGAGATCCAGGAGAATTTGTAAAGACTGTAGTAAAAAGGATAACAGGCAAAGATGTCAGAGGAGGCCACTGAGAGGAAATGACCACCAGCTGACTCATGAACTGGACCCAGACAATAGGAGGGTCTTTATCTCCATCCCAATCATTTGGATATACTTTCTGTCCACCCTTCCTATGGCTGGAGTCACTTCATGAATGCAGTCTTGAGAAAGCAATGTGTTGCTGTGAGCATCTGGACAGTGTGCATGGCTGAGCCCTATTAAAGCCTCTCTATAAACTTTTAAGATTCTGGCAAGCAGGTGCAAAGAGCTACTCATCTTGCAGCCCCAAAGACAAAGCTAGTATGTAAGCTCCCTTGCTTATTAAACCTGCCACTTTCCTGTTGGGGGAGGTCTGGCTTTTTCTTCAGTCTCTCTTTCCCTCCATGTATGAGGGCCAGTTTGCAGACTAGCAGAAGGGGAGAGGAGCAGCAAAACAAGGGTGTGTGCTGTGCAGTTTGTATACCACTCCCCCCCACTCTCAGTTGCTATTATCTGTATATGTAAATGGTCCTATCTATTTTTAGCAGTATTTGATGTCTAGCCCTGTGAAAAAGATATAAATATATTTAACTCTGGGGATAAGGAAAAAAATCTTGTTTTTATGTTGAAACTTGCTATTACAATTGGAATCTGTTGCCTAGGACTGAATCATGGCATGCTATTGATATTTGATATCTCAGTATCTTGGCCTTCTTTAAGATCAATGTCAAGAAAGATATATTATCCCAGTCTTCCAATTCATCCCACCACCACCTCCCTTCCCCCTTGGCATCCTATATTTGTTCTCTACATCTTTGTCTCTAGTTCTTCTTTGTAAGGGCTTTCCTGATAGCTCAGTTGGTAAAGAATTCCAGTTTAATTCCTGGGGTCAGGAAGATCCACTGGAGAAGGGATAGGCTACCTACTCTAGTATTCTTGGGCTTCCCTGGTGGCTCAGCTAGTAAAGAATCTGCCTGCAATGTAGGAGACCTGGGTTCGATCCCTGGGTTGAGAAGATCCACTGGAGAAAGGAAAGGCTACCCACTCCAGTATTCTGGCCTAGAGAATTCCATGGATTATATAGTCCTTGGGATTGCAAAGAGTTGGACACGTCTGAGTGACTTTCACTGCTTTGTAAATAAGGTCATCTATACCAGTTTTCTGCTTGCATATATATGCATTAATATCATCTTTCTGTTCTGTGTGACAGTCTCTAGGTCCATCCACATCTCTGCAAGTGACACAGTTTTGTTCCTTTTTATGGCTGAGTAATATTGCATTGTGCATACGTACCACATCTTCTTAAGCCACTCCTTTGTTGATAGACATTTAGGTTGTGTCCATGTCCTGGCTGTTGTACATAGTGCTGCAGTGAACACTGGGGTGCATGTGTCTTTTTGAATTATGGTTTTATTTGAGTGTGTGCCCAGTATTGGGATTGTTGAGTTGGGAGATTGGGATTGACATATGTACCCTATTGATATTATGGCTCAGTGGTAAAGAATCTGCCTGCAGTACAGGAGATGTAGGTTCGATCTCTGGATCAGAAGATTCCCTGGAGAGAGAAACGGTAGCCCACTCCATTATTCTTATCTGGGAAATCCCATGGACAGAGGGGCTTGGAGGGTTATAGTCTGTGGGGTCGCAAAAGAGTTGGACATGATTTAGCAACTAAACAATAACCATAGAATCAGTAAGGGGAACCTGCTGTGCAGCACAGGGAACTCTGCTCAGGGCTCAGTGGTGCCCTAAACGGGAAGGAAACCCAAAAAAGAGGAAATATATGTGTACATGTAGCTGATTCACTGTGCTGTGCAGCAGAAACTAACACAACATTGTAAAGCAGCTACACGCCATAAAAGTTGTAAAAAAAGAAAGATATTTTATGATCAGGAACAGACACCATTTTCTAAAGAATATTTTTCTCAGAATCTTTTCAAAGCAGAAGAACACTTCTTCCCAGCAGAAAATTTGCCTTTTTTGCTGTTGTTTTCACCAGCTGTGAAGTGTGTGTGTGTGTGTGTGCGTGTGTGTGTGTGTGTGTGTGGTGGGGGTGGGGAGTAAAATGATTAGGAGGGCATGTTTATGAGTTTCAGAGTTCAGAGTTCAACCAACCATTTCCAGGTGGTAGAATTTCCCAGAATGACCCAGGTTGTGTTGAGAGTACATTCTCAGAAGAATCCAGGCTCTGTGCAGAGTTTTTAATCTTGAGATTTAAGAGATTTGATAACCTCAGCCTCATGTGTTTTTCGAAATTACTAAATGGAAACTACCCTCCCTTCCCAGTGTAGAGGAGCACATATTACCACCCTAAAATGTGTCTCTTTGCCATGAAAATTATTCTAGGCTGATTAAAAAAAAACAAACAGAAGACTCAGGAAGTTTTTCTTCTTACCTCACCTTCCCCTTAACTTCCTGGAAAGAATTTGGATAGAAGTTCTATTCCAGGAAGAGAGTTATCACCGGGAGATAACTACAGAGGATGCGACCTAACTGTGGTAGATTGGGAAAAACTTATGAAAGGCTGCTTTGTAACTGCTGTCTCTGTATGGCATGGCATGGCAAACACTTCTTTACCAAACGTTTGCTTTTCCCATCTTCCTGTAAATTTTAGTCCTTCCCTGGAAGTTCCAGACCCATACCCCTTTTCTGTAGCTCACAATGACATATAAATTGCAATTGCCTGACTGTTAAGGAGCCTCATATCCTTAAGGTTCCTGTACGTACAAGTTTGTTTTTCTTCTGTTAATCTTTTTTTTTTTTAATTTGGTTGTTAAATCAGCCAAAGAACCTAGAAAAGTAGAAGGAACAATTTTCCTCCCTGACACTAGCTATATCGCCTCAGCTTTTATTATCTGTTCTTTTGTTCTTTTAATGACATTAAGTTCAACTTACGTTCTATGCAGGTAATAACTCAGAACAATTCTGTAAGCAAGTTTCCCAGATAGTTCAGACTAAACAAAGAGACAACTGAAACAGTTTATCTTTAAATGTTTGCTTATTTAGGCATGAAGTGACATTCCAAACACTGCCTTTAGGTAATCTAAATAAAGGTTCTGTGAACTGTGGGGGGAAAATAATTTGGGATTCAATTTCACTTTAAATGGTATGACTTTATGATGTGGAAATCACTTCAATCCATTTTCATTAATTCGTAATATGCCAGGCAGTGTGTGCCATGCTAAATGCTAAAGATATGGAAGTCAGTGAAACGTAGCCTCTGCATTGAAGGGGTTTACAGTTTAGTGGTGGGAGATATGGGTGGGAAGATAGGTAAGCAAATAGATGCCTAGGGTAACAGATCCTACAGTCAGGCTCAGTTAAAATGTTGTTGTTCTCATTTGAAGGAAGTGAAGGAACTTACTATAAGAGACTGTGTACCTTTTCTAGAAGAAAGACCAAGGATGCATATTATATTAGGTGCCAATGCATCCTTCTCCTTAACAGGAGGGAGGACCACCTCCAACCTGAAGCTGTTGGAACAACCATGAAATGTAGATTCTCAAAGCTAGATCGGTTTTAATGAGTATATTTGAATTTTATGAATACTGTTGAATTGCTACACAGCTCAATGGAAAGGACAAGCCCTTTGATGCTCCAGGATGCAAGTGAGATCTCTTTTGGAAATGAGTTGAAGAATTAAGATAAAATCCCTAAGATTAAATATCAACAAGTACTTCTAACACGTTGATGATGGAAGGCAGACACTGTCTGTGTGTCTGCTGGTGTGTGTGTGTCTTAGTTCTGGGTTAGAATCTCTATAGCAAATTCTTCAATCAGTCTTCGGTGGTGTATTTTTGAAGCAGAGTAGGGGGAGGGGGTGCGACAGAAGAGATTAAGAAAATGCAGGTATTGTGCTTAAAATATTTTGCCCAGCGATCTGAAGACTATAAAGCTGAATGAGACTATGAGCCATCACAAAGGAACAGTTCCTAAGGGGCTTGTACACTCTTCACTAACCTCCCCTAATACAGACACACACCAAACTCTGTTTCAAGAGGAAGATTATTTGTAGAGGTAGGAAGTATGGTAAAAAGCAACACTGTCAGAGTTATGGGGTTAGGATGAGGGAATTGAAACCTTTAAATTTACAAAGCAAGCATGTTTGTGTGTTAAATGTAGAAGAGAGACTTTTTTCATTTCTAGGAAAAATCAAAAATCATCAATAAGATGATGTCCCTAGGGAAAGAGTCTGCAGCAGAACTGATAATATTTTGCTGAATCGGTGCTTTGGTACTTTCGTTAAGGCTTATCTTATGAAGACTTGATCCTTTTGCAGATAAAAATTAAATTGCTTAACTACTTGAGTGAGTTCCTGTGCTGTTTGAAATATATTTATGTAGAAAGGGGTTACCGAACACAAGGCTTGTATGCCCAATGCACAGTGGAGCCAAGCAGACCAAAACATCAGACTTTAGACCAGAGAGAGGTTCACTCTAGGGCCATGCAAAGAGATCCTTAGGCAGTGCTAGCAGTAAGGAACCCACCTGCCAATGCAGGAGACATAAGAGGTAGGTTCAATCCCTGGGTCAGGAAGATCTCCTGGAGGAGGGCACAGCAACTCCCTGCAGTATTCTTGCCTGGAGTATCCCTGGGACATACAAAACAGACAGGCTACAATCCGTAGGATCACACAGAGTTGGAAATGATTAAAGTGACTTAGCATGCACAGCAACAAAGAGATGAGTGGCTCTTGCCCCCAAAGCCCCAAACCCCTTGAAGGGTTTCAGCAAAGCATTTTTAAAGGCAAGGAGAAGAGAGGAAGGCATCATTGATGTCAGAATCTGTTGTTCTTACAGCTGTCTACATAGGTCAGAGGCCAGGTCATGATGTCCCTATAAATGCCCAACAAAACAAATGTTACTCTCTATTCTGCAACTTTTTAATCTCTATATGACTGTTAAGCATGAGAGCCTTGAGAATAAACTATCCTATATTTTGCAGGCTGTAGGCAACATTCTTCTACAAAAGGTGCAGCACCACCAGGACTAAGCGCAGGCAACAGAGCACAGTGCCAGTTGCTCAGTTGTGCCCGAATCCTTGTGATCCCGTGGACTATAAGCTGCCAGGCTCCTCTGTCCATGGAATTCTCCAAACAAGAATACTGGAGTGGGTAGCCATTCCCTTCTCCAGGGGATCTTCCCAACCCAGCACAAAGGTTAAGTAAAGGAACAGATCCTGCATGGAGTCAGATTGTTTCTTCCCTATTACAGAAGCGTGTGTGTGTGGTGTCTAAATGTGTGTACCTACAAGGAAGGACCCAGCGAGGCAGAACTTTCTTTCTTTTGTTCCAGAGAACAGCCGTTTCAAAGCTGCTTGCTGTTTCTGTTGCTGATGGTGGTGTGATCAAGCCACCTTTGACGGGAATGTTACTGGGGTGAGAAGACCGTCCTAAGGACCCTTTGGTTATACCATAGAAAGCAAACCAATGCCCACACATCGTTGAGAGGAGGGACAAGATCCTTTTTTTGGCTCTGAAGGTTCTAGGGTTTAAATTCTAGAAGGTGAAGTTCCGATATACTTACCGAGTACTTGTTTGATCCATCATATTTCCTCAGGGAAATTTTTGGGTGGAAAAATGGAAGAAGAGAGATTATTTCTCTATGAAGACTAAAGTTACTGAGCACTTGGTCAGCTGGCAGAAGACAACGGAATCTCCCAAGTGATACCCACCATCAGGAAGAGGTAAGAGCTGGGCTCAAGGCTGAAGCCTGTGATATGGTAGGGATGTGAGGAGTGTGTGGCATGCTGAAACTCTTTCCAAGGCATCACACTAACCCCGTAAAGCAGCCATGTAATTCAGAGGAGAGTGGTAACATGAGGGAAACGTGAAAGTGAAGGCGTTCAATCGTGGCTGACTCTTTGTGACCCCCTGGACTCTTCTGTCCATGGGATTCTCCAGGCAAGGATAGTGGAGCCGGTTGCTATGCCCTTCTCCAGGGGATCTTCCTGGCCCAGGAATTGAACACAGGTCAATGACTCTCCTGCCCTGCAAGCAGATTCTCTACTGCCTGAGCCACGAGGGAAGCCTGTAGGACACAGAATTCTATTCCAGTGTATGAATTTTGTGATTTCAGAGCAATGTTCTGTAGTGCCAAACGTCATGAGTGTCAGGGCCCTGTGACTTGCTGTGAGGAATGCAAAGCACTGTTCAGATGTGAGTAGCCCCTTGTGAGAGGCTGAAACTTGCTCCTAAGTCCAAAGTGAAAAGTAAGTGCTGCTAACATGGCTAGAGACATAGGCTATCTTTGTTAGCATAAAAGAGGACCTAACGGTCACAAATATCGCTACATCGGTGTTAAACTAATGCTTGACTATGTGAATGAAGGGTTAAGTCAGTGATATAAGTGCGTGTTGTCCCACAATAGGTTAGTAACTCCTTTTCTTCCTTAGGTATGTACTGATTTTCTGATAATTTGTTGCAAAACAATCCAAAGCTTTTTCAGTTTCAGATGTGGACCTTTGTTAAGCTTTGCTGTTTTACTGTCGGCGCAGAGAGATAAAAACCTTCAAAACTGCATGAACATGATATGTTATTATGTACTGACCATTCATTAGAATGTAGAAGGAAGATGTTTCTAAATTTGGTGTTTATTCCTTTAAGTCTTTTTGTTGACTGGATCTTGTGAACAATACAGTCATGTGAACATATTTTTCTGTTTTGAATGGGAGATAAATAGAATGATAAATTACGAGTAAAATATAATAAGAAATAACAGGGATAATTTTAAGGCTGTCAATTAATTAGACTTAATTGAGTTTAATAGCCATTCCTTTCTTGCTCAAAATCAAAAAGAGAATATTAAATTCTGTTAATGGAGCGTTCCAAGAATGGAGACCTGGTTGGGGCAACATAAAAGATTTTATTTGGGGTTTGTTAGGACTGCATCTCAGAAAGCACAAATCCAAGAAAGCACTTGAATTTTGTTCTGCCAGGAATACAAAATGAGGGACACTTACAAAGTCAAAAAGCCATAAGGTTACATAATATTTTTGTTAAGAATTATGGTTGGAGCTGGCAAGAGGTAAGGGTGATTTTAAGAAAGGATTGATAGGCATTACAAATAATTACCTAGTTGCAAAGCAGGGCAAGGACTTAAACACTACAAGAGTGAAGCTAGCAGCTGCTAGTAATGTTGTTCTGGAAACAACTGGTTATGTTTGGGCTTCCCAGGTGGCGCTAGTGGTAAAGAACCTGCCTGCCAGTGCAGGAGACTAAGAGACGTGGGTTTGATCCCTGGGTCAGGAAGATCCCCTGGAGGAGGGCATGGCAACCCACTCCAGTATTCTTGCCTGGAGAATCCCATGGACAGAGAGGAGCCTGAGCCCTACTAAAGTCCATGGGGTCGCAGTTGGACACGACTGAAGCTACTTAGCATGCACACAACCTTATGTTTGATACAGTTCAGAAATTTCAAATTCTCAGTGATGCAACAGAATGTCTGAGACCAGATCCTCAGTGGCTGCCCAGTACCATTTTTGTATGCCTGAACTAAGATTACACCATTAAAATTTCAATTTGTTATCACTTCCAACATTTTACGCAGAAGGAGAATGTGTTTATTCTTTCATCGTAAATGATCAGACCTGGGAGTTGGGGAGAGGGTCCAAGACTGCAGACCAGCATTAAGGATATGCTTAATTGAGTAGCAAGAAGACTCTGGAGAGGAAATTAGATTCTGGCCGTTCTTTGTAACTTTGTTCACCCCTGTTACTCTGAACTTGCTAAGTAGATGGTGATTTGTTTCCCTGGATGGTAAAAAATATTTCCTGAAAACTGCAAATTGGGAATGGGGCAGGAAGGCAATACATCAAAGTTAGATTAAAAATACAAGTGGTTATAGGAAATTGAGAATTAATTGGTTACCCTTTTTCAAAAAAGTGGGAAAATGTAGCAGAATTAGAGAATCATTCATAATTGAGTAAAGCTTACTAGATTTAATTATATACTTTGACATTAGAGATCTATTTAATTGGAAACTGTTGGCCTCTGGTTAAGGATTTCAGGCTTCGTTTTCACTCGCTCTTTTTCTTCCCTTCCTTCTGTTCTTTAAGGGAAGGAATAGGATGTGTTCGCCTCAGAACACTGCCATTATTGGTGGTCAGTAAAAGAACTTGTCTTTCCTTCCTTGAGTCTCCATTCCTCCCACTTGACTTCTGGATTTCTGGTATTTCAGGTTAAATTTATAGTTGTAATGTGCCCAGGAGAAGCCTATTTACAGAAGACATGTTGGTCTCATGCTTAAACCCCAAGCCTGGTAACAGACCCGGTTTCTTTACCTGCCACAGCAAGCTGTTCAGTTTCTTGGTTTTATAAGTTGTATCTTTCAAAAATGTGTCCATTTCATGTAAACTGTCAAACTTCTTAGCCCAAAGGTCTTCACAGTGTTTCCTTACTTCTTAATGTATACAATCCTTAGTGACAAATCCTTCACATTAAACATTTTTATTACTATTTTTGATTTATAGTCTCCTTTTCTCATGAAAAGGCTAACTGGAGATTTGTCAATTTTCTTGATTTTGTTTTGAAGAACCAGATTTTTACTTAATTTTTTCTGTCTCTTTTTAATAATGCTGATTTCTATTCTTAATCTTTATTAATTATTTTTTTATTACTGAGTTCTTGATTTTTATTTCTTAGGATGGGATCCTATTGGTTTTAGATCTCCTTTCCTAATTTGCACATTTAATGTTATGTTTTCCACTTACCAGTGCTTTACCTGCATCCTACAGATTTTGATTATGTTCTATTTTAATTATTATATCAGTTCAAAATATTTGGTAAATCTTCTTGTAATTTGGTCTGTGCCCTATGACTTATTTAAACAGTGTTTTAAATCTCCAGATCAATAGGATTTTAACAATTTTTTGTTATTTAGTTCTGATTTAATTCCATTGATATGAGAATACACTTAGTATAACCTGGATTTTTAACAGCCTTGTTTCATACTCCAAAATATGATCTATCTCAATGAATCTACAGTGTGTACTTTGAGAAAAATATGTATTCTTTGCTTACTGGATGGGGTGCTCTATAAGTGTAATTAGATTAAAGTGTTCAAAGTGCCGTTGAGATTGATGCTAAGTCCAGACTCAGTTGCTCATCACACAACAGGTGAGTAAATCGGAGGATGAATTGTTAGGGCAAGGAATAGTGACTTTATTTGGAAATCCAGCAGACTGAGATGTCAGACTAGTGTCTCAAAGAAACATCTTAGCCCAGTCAGATTTCTGAAAGGGCAAGTGGTAGCTGTTTGTTGCAAGCTTCTTGATGCAGGAGTATTTTGTTCTTGCAGGTGTTTATGTAGGTTGTCACTGTGTTCCTGTAAACCTCCAACAAGACAAATGTTTTTCTCTGCTCTGAAACTTTTTATCTGTGTATATATAAGAACTGTTAAGTATCAGAGCCCTGAGAATAGGCTATCCTGTGTATTTCAGGCTGTAGGCAACCAGCATGACTCAGTACAGGCAACAGAGAACAAAGTTTAAACAAAAAGGAACAGGTCTAATATGGAGTCATGTTTGTTCTTCACTATTACAAGATCTTCTGTGTCCTTACTGAGTTTTTATCTAGCTATTATATCAAATGATGAAAGAGAGTTGTTATAATATTCTAGTAAGGTCAAAAAATTGTTTCCCTTTAATTCTCTCAATATTTGATTTATGTATGTTGAGGCTTCGTAATTAAGAACATAGGCATTGATAATTATTTCTTTCTGATTAATTTCTCTTATCATTGTTTATAAAAAGTGATCTGTAGTGATACTTATTTTATTAAAGTTTATTTTATCTGATACTAGTGAAGGCATTTCAGTCTTCATATGCTTACTATTAATGTTTCATGTTTTCTGCATCCACTTACTTTAAACTTATCTGTGTCTTTAAGTGTGGTTCTTAAAGCACCATATAGTTGTTTAGTCGTGCCTTCACCCTGGACAATAGAAAAGGTCGAGCACCAAAGAACTGATGCCTTCAAACTGTGGTGCTGGAGAAGACTCTTGAGAGTCCCTTGGACAGAAAGGAGATCAAACCAGTCAATCCTAAAAGAAATCAACCCTGAATATTCATTGATACTGAAGCTGAAACTCCAATACTTTGGCCACCTGACATGAAGAGCCAACTCATTGGAAAAGACTGATGCTGGGAAAGATTGAAGGCAGGAGGAGAAGGGGATGACAGACAGTGAGATGATAGGGTGACGTCACTGACTCAATGGACATGAGTTTGAGCAAGCTCCAGGAGATGGTAAAGGACCAGAGAAGCCAGGCGTGCTGCAGCCCATGGGATCTCAAAGAGTCGCATGTGACTGAGCAACTGAACAGCAAATTGTTCAGTCTTGCCTTTACCCGTTTCTCTCTTTCTTAATTTTTTTTTTTTTAGTATTTTCAGTATTTCATTTTATTAGTTGGCTTTTTGGTTATGTGTGTGTGTTTTATTTGATTGTTTGCTTCATTTTTAGTTGTTCCTTTAAGGATCACAATATACATAACTAAAATTTCACAGTCTATTTAGAATTTCTTTGTATATCATCTGTTAGTTTTATTCCATCTGAAAGTGTCTTTAACTCACCTTCATTTCTGAGGGGTATTTTCATTAGATACAGAATTAGCTTTGATAAGATTCTTTACTTTAGCACTTTGAAGATGTTATCTTCTGGCCTTGATAGCTTCTGTTGAGAAATCAATAATTATTCAAATTATTGTCCTCCTATAAGTAACTTCATTTTCCTCTAAATGTATTCAGGACTTTATATTTGAATTTTGGCAGTTTGTCTCTAATCTGTCCAGCATTATTTTCTTTGGGAGTTCACCAAACATTTCTGAATCTATAAATGTATGTCTCTTATGAAAGTAGCAAAGTGTTCAGCCATTATATCACAAAATATTTTTCTACTCCAATATCTTTCTCTTCATTTTTTTCTGGAATTTCAAGTGTACATATATTAGACCTTTTTAACCTTTTCTTTCTTTGTTATTTCCATTATAATTTCCATTTTACTTTTGAGTCCATTCAGTGATTTTTTTAATATCTGATATTAAATTTTCAGGTCTAAAAATTTCACTTGGTTCTTTTTTATTATTTTTATTTCTTGTTGAGATTTCATACATTCTAATTAATTCCGTGTGTGTTTGTTGTTTTCAACTTTATGGAACATAGTGATGCTTTAAAGTCTTTGAATATTCCAATATTTGTCATTTTGGTATGGTATCATTTGCCTTTTTATTTTTTTGTGTGCTCTTTATTATTTATTTATTTCTTTTTAACTTTACAATACTGTATTGGTTTGCCATACATTGACATGAATCCGCCATGGGTGTACATGAGTTCCCAATCCTGAACCCCCCCCCCTC
>SJYQ01005942.1:307303-342012 GCA_006410935.1 Redunca redunca | reverse complement strand
GGTCATCCCAGTGCACCAGCCCCAAGCATCCTGTATCCTGCATTGAACCTAGACTGGAGATTTGTTTCTTACATGATAGTATACATGTTTCAATGCCATTCTCCCAAATCATCCCACCCTCTCCCTCTCCCACAGAGTCAAAAAGTCTGTTCTATACATCTGTGTCTCTTTTGCTGTCTCACATACAGGGTTATTGTTACCATCTTTCTAAATTCCATATATATGTGTTAGTATACTGCATTGGTGTTTTTCTTTCTGGCTTACTTCACTCTGTATAATCAGCTCCAGTTTCATCCACCTCATTAGAACTGATTCAAATGTATTCTTTTTAATGGCTGAGTAATACTCCATTGTGTATATGTACCACAGCTTTCTTATCCATTCGTCTGCTGGTGGACATCTAGGTTGCTTCCATGTCCTGGCTATTATAAACAGTGCTGCGATGAACATTGGGGTACACGTGTCTCTTTCAATTCTGGTTTCCTGGGTGTGTATGCCCAGCAGTGGGATTGCTGGGTCATAAGGCAGTTCTATTTGTAGTTTTTTAAGGAATCTCCACACTGTTCTCCATAGTGGCTGTACTAGTGTGCATTCCCACCAGCAGTGTAAGAGGGTTCTCTTTTCTCCACACCCTCTCCAGTATTTACTGCTTGTAGACTTTTGGATAGCAGCCATTCTGACTGGCGTGAAATGGTACCTCATTGTGGTCTTGATTTGCATTTCTCTGATAATGAGTGATGTTGAGCATATTTTCATGTGTTTGTTAGTCATCGGTATGTCTTCTTTGGAGAAATGTTTATTTAGTTCTTTGGCCCATTTTTTGATTGGGTCGTTTATTTTTCTGGAATTAGCTGCAGGAGTTGCTTGTATATTTTTGAGATTAGTTGTTTGTCAGTTGCTTCATTTGCTATTATTTTCTCCCATTCAGAAGGCTATCTTTTCACCTTGCTTATATTTTCCTTTGTTGTGCAAAAGCTTTTAATTTTAATTAAGTCCAATTTGTTTATTTTTGCTTTTATTTCCAATATTCTGGGTAGTGGGTCATAGAGGATCCTGCTGTGATTTATGTTGGAGAGTGTTTTGCCTGTGTTCTCCTCTAGGAGTTTTATAGTTTCTGGTCTTACGTTTAGATCTTTAATCTATTTTGAGTTTGTTTTTGTGCATGGTGTTAGAAAGTGTTCTAGTTTCATTCTTTTACAAGTGGTTGACCAGTTTTCCCAGCACCACTCGTTAAAGAGATTGTCTTTAATCCATTGTATATTGTTGCCTCCTTTGTCTAAGATAAGGTGTCCATAGGTGTGTGGATTTATCTCTGGGCTTTCTATTTTGTTCCATTGATCTATATTTCTGTCTTTGTGCCAGTACCATACTGTCTTGATGACTGTGGCTTCTGGTAGAGCCTGAAGTCAGGCAGATTGATTCCTCCAGTTCCATTCTTCCTTCTCAAGATTGCTTTGGCTATTTCGAGGTTTTTTGCATTTCCTTACAAATTGTGAAATTATTTGTTCTAGCTCTGTGAAAAATACCGCTGGTAGCTTGATAGGCATTGCATTTAATCTGTAGATTGCTTTGGGTAGTATACTCATTTTCACTATATTGATTCTTCCCATCCATGAACATGGTATATTTCTCCATCTATTAGTGTCCTCTTTGATTTCTTTCATCAGTGTTTTATAGTTTTCTATTTATAGGTCGTTAGTTTCTTTAGGTAGATATATTCCTAAGTATTTTATTCTCTTCATTGCAATGGTGAATGGAATTGTTTCCTTAATTTCTTTTTCTACTTTCTCATTATTAGTGTATAGGAATACAAGGGATTTCTGTGTGTTGATTTTATATTCTGCAACTTTACTATATTCATTGATTAGCTTTAGTAATTTTCTGGTGGAGTCTTTAGGGTTTTCTATGTAGAGGATCATGTCATCTGCAAACAGTGAGAGTTTTACTTCTTTTCCAATTTGGGTTCCTTTTATTTCTTTTTCTGCTCTGATTGCTGTGGCCAAAACTTCCAGAACTATGTTGAATAGTAGCGGTGAAAGCGCACTCTTGTATTGTTCCTGACTTTAGGGGAAATGCTTTTAATTTTTTACCATTGAGGATAATGTTTGCTGTGGGTTTGTCATATATAGCTTTTATTATGTTGAGGTATGTTCCTTCTATTCCTGCTTTATGGACAGTTTTTATCATAAATGGATGTTGAATTTTGTCAAAGGCCTTCTCTGCATCTGTTGAGATAATCATATGGCTTTTATTTTTCAGTTTGTTAATGTGGTGAATTACATTGATTGATTTGCGGTTATTGAAGAATCCTTGCATCCCTGGGATAAAGCCCACTTGGTCATGTGTATGATCTGTTTAATGTGTTGTTGGAGTCTGATTGCTAGAATTTTGTTGAGGATTTTTGCATCTATGTTCATCAGTGATATTGGCTTGTAGTTTTCTTTTTTGTAGCATCTTTGTCAGGTTTTGGTATTAGGGTGATGGTGGCCTCATAGAATGAGTTTGGAAGTTTACCTTCCTCTGCAATTTTCTGGAAGAGTTTGAGTAGGATAGGTGTTAGCTCTTCTCTAAATTTTTGGTAGAATTCAGCTGTGAAGCCGACTGGACCTGGGCTTTTGTTTGCTGGAAGATTTCTGATTACAGTTTCAATTTCCGTGCTTGTGATGTTTCTATTAAGATTTTCTGTTTCTTCCTGGTTCAGTTTTGGAAAGTTGTACCTTTCTAAGAATTTGTGCATTCCTTCCACGTTGTCCATTTTATTGGTATATAATTGCTGATAGTAGTCTTTTATGATCCTTTGTATTTCTGTGCTGTCTATTGTGATCTCTCCATTTTCATTTCTAATTTTATTGATTTGATTTTTCTCCCTTTGTTTCTTGATGAGTCTGGTTAATGGTTTGTCAATTTTATTTATCCTTTCAAAGAACTAGCTTTTGGCTTTGTTGATTTTTGCTATGGTCTCTTTTGCATTTATTTCTGCCCTAATTTTTAAGATTTCTCTCCTTCTACTACCCTGGGGTTCTCCATTTCTTCCTTTTCTAGTTGCTTTAGGTTATTTATTTGACTTTTTTCTTGTTTCTTGAGGTATGCCTGTATTGCTATGAACTTCCCCCTTAGCACTGCTTTTATAGTGTCCCACAGGTTTTGGGTTGTTGTGTTTTCATTTTCATTCATTTCTATGCATATTTTGATTTCTGTTTTGATTTCTTCTGTGATCTGTTGGTTTTTCAGAAGCGTGTTGTTCAGCCTCCATATGTTGGAATTTTTAATAGTTTTTCTCCTGTAATTGAGATCTAATCTTAATGCATTATGGTCAGAAAAGATGCTTGGAATGATTTCGATTTTTTTGAATTTATCGAGGTTGGATTTATGGCCCAGGATGTGATCTATCCTGGAGAAGGTTCCATGAGCACTTGAGAAAAAGGTGAAATTCATTGTTTTTGGGTGAAATGTCCTATAGATATCGATTAGGTCTAACTAGTCTATTGTATCATTTAAAGTTTGTGTTTCTTTGTTAATTTTCTGTTTAATTGATCTGTCCATAGGTGTGAGTGGGGTATTAAAGTCTCCCACTATTATTGTGTTATTGTTAATTTCTCCTTTCATACTTGTTAGCATTTGTCTTACATATTGTGGTGCTCCTATGTTGGGTGCATAGATATTTCTAATTGTTATATTTTCTTCTTGGATTGATCCTTTGATTATTATGTAGTGGCCTTCTTTGTCTCTTTTCACAGCCTTTGTTTTAAAGTCTATTTTATTGGATATGAGTATTGCTTTCTTTTTGTCTCTATTTGCATGGAATATCTTTTTCCAGCCCTTCACTTTCAGTCTGTATGTGTCCCTTGTTTTGAGGCAGATCTCTTGTAGACAAGATATATAGGGGTCTTGTTTTTGTATCCATTCAGCCAGTCTTTGTCTTTTGGTTGGGGCATTCAACCCATTTACATTTAAGGTAATTAGTGATAAGTATGATCCTGTTGCCATTTACTTTATTGTTTTGGGTTCGGGTTTATACACCCTTTTTGTTTCCTGTCTAGAGACTATCCTTTAGCATTTGTTGGAGAGCTGGTTTGATGGTGCTGAATTCTTTCAGCTTTTGCTTGTCTGTAAAGCTTTTTATTTCTCCTTAATATTTGCATGAGATCCTTGCTGGGTACAGTAATCTGGGCTGTAGGTTATTTTCCTTCATCACTTTAAGTATGTCTTACCGTTCCCTGCTGGCCTGAAGAGTTTCTATTGAAAGATCAGCTGTTATCCTTATGGGAATCCACTTGTGTGTTATTTGTTGTTTTTCCCTTGCTGCTTTTAGTATTTGTTCTTTGTGTTTGATCTTTGTTAATTTGATTAATATGTGTCTTGGGGTGTTTTGCCTTGAGTTTATCCTGTTTGGGACTCTCTGGGTTTCTTGGACTTGGGTGAGTATTTCCTTCCCCATTTTAGGGAAGTTTTCAACTATTATTTCCTCAAGGACTTTTCTCATGGTCTTTCTCTTTGTCTTCTTCTTCTGGGACTCCTATAATTCGAATGTTGGAGCGTTTCATATTGTCCTGGAGGTCTCTGAGTTTGTCCTCATTTCTTTTAATTCATTTTTCTTTTTTCCTCTCTGATTCATTTATTTCTACCATTCTGTCTTCTATTTCACTAATCCTATCTTCTACCTCTGTTATTCTACTATTTGTTGCCTCCAGAGTGTTTCTGATCTCATTTATTGCATTATTCATTATATATTGACTCTTTTTTATTTCTTCTAGGTCCTTGTTAAACTTTTCTTGCATCTTCTCAATCCTTGTCTCCAGGCTATTTATCTGTGATTCCATTTTGATTTCAAGATTTCGGATCATTTTCACTATCATTATTCGGAATTCTTTCTCAGGTAGATTCCCTATCTCTTCCTCTTTTGTTTGGTTTGGTGGGCATTTATCCTGTTCCTTTACCTGCTGGGTATTCCTCTGTCTCTTCATCTTGGTTATATTGCTGCGTTTGGGGTGGGCTTTTTGTATTCTGGCAGTTTGTGGAGTTCTCTTTATTATGGAGTTTCCTCACTGTGGGTGGGGTTGTATCAGTGGCTTGTTAAGATCTCTTGGTTAGGGAAGCTTGTGTCGGAGTTCTGGTGGGTAGAGCTGGATTTCTTCTCTCTCGAGTGCAATGAAGTGTCCAGTAATGAGTTATGAGATGTCAGTGGTTTTGGAGTAACTTTGAGTTGCCTGTATATTGAAGCTCAGGGCTGTATTCCTGTGTTGCTGGAGAATTTGTGTGGTATGTCTTGATCTGGAACTAGTTGGCCCTTGGGTGGTGCTTGGTTTCAGTGTAGGTATGGAGGCGTTTGATGAGCTCCTAGTGATTAATGTTCCCTGGAGTCAGGATTTCTCTGATGTTCTCAGGATTTGGACTTAAGCCTCCTGCTTCTGGTTTTCAGTTTTATTTTTACAGTAGCCTCAAGACTTCATCTATACAGCACCAATGATAAAACCTCTAGGTTTTATCTAGATGAAAAGTTTCTCTACATTGAGCAACTGAGGTTCACTGAGTTACATGGAGAAGAGAAGAGGGAGGGGGTAGTTAGAGGTGACTGGAGTGAGATGAGGTGGGATCAAAAGAGGAGAGAGCAAGCTAGCCAGTAATCACTTCCTTATGGGCGCTCCACTGTCTGGACTGCTCAGAGATGTCCATGGAGTTATACAGAGAAGAGGAGAGGGGGGAAGGAGATAGAGGTGGCCAGGAGGATAAAAGAGGGAAATGAAAAGGAGAGAGACAGATCCAGCCAGTAACCAGTTCCGTAAGTGTTCTCCACCGTCTCGAATACACAGAGATTCACAGAGTTGGGTAAAGAAGAGAAGGGGGAGGGAGGAGACAGAGGGAATCTGGTGGAGAAAAAGGGGAGTCCAAAGGAGGATAGAGTGGTCAAGCCAGTAATCTCACTCTCAAGTAAAGATGGGTACTAGAGATTGGGTTTTTAATGGTACAAAATTGATAACAAATACCAAAAAGCAATGATTAAAAATCTAGAGTAGAGGTTGGATTTTCAAAAATACAATATTAAAGAAAAGAAGAAGAAGAAAAAAAACAAAGTCACAAGAATTATTTAAAAACAACAACCACAAAAATATACATATGGTGTTTACTTTAAAAATAGGGTCTTTTTTTTTGAAAAGTAATAGTAGGTTATAAAAAATAAAAATTAAAGGAGAAATAGAGGACTTAAGAATGTTTAAAAAAAAGAAGAAAAAGAAAAGAAACAACGAAAAAAAGAATGATCGTAAAAGTAGTAAAGGTATATCTGGGACGTTTTCTGGTGTTGTTGTGGGCAGTGTGAGGTCAGTTCATTTTCTGATATTTCCTTGGTCTGGCTTATATTTCTCAAGATCTATAGACCCCTTCCTATGTAGTCGGTACTAACGACAGGGTTTTAATCTATTGCACCTGTCACTTCCAAGGTGGTTCCCTCTGTTTTAGCTTCTTCTGTTTGCTGGTCTCTTCAGGGTCTGTTTTCTGCCTTGACACAAGGGGAGCCAGTGGTGGACACTTTTTTTTCAGGCTCACTTGTTCAGTCACGCTGTGGGGAGGGAGGGATGCTGCAAACAAATATCACTGGCATGTGCTTGCAGTGTCTCAGCCATGCTGGGCCTGCCCCTGCTTCCGGCGCACACTGTTCAGGCTCTAGTTCACTCCGCCAGGAACGGTCTGAGGCCAGCCCTGGGCTGCATGCACCTCCCAGGTCTAAGCCGCTCAGGCTCAGGCACTCAGGTAGTCCTCAGAGGCGCAGACTCGGTTGGGCCTACATTTTGTGCCCTTCCCAGGTCCAAGTAGCTTGGGTGTTTGGTGAGCGTGGTCACTGCGACTTACACCATTCCCATCCCTGCTGCTGTTTTCTGGGTCTACAACTGGCACCCTTTCTTAGGTGGATATTGACTGTCCAGAACCCCAAGAACTCTTAGTTAGCAAAGAAGCTTGCATGCAGTTTGGTAGTTAATGTCTCTCTGGGGCTGCGATAGCCCCCTTCCAGCTCTTCCAGCTCTGGCTGCCTGTCACCAGAGGGGGATGGTCTCAATTCAGTTCAGTTCAGTCGCTCAGTCGTGTCTGATTCTGTGGGACCCCATGAATCGCACCACACCAGGCCTCCCTGTCCATCACCAACTCCTGGAGTTCACTCAGACTCACGTCCATTAAGTCAGTGATACCATCCAGCCATCTCATCCTCGGTTGTCTCCTTCTCCTCCTGCCCCCAATCCCTCCCAGCATCAGAGTCTTTTCCAATGAGTCAACTCTTCTCATGAGGTGGCCAAAGTACTNCAGGGGGACAATATACAGCATTGACGCACTCCTTTTCCTATTTGGAACCAGTTTGTTGTTCCATGTCCAGTTCTAACTGTTGATTCCTGACCTGCATACAGGTTTCTCAAGAGGCAGGTCAGGTGGTGTGGTATTCCCATCTCTTGAAGAATTTTCCACAGTTTATTGTAATCCACACAGTCAAAGGCTTTGGCATAGTCAATAAAGCAGAAATAGATGTTTTTCTGGAACTCTCTTGCTTTTTCCATGATCCAGCAGATGTTGGCAATTTGATCTCTGGTTCCTCTGCGTTTTCTAAAAACAGCTTGAACATCAGGAAGTTCAGGGTTCACGTAATGCTGAAGCCTGGCTTGGAGAATTTTGAGCATTACTTTACTAGCGTGTGAGATGAGTGCAATTGTGTGGTAGTTTGAGCATTCTTTGGCATTGCCTTTCTTTGGAACTGGAGTGAAAACTGACCTTTTCCAGTCTTGTGGCCACTGCTGAGTTTTCCAAATTTGCTGGCATATTGAGTGCAGTACTTTTGCAGCATCATCTTTCAGGATTTGAAATAGCTCCACTGGAATTCCATCATATCTACTAGCTTTGTTCATAGTGATGCTTTCTAAGGACCACTTGATTTCACATTCTAGGATGTCTGGCTCTAGCTGAGTGATCACACCGTTGTGATTATCCGGGTCGTGAAGATCTTTTTTGTACAGGTCTTCTGTGTATTCTTGCTACCTCTTCTTGATATCTTCTGCTTCTGTTAGGTCCATACCATTTCTGTCCTTTATTGAGCTCATCTTTGCATGAAATGTTCCCTTGGTATCTCTAATATTCTTGAAGAGATCTCTAGTCTTTCCCATTCTGTTCTTTTCCTCTGTTTCTTAGCATTGATCACTGAAGAAGGCTTTCTTATCTCTTCTTGCTATTCTTTGGAACTCTGCATTCATATACTTATATCTTTCCTTTTCTCCTTTGCTTTTTGATTCTCTTCTTTTCACAGCTATTTGTAAGGCCTCCTCAGACAGCCATTTTGTTTTTTGTATTTATTTTCCATGGGGATGGTCTTGATCCCTGTCTCCTATACAAAATCATGAACCTCATTCCATAGTTCATCAGGCACTCTATCTATCAGATCTAGGCCCTTAAATCTATTTCTCACTTCCACCTTATAATCATAAGGGATTTGATTTAGGTCATACCTGAATGGTCTAGCGGTTTTCCCTACTTTCTTCAATTTGAGTGTGAATTTGGTAATAAGGAGTTCATGATCTGAACCACAGTCAGCTCCTGGTCTTCTTTTTGTTGACTGTATAGAGCTTCTCCATCTTTGGCTGCAAAGAATGTAATCATTCTGATTTTGGTGTTGACCATCTGGTGATGTCCATGTGTAGAGTCTTCTCTTGTGTTGTTGGAAGAGGGTGTTTGCTATGACCAATTCATTTTTTTGGCAAAACTCTATTAGTCTTTGCCCTGCTTCCTTCCACATTCCAAGGCCAAATTTGCCTGTTACTCCAGGTGTTTCTTGACTTCCTGCTTTTGCATTCCAGTCCCCTATAATGAAAAGGACATCTTTTTTGGGTGTTAGTTCTAAAAGGTCTTGTAGGTCTTCATAGAACTGCTCAACTTCAGCTTCTTCAGCATTACTGGTTGGGGCATAGACTTGGATTACTGTGATATTGAGTAGTTTGCCTTGGAGATGAACAGAGAATATTCTGTCGTTTTTGAGATTGCATCCAAGTACTGCATTTTGGACTCTTGTTGACCATGATGGCTACTCCATTTCTTCTGAGGGATTTCTACCCACAGTAGTAGACATAATGGTCATCTGGAGGAAACAGTGTCAAACTTTATTTTGGGGGGCTCTGAAATCACTGCAGATGGTGACCGCAGCCATGAAATTAAAAGACGCTTACTCCTTGGAAGAAAAGTTATGACCAACCTAGATAGTATATTCAAAAGCAGAGACATTACTTTGCTGACTAAGGTCCATCTAGTCAAGGGTACGATTTTTCCTGTAGTCATGTATGGATGTGAGAGTTGGACTGTGAAGAAGGCTGAGCGCCGAAGAATTGATGCTTTTGAACTGTGGTGTTGGAGAAGACTCTTGACAGTCCCTTGGACTGCAAGGAGATCCAACCAGTCCATTCTGAAGGAGATCAGCCCTGGGATTTCTTTGGAAGGAATGATGCTAAAGCTGAAACTCCAGTACTTTGGCCACCTCATGCCAAGAGTTGACTCATTGGAAAAGACTCTGATGCTGGGAGGGTTAGAGGCAGGAGGAGAAGGGGATGACAGAGGATGAGATGGCTGGATGGTATCACTGACTCGATGGACGTGAGTCTGAGTGAATTCCAGGAGTTGGTGATGGACAGGGAGGCCTGGCGTGGCGCGATTCATGGGGTCGCAAAGAGTTGGACACGACTGAGCGACTGAACTGAACTGAATTAAATTAAACCATTCCAGTCCATTTTAGTTGGCTGATTCCTAGAATGTCGATGTTCATTCTTGCCATCTCTTGTTTGTCCACTTCCAATTTGCCTTGATTCATGGACCTGATATTCCAGGTTCCTATGCAATATTACTTTTTACCACATCGGACCTTGCTTCTATCACCAGTAACATCCACAGCGGGGTATTGCTTATGCTTTGGCTCCATCCCTTCATTCTTTCTGGAGTTGTTTCTCCACTGATCTCCAGTAGCATATTGGGCACTTACTGACATGGGGAGTTCCCCTTTCAGTATCCTGTTATTTTGTCTTTTTATACTCTTCATGGGATTTTCAAGGCAAAAAAAACTGAAGTGGTTTGCCACTCCCTTCTCCAGTGGACCACATTCTGTCAGTCCTCTCCACCATCACCTGCCCGTGTTGGGTTGCCCTGCAGGCATGGCTTAGTTTCATTGAGTTAGACAAGGCTGTGGTCCTAGTGTGATTAGATTGACTAGATTTCTGTGAGTATGGTTTCAGTGTGTCTGCCCTCTGATGCCCTCTTGCAACACTTACCATCTTACTTGGGTTTGTCTTACCTTGGGTGTGGGGTATCTCTTCACAGCTGCTCCAGCAAGGCACAGCTGCTGCTCCTTACCTTGGATGAAAGGTATCTCCTCACCACCGCCCTTCCTGACCTTCAATGTGGGTAGCTCCTCTAGGCCCTCCTGAGCCCACGGAGCCACCGCTCCTGGGTGGCTCCTCCCAGCTGCCACCCTTGGCCTGGGGCCCAGGGTGGCTCCTCTCAGCCGTTCCTGCCCCATCACAGCTGGCACTCTTGGCCGCTGCCCCTGACCTCAGACATGGGCTAACTCCTCTTGGCCGCCGCCCTTTGGGCATGGGGTCTTCCTGGCTTCTGTCCCTGACCTCAGATGTGTGGTAGCTCCTCTTGGCAGTGCTTAGTGCACCGGTCGCAGCTGCCTGCAGCTGGCTAATTCTGTTCCATCCTTTGTTCTGTGCATGGTTCTGGTGGTGTCTTATGTTAGAGCGTTTCACGTGGTAGCTATCCCACAGTCTGGTTTGCTAGCCCAAGTTAGTTCGGTCTGGTTAGACTCAGGGCATTCTGGCCCAATTCTTAAAAAGCACTGCAGCCTGTACCTCCCTGCCCAGGCCCTGCGCTTGCTAGTCGTGGAGGCAGGCATCTGCGCTGCTTCTCTGCTGGGGGAGTTACTGTTGGGCTTGTAATCTGTTGGTTTTAATTATTTATTTATTTTTCCTCCCTGTTATGTTGCCCTCTGTGCTTCCAAGGCTCACCACAGACTCGGCAGCGAGAGTGTTTCCTGGTGTTTGGAAACTTCTCTCTTTTTAAGACTCCCTTCCCGGGACAGAGCTCCCTCCCTACCTCTTTTGTCTCATTTTTTGTCTTTTATATTTTTTCCTACCTGTTTTTGAAGACAATAATCTGCTTTTCTGGGTACCTGATGTCCTCTGCCAGCATTCAGAAGTTGTTTTGTGAAATTTACTCAGCATTGAAATGTTCTTTTGATGAATTTGTGAGGGAGAAAGTGGTCTCCTTGTCCTATTTCTCCACCATCTTAGGACCGCCTCCTCCTTTGTCTTTTTAAATATGAGCTACATTTTCCTCATTCTTTGTGTGTCAGGTAATCTGGGATTGTATCTTAGACTTTGTGGCCTATAATAATCTTTTGAAGAATGCTGATATTTTTATATTAGCAAGCAATACACAAGTGAGATGTGAACCTCAAGTTCTGCCTTATCTTGTGGTTCATGCCTCAAGTTTCAGTTTAGTTCTTTAAATTATGACTGCTTATTTATGACTATTATAGGTATGCATTTGATAATTATGCTGTACATATTGTACAGATGATTCAAATCTCAGTTTAGTTTTTAAAACTTTTGCTATGCTGATTTGAATTTGTCTATATGTGTGCTTTTCAGGGATTAGATTTAGCCTTGTGTTAGTTGTTCAAATCTCAGCTTTGTTATCAGATTTGTGCTACATCGGTTTTGGCACATCCCATGCATATTTTTTCAGAGTTTAAGGTTTGTCAGTTAATTGTGAGTTTCCCCATATATACAAGGCAAATTGATAAGGTCAAAAGTGAACATTTGCTTTAGTTTAGTTTTAAATTAGCTAGTAGGGATGCAGAGTTGTAGAGGACTCATAATGAAAATGTCAAGAATAGCCAAAAGTTGATAAGATATATTTTGAGAAAAGTAAGGAACAAGAGATGAATCTGAATGAGAATATAGAACAGTGGTTAAGAGTATAGCCCTTGGAATCAAACAAAACTGGAATCAGGTCCCAGATCTACTGTCTAGCTATGTAACCTTAGGGAAATTACTTATCCTATCTTAGCCTCTGTTTACTCAACTGCAATGACAAGAATGATTCCTCTCTCATAAGGTTCTCATGAGAATTCCATGTAATTGTGCAAACTGCTTAGCATAGGGCCTGACATACATTGAAATTTCAACCTATAGTAAGAAAATAATTAAATCATACTTGAAACAAGTTGAAAAATGGTAGTGTTTATGAGTTAGAAACAGTCCTGAAATCAAATGATTAACTATCTCTGTATATTTTAGTTTCCATGTAAGCCAGTTTGAAAGAGTATTCTTCGTTCTTTTCAAAGGATTATTATTGTGAGGATCAAGGGTAATAATTTATAGAAAAACGTTTTGGTAAATATAGAGAACCATACAAAATGCAAAGGAGTACTGTAACTTTAATGGGACATTTTCTGAAAGCTCACAAGCAGAGAACACAACCAGTTAAACATCCTGAATAGATTAAAATTAAACTAAGAGAAAAGGTGTTAGAAGTCCAAACCAATTAATAATAGGATAATGTCTAAAGAACAATATGCCTTTAAAATTAAAATGTGATAATGAGTGCAGTGAAAGAGGTTTTTGTAACTAACTGTACCTCTTGAGAGAGAAAGAATGGAAAATTTACATTACCCAGAGCCTACACTATAACTTTTTGTTAGCAGTCTGGAGAAATCATGCTTTATTTTCATACCAAGTTGTTGTTGTTGTTGTTTATTTGTTTCTAAACTAATTCCTTATTCCGCCCCCCCGCTGGAATATTTTTACAGCAGCCTTATGAGGTAATGCAGATATTAATTTCACTTTCTATGAGCAAATTTAGGTTTAGGGGTTTAAATAGAACAGAGAAAATTATCTCAGAAGTAAAGCATGGAGCTGAGATTTCAACCTGGATCTTTTGACTCCAAAAGTAGTGCTGCTCCTTCTTTATTAGGAGTTATCAATGCATTTGCCAGTCAGTGAAGCTTCCAGAAGCATGTAGAGCTACAATACCTTGGCCTTGATGAGGCAGCAGAGACTAAGTGAATGTCCAGCTTCTGAGTTGAGAGCTAACTATTCAGGTAACTATGCAGCAACACTCACACATGGTTCTTGCTTCTCTGAATACATATGTGGAGTCTCTTAGTACCTTAACTACCCATCACAACCTCCAAACAAAGAAAACTGAAAAAAAAAAAAAGAAGGTGTGTATATGTGTTAGTTGCTCAGTCATGTCCAGCTTTGCAACTCCATGGACTCTAGGCTGCCAGGCTCCTTTACTCATGGAATTCTCCAGGCAAGAATACTGGAGTGGGTTGCTATTCCCTTCTCCAGGAGTTGGAGACAAGCCAGTAAAATTTTATATAAGAAGTTCAGGTCCTGCTTGTTTGGAACATATGTGGACTAGGCTTCTACTGAGAGATGCTCACCTTACATCTGATCAACATGGAATTTCCAGAGGTAGACAGAAGTGCATACAGCTGTCTATTAAAGAAATGGGGACATCAACATGAGCTTTGTGATGCCCACTTCTCAGTGCATCTCAGTGGGGCAAAATGACCTGTCTAAACAAAACATCTTTTTTGTTTAGATACGAGGTATCAGATATAAGAAAATAACAAGCTATACCTGGATCTCAAGGGAAGGAAAGACCTCATATAGCCCCTAAGCTAAAGCCCTACTCTGCCTATTACAACTAACACTCTCCTATCACTTGTTTCCATGGCTGCAAAGCCCAGCTTGGCCAAATATAAACTTCCTATTGAGACAAATCTCGTAAGTTTTATGAAAATTGCCTCTCAAATGATAGAAGATTATGCATGGGGTGGAGAGGGTGGGAGTGTGGCTGCTGATGAGGGAAGGCTATTGATGTTTTGGGCAGTATGGATGGCTTGTGTATGACGAAGTAGAGTCATTTTCAGGAGAGTCAGGTTGAAATAGAGATAATCAGCAGAATAAAGGAGAAAAATAAAAAACAACAAAGATAACTTTTTTGTTTAGGGAATACTAGGAGACACATTCATTTATATAGTTCACAATTTATTATAAATTTTGGATAAGCTTCCTTTAAAGATATTTATGGCACAAATTACTTTTCCAGATTCCAATCAGGAGTTGCCCTCTGAATTTCTCAATGAAAATGAACCCTCGCCACCCTCTACTGCATAGGAAGCTCCTTTGGGCTCTGGATGTCATCAAAAGAGGGGGCCTAGAAGCCTCTTTGTGCAATCTTGTGTGGACTCCAGAATTCCAGCTTGTCTGATGTGAACTTTCCATCATATTTGGCACAAACAGTTGAAGATATTTTTTCTTCTCTTCCTCTTATTCTCTCATTAACACCGCTTGATGATGCATTGTCTCTTCTCTGGGGGATTTCTTGACTTTCACTGGGACTGCAGATTTCCGTGTCATCTTCTCCCTTCACGTCATTTACTCTGGCCTGCTGCTGCTGCTGCTGCTGCTAAGTCGCTTCAGTTGTGCCTGACTCTATGTGACCCCAGAGCCCACCAGGCTCCCCCTTCCCTGGGATTCTCCAGGCAAGAACACTTGAGTGGGTTGCCATTTCCTTCTCCAATGCATGAAAGTGAAAAGTGAAAGTGAAGTCACTCAGTCGTGTCTGACTCCCAGCGACCCCATGGACTGCAGCCTACCAGGCTCCTCTGTCCACAGGGTTTGCCAGGCAAGAGTACTGGAGTGGTTGCCATTGCCTTCTCCCTTACTCTGGCCTACTAAGCTGCAATTCCTTGTTCTTCCTTTGAACGGTCTCTGTGACACATTCTTCTTTATTTATCCATGACACTTCTCAAATCTCACTCTAATAGGACAGCAAAAAAGTCAGGTTATAAAAAGATAATTGTCTCCTTCAGCCTCTGCACCTTGTCTCTGCACCTCTGCACCTTCCCTTCCTGTGGCAAAAATGTTTCAAAGGACAGTAAAAAGAAAGGAGGAAACAAAGGAAAAGATAACACACAGCTGGGTGAGTCTCAGAGAACAGGAAGCCACTCATACAGTGCATTCTTCAAATGTCCCCCAACAGAAAGCAGAAGTAAGTTACAGGTGGGTGACCTTTCCTCCCATGTTGCCCAGAACATCCTGGTTTATCTTGTCCTCACATCCAAACCAGTTATCACCACACTTTATCCTTCAAATCACCTAGATTTGTTTACCCACAGAAAATATTAAGAGTGGGTCTTTTCACATCCCTTCTGTATTGCATATTCTGAGAATTAGGTACAGAATACCTGAAATTCAAGACTGTTTCTGGTCTCTGGGTAGTCTTTGGGCACCTTATCTCTGCACTCTTGCTTTTTCACTCTGAAACTCAAGGCTTATATTGACTTCCCACACTTCTCAGTTTTACCAAGGAGGAAGGGAACTCATTTCTTTTCTCTGGTTCAAACCCTGACAAAATTTGGTAATCCTTCCAGCAATCACCGTGCACTTCAATATCAGCGTCTCCCTAACTCTTCCTTATTATTTATTTGTTTCTCTGCCGTCTCTTCTCTTTTCACCTCTCCCCCTCTCTCCCTCTTTCCACATAGTTCAGAATCATTTGTATTCTCCAATAGAGGCTTCTTTGGACTTTTGCCAGTTATTTTCCTGTTGCCTGAAGCCCAGACTCACCAATGATATTATGTAGGTTCACTGGGCGACAAGAGTATTCTTGTTCTCTTTGTTTTCGTCTCTGTGCTTTTCAAGCCTCTACGATATACATCTCCACAGTCAACCTAACAGAAGCCGTCTGAGGCACAGTGATGATCCAAAGATTCCTCTTTACTGCCAGATGAAGAATCATTCTTGGTATGCTCGGAGTTGGGTCTAGTTCCTGACATCAACTCAGTTATCAGTACATTATTTTGAATGGATGATGCTGGAGAAACTTGTGTCTAAGTCAAATGTATTCCTTATCTTCTATGTCATTCCTTTTCCAATACATTATATAAAGAAGATTTGTTCAAATATATCTCAAGTACATAAAATTTCTGCTACTTAAAAGGCTTGTCACTTAGAAACTTTAATAGATAATTCTTTCTTGTGTGTTCAAAGTAACAAATTGACGTATTTTTACTCATTCTATTCAAGATGGTCTTGGTCAGATGTATTAAGGAATCATAGCTTGGCTAGTTTGGCAATACTTTTTACTGAAAAGCCAAGCAGTCTATAATTAGAAAGCAGACAAGTATAGCCAAGTATGATCCGAGATTCCTATGTTTGATAACCAAGGGTCAAAGCCCAGACATGTTGACCACCACCAGCCTGAATCACGAGTTTTCTGTGGCACCTCTGGTCATTTAATTTAATTAACAAGGTATTTATTGCATGTCTTCAATTGCAAAGCATTGTGTTAAGTAATTGGAGACACCAACAAAAGATAAGACATGATATTTGATCAAAGGACTGAGGACAGAAATCCATTGGGCACACTTAAAAGTAGGAGGTAAGAGACAGAAGCACCTGAAATTCAGTTTCTAACAGCAGAATTTAGGAAAGCCATTAAATAGAGGGTCTTTCACTGGGATATTAGCTAAAATTAAATTATCCCAATCTCATATCTCTCTCGTGTCCCATGAGGAGTAGCACTCTTAACCAAAGTAACATAGCATAGTGATTAGGAGCACAGGCCTTTGGCTAGGCGTCTTATTGACTGATGGAGTTTGAACAACTTACCTGTGAAATAGAGAAAATATTAAAATTTACCAGCATTGTTATGAGGACTATGCAAGATGATGACAGTAATGAGTTTTACAGTGTCAGTATGTAGTAAGCACTCCGTAAATGTTAGTTATTTTTAAAGTTAGCAGAGGACACGCTGGAAGAACTATTTCAAGATGTCATATGTTGTTTTCATGGTGTAGGATTGGAATTAAAACAGAGAAATATGAAATGTCCACCAGGTTCAGGTGCACCCACATCGTTGGCATTTTCTTCCTTCCAGAAAAAGTTAATGCTTGCCAGGGTGCTTCTCCTTGTTAAAGGTAGCAAGCACACCAAGATTCTCTGGGATAACTCAACTCCTCTTAGGTATTTTGCCCTCTCCAGAAGAAAGTCAGATCTCACAAAGCCATACCATTTCCATCTGGAGAAAGATAGACCATGGATTCAAATTCATAAGTGAAGGATGATTGCTGGTAATAAATAGCTACTGATTCCTGAGTCTGGCTGTTATATAAAATAAGCACAGCCATTTCTTTCTATATTTGTTCACTGAGAAGGACTGGGTACATATCACAAAGTATTAAGCAACATCCACACGTGGAATATTCACTGAGCATTTATTGAAAAATTGCTCACTGACTGCTTAGAAAATAGTTGATTTCAAGAGCAGAAAATTCATTTCAAAATAAGGCAAAACTATTAATTTGCAGACTTAAATATCAAGAGTGTCTTCATATACCTTTGTAGATATCCTTAATGTTTTATATTTTTGTCACTCCTTTCCCCTGTGGGGAATGATTGTCCAGCTTGGTAGGATGGAGAGTGCAAAAGCTGTGGTCAAAAATTAGTTTCAAAGTAAGTATTGACACTTACTATGTGTGATCTGGAGCAAAAATCTTAGCTTATTTTGTCTTGTCCTCAGTTGTCTCATCAATAAAATGAGGGAACCATAACTCATTTAGTTGTTGTGAAGGTTGAGTTAAACCATTGGCTAACACCACTTTGAGTAAACACTATTTTAATTTGCACCCCCCTTCAGTTATACTGTATTTCATGGCACTTAGGGGCTTCCCCGGTGGCTCAGAGGTTAAAGTATCTGCCTGGAATGCGGGAGACCCGGGTTTGATCCCTGGGTCAGGAAGATCCTCTGGAGAAGGAAATGGCAACCCACCCCAGTACTCTTGCCTGGAGAATCCATGGAGGGAGGAGCCTGGTAGGCTACTAGTCCATGGGGTCACAAAGAGTCGGACATGACTGAGCAACTTCACTCACTGTAGCACTGCTGTATCCTTTTAATCTTTTATTTAATATTACTTATGACTGATACAGATACTTCAGAAGTGTATTCTAGTGCTTTAAGTGATACCTGCCAAAGCCGATTTTAGATCAAACCTTATGCTTTTGCTGGAAGAATGGATGGTAGCAGAATCTCATTCATTCAAGAAAAATATATATTAGATACTCACATTATGCTTGGCATTATGGATATAAATGAGTCTTCACAGACAAATATTCAGTACTTTAAACAAAATTTATGTGTGAATATGGGGGACATGTAGGGTCCCATGGAAGTATATAAGAGGCATTTCAGTTTTGATTTTAGGAGTGGAGTGATCAAGGAAATCTTGTTGAAAGAGAATGACAATAGAATAGTAATGGATACCATTTATTGAGTGCTTGCAATGGTCACTTAGCTATTATGAGTGCTGTATCAAACCTAACTTTGTTATTCTCTGTAACAGTTCAGTGAAGAGGATACCTATTTTACTGATGAAAGAACAGAGGTACAGAGATCAAGTATTTTTACGATGACACACCTAGTAAATGAGACACTGGGGTCTTCTATCTAGATAGAAACTTTTAAGTAGTTAAAAGGGGAAGTCTGGGAAGAAAGTGGTGGCAAAGGCTTCTAGGCAGAGGAGATTACAAGTCCAAAGCCCTGGAGACAGAGCATGAAAAGAGAAACTAGAGACTTACTGGGATGTCCAATAGTTAAGGCTCTGTGCTTCCAAGGCAGGGGGCGTGGGTTTGATCCCTGGTCAGGGAGCTCAGATCTCACATGCTGCGTGGCGTGACCAAAAAATTGAAGAAAAAGAAAAGAACAAACACAGAAGAGACGAACTAAATGGTGGTGGTGTGGTGGGAGCTAAGAGGGGGCTTGGGGGAAAAGGAAGTAAAAGCACAAGCAAAAGCAGACAGACAAGATCTAAATAAACTGGGCAAAGAAGTCCCCATGCTTTACTCTGAGGGCCATGGAAAGCCAGTGGAGGGTTTGAACGTGGGCCAGAACCAGCCTGCACTTAGAAGGAACAGTGGCTGCAGTACAGAGAAAGGACGGGAGGAATAGAGCCTGAAGTCAGGGCGAGCAACTGGGGTTTTCTGGTGGCAGTTTTGAGAGAGAGGTGACGATGTGCTGGACCAGGGTAGCAGCAGAAAGGATGAGAGAACTAGAAGGGGTAGACAGCTCTCCGAGGTAATTGAGTCAACAACAGATGGCGGTTAATTGAATGAGGAAGTTGAATGAGAATGTTTGTCAAAAAATAGCTCACAGGTTTCCGGGCTGAGAAACTAGGTGGACAGAACTTTCATTTGTCAGTAAAGGGAATGGCAGAGAAAGGACAGATCAAGGAGAAATAAACTGAGTTTAGTTATCTAATTGCACAGTTGTCTGCACAACACCCCAGATCGGTTTTGAATGAGGTTTTCAGAGATGAATTTATCTGAAAACTTCAAGTCTTGCATAAAAGTCACTGTGAAGAATCTGCTCATTGATTATTCCTTTTATAAGGGAAATTGCATTGACTTTCCCCACATTAGCATGGCTGTATAATGGGTGGAAATTTTGAGACTTGTTGAAGGGAAAGTGCAGGCTAAAAACCCTATTTGTTATCCTGGACCTCATTCTAATGCAAAGAATAGATGTCCTGATGTCAATGGAGAAAGCCGAAGCATCGAACCAGGCAGTGGATTTGTGTCTGAACCCCTTTTCTTCTGCATTAGTTTGCAAGGGCTGCCATATCCAAGTGCCACAGGCTGGGTAGGTTCCCCAGTGGTAATTTAGTTTCTCCCAATTATGGAGGCTTGAAAGTCTGACATCAAGGTGGTGGCAGCTCCTCTTGAGGGCTCTGAGGGCAGGATCTCTTCCAGGACTCTCCACTTGGTAATCTTCTCCCTCTATCTTCACAATGGCTTCCGGCCACACAAGCCTATGACCAAACTTCCTTTCTTATAAGGACATCAGTCCTGTTGGATTAGGGCCAACGCCTCATGTGTTGGGGCCAATGACCTCATGTTAACTTTATTTCAGTGAAGACCCTACCTCCAAATATGTCACATTTTGAGGTACTGCAGGTTCGGACTTCAGCATGTGAGACTGAGAGCAGAGAAGACACATCCTGTACCAGTATATTTGGTAAAATGCCCTAAGGCGAAATACCATACATGAGCTTGGCCAGAAAGTTCATTCGGGTTTATGTACCACCTTCTGGAAAAACCCAAATAGAAGGCATGATTCAGAGACTATAGAGACAGAAGGAATTCATCCCAGGAGTTTAGAGAGAAGAGTCACAACACCCAGGATGAAGGTCCATCGATGACAGCCAGCATGCCTGTCATTCTGTGCCTTTGGTGGAGACAGGGCCAGCCACATGGCCTTGGTCCAGTTGGCAGATGGAGGCTTACCTGGTAGTTCTTCCCGCTCCTTCCGGCTTTGCCTCCCTTTGTCTCTGCTCATCTTCTTAGCCTCGTTCTCCAGCTTTTCGAGGATACCAAGTACCAGCGTTTTGCTTTCTCTGATTCAATTAGTCAGATATGATTCCTCATAGTTCTAACTAAAAACTCTTGAGAATGAAGCACCTGGAGATTCTTTTCCATGTTGAATTATGATAAAATTTCATATGGTACAGTATGAGGAGAACAGTCTGCAGTGCAAGCAGACCTGGGTTTAAGTCTTGACTTCACTATTTGCCAGACATGAGCTAGTTTCTGAATCTGAACATCAGTTTTCTCATAAGAAAATTTGAAATCATAATGTATAATACCAAACATTTGTCAGGCACTTATCAGACTTCAGGTGTCTCTCTGGTATTTTTTATACATCATGTCATTTGTTTCTCATCAGTTCAGTTCAGTTCAGTCACTCAGTCGTGTCCGACTCTTTGCAACCCCATGAATCGCAGCACTCCAGGCCTCCCTGTACATCACCATCTCCCGGAGTTCACTCAGACTCATGTCCATCGTGTCAGTGATGCCATCCAGCCATCTCATCCTCTGTCATCCCCTTCTCATCCTGCCCCCAATCCCTCCCAGCGTCAGAGTCTTTTCCAATGAGTCAACTCTTCGCATGAGATGGCCAAAGTACTGGAGTTTCAGCTTTAGCATCATTCCTTCCAAAGAAATCCCAGGGCTGATCTCCTTCAGAACAACCGCTTATCATAACAAGTATTATTAATACCAGATTATAGATAAAGATAATGATGCTGCTTGTCAGCGACTCCCAAATGCTTCTTCCAGACTCAAGGTCTGTCTTCTGAGCTCCAAACCAATATGCCCAACTACCAGTCTGACATATTGCAAACCCAATATATTAAAAAATGAAATCTTGAGCTCTGATTCTTTCCCCAACTCAAAAAATGATGGCAACCAAGTTTCTCAATCCTAAAACCTTGGTTATTATTGACACCCCTAATTTCTTCACCTCCCCTACTTCCCATCATAAAAAAGTCCTGGTAGCTTAGCCTCTGTATTAGTCTCTTGCTACTCAAACAAATTACCACCAGTTTATAAGACTAAAACATCCATTCTCCCACTTCTGAAGGTCAGAAATCTGGCTACCATGTGGCCCAACTGGGTCTCAACCTAGAATCTCACAAGACTAAAAATCAAGATGTTGGTAGTGATGAATCTCCTTCTGGAGAGTTCTGGGGGCAAATCTTTTTCTGAACTCATTGAGACTGTTGGATGAGTTCAGTTTTGTTTTGTGATGGTAGGACTGAGGTTCCAGTTTCCTTGCTGGTTGTCAGCTGGGGGCTGATCTTTGATGCTGGAGATTGACAGTCCCTTCCCACACCTTCCATGGAGCTCCTCCACCACCAGCAGCCCCAGTTCCCCCTCATGCTCTGACTCTCTGACTTTTCTGCTGTATCCCTCCTCTTCCAGCTGGAGAGAGTTCTCTGCTTTGAAAGGCTCATGAATAATCCAGGATACTCTTCCTGTGTTAAAACCAGCTGAGTAATAACTGTAATTGTGCTGTAAAATCCATTTTTCTGTGTAATGTAACATATTGACAGGCTTTGGATTCAGGCTATGGTCTTCTTTGGGAGGACATTATTCTGCTTACTACACACAGTAAGCAAACACATAAATATCTCTCAACACACTTTAATAGCAATGTGACACTATGGTTAAGAGCATAGTTGATGGACCTGGACCCCTTGGGGGGGTTCTACCTATTGGCTATTTCCTCGGACAAGTTACTTCTCTGTGCTTCAGTTTCTTCACCTATAAAATAGAAATAATAATGTTAATTGTACTTACCTCATAGATTCTTAGGAAGATTAAATAAATAACCATGTTTAAATTTTATAGAAAATGCTTAGTACATAGTAATATATCTATATATACCTGATATGTATTTTGAAGGTTGCAATAGGCTAAATAATGGCCTCCAAAAAATGGCTACACACTGGTATCTGAAACTTGTGAATGTTATGTTAGGTGGCAAAAAGGACTTTGTGTATGTAATTAAGGTTATTGGCCTTAAAGTAGGGACTATCTGAATTATCCAAGTGGTTCAATCTAATTACATGCATGCTGCACACTGTTGTTTCAGTTGTGTCCAACTCTTTGTGACCCTAACCTGCAATGGATCATAGCCTACCAGGGTCCTCTGTCCGTAGGATCCTCCAGGCAAGAATATTGGAGTAGGTTGCCATGCCCCTCTGGGATCTACCTGTCTCAGGGATCAAACGCACATCTCTTGCATCTCTTACATTGTCAGGTGGATTCTTTACCACTAGTGCCACCAAGAAAGCCCCAGTCTAATCATGTGAGCCCTTAAAAAGAGAACTGTCTCCAGCAGGAAGCAGGCGAGGGCAAGAGACGTGGTATGGAAAGTCAGAGATTGCAAGAGTGGGAAGGATGTGGCATTGTTTTGCTGGCCAGAGATGTAGGTGTCCTTGTGCCAGGACTGGAGAGACACCTTTAGAAAAGTTCAGGGAACCCCCTGTTGATAGCCAGCAAAGAAATGGCTTCAGTCCTACAGCCATGAGAAACTATTCTACTAACAAGCTGAATGAGATTGGAAGGAGATTCTTCCCAAAGCCTCCCAGTAAGGGCCCAGCTGGCCAATACCTTGAATTTGGCCTTGAGAAACCAGGAGCTGAGAAAGCAACTGAGCAAGCTGGACTTCTGCACTGTAGAATGGTGAGAAATAAGCAGGGTGTTTTGTTTTCTTTTGTTTTCTAAGCCTCTATTTTGTGCTGATTTGTTATTGCAGCAGTAAGAAACTAACACGTATACACATTAATGTCAGTCTCCCTCATACTGTGGATTCTGTAAGTACAGGGACTGTGTCTTTCCATCAATGAGACCTAGCACAGTTCTTAGTATATAGTAAGTATTCTAAATGGATTTTGTTAGAAAAATGAGGGAAAATATTTAATTAACTTGTTTCACATCATAGAGTTAGTGTTTGAACTAGGCCTTGAGCTCATGCCATAATACCACGCATAATATGTCATCATTTTGAACATTGCTGTTGCTGCTGCTAAGTCGCTTCAGTTGTGTCCAACTCTGTGTGACCCCCTAGATGGCAGCCCACCAGGCTCAGCCATCCCTGGGATTCTCCAGGCAAGACATTACAAGAGTATATATAAAGCCTCTGATATAGAGATCAAATTGCCAACATCTGCTAGATCATGGAAAAAGCAAGAGAGTTCCAGAAAAACATCTATTTCTGCTTTTTGGACTATGCCAAAGCCTTTTACTGTGTGGATCACAATAAACTGTAGAAAATTCTGAAAGAGATGGGAATACCAGACAACCTGACCTGCCTCTTGAGAAACCTGTATGCAGGTCAGTAAGCAACAGTTAGAACTGGACATGGAACAACAGACGGGTTCCAAATAGGAAAAGGAATACGTCAAGGCTGTATATTGTCACCCTGCTTATTTAACTTATATGCAGAGTACATCATGAGAAACGTTAGGCTGGAAGGAGCACAGGCTGGAATCGAGATTGCAGGGAGAAATATCAATAACCTCAGATATGCAGATGACACCACCCTTATGGCAGAAAGTGAAGAGGAACTAAAAATCCTCTTGATGAAAGTGAAAGCGGAGAGTGAAAAAGTTGGCTTAAAGCTCAACATTCAGAAAACGAAGATCATGGCATCTAGTCCCATCACTTCATGGGAAATAGATGGGGAGACAGTGGAAACAATGTCAGACTTTATTTATCTGGGCTCCAAAATCACTGCAGATGGTGACTGCAGCCATGAAATTAAAAGACACTTACTCCTTGGAAGGAAAGTTATGACCAACCTAGATGGCATATTCAAAAGCAGAGACATTACGTTGCCAACAAAGGTCCATCTAGTCAAGGCTATGGTTTTTTCTGTAGTCATGTATGGATGTGAGAGTTGGACTGTGAAGAAAGCTGAGCGCCGAAGAAGTGATGGTTTTGAACTGTGGTGTTGGAGAAGACTCTTGAGAGTCCCTTGGACTGCAAAGAGATCCAACCAGTCCATTCTGAAGGATATAAGTCCTGGGTGTTCTTTGGAAGGAATGATGCTAAAGCTGAAACTCCAGTACTTTGGCCACCTCATGCGAAGAGTTGACTCATTGGAAAAGACTCTGATGCTGGGAGGGATTAGGAGCAGGAGGAGAAGGGGACAACAGAGGATGAGATGGCTGCTTGGCATCACCGACTCAATGGACGTTAGTTTGAGTGAAGTCTGGGAGTTGGTGATGGACAGGGAGGCCTGGTGTGCTGCAGTTCATGGGGTCACAAAGAGTCGGACACAGTCATATGACCTGTGACATTTGCCCAAATTTTAATGTTTTTTAGTTTGCTGATGTGTAAGTCTTGTCTCTTCCGCTGTACTGCAGACTCCTCACAGAGCCCCCTAAGAGGTAAGTTCTGGAGTCCAACAGGCTGCATTCAGATCCTGGCTATCTCTTTTAAAAAAATTATTTTGGTAAAAATCACATAATATAAGACATTTTAACCATACTTAACTGTAGAGTTCAGTGGCACTAAGTACGTTCACATTGTTGAGCCATGCTCACCATCACCCATCTCTTGGATTTTTTACCTTCCTAAACTGAAATTCTGTCCCTATTAAATACTAACTCCCCAATCCCCCTCCCTCCACCCCTCCCAGGCCCCTGACCTCTACCAGTATACTTTCTGACTCTGAATTTGATTATTCTAGGTACCTCGTGTAAGTGGAATCAAACAGTGTTTGTCTATACCTACTGTATATTGGAATACATTCCAATATACATTCAATCCTGGCTATTTCTTACTAGCCATTTCACCTTGGAGTACATCCTTCTCTAAAACTTAAATAATTCATCTATAAAGTGAAGAGAATAATTTTATACTTCATTGGGTTGCTCTGGGAAATAAAAGGAGGGAACTCAGGAAAAACTTAAAATACTCACTGACATCTACGTACTCAACATTATCCATTGTTATTTTTTATTACTATTACCTTTGCTGCTATCCTGTACCTTCTACAATGTTTATTATAATGCTGAACACATAGTATGCATTGGATAAATACCCTTGACTGAATAATTATTTAAAAAATAAGCTATATTAGCTGGCTAATCTAATAGAGCAGAATTGGGAAAAGGGTTCAAAGGAGTATTGACTGAACTGAGCATTCAGTTGACAGAAACCAGGAAATAATTTGGGAGGTGATGACAGCCGCAAATTATTCCATTACATATAAATCAAACTAAGTAAGGAACAGGAAAATTATAATCATTAGGTAATTTTATTTTTTGAAAAATCTAATTGATTAAATTAGTGTGTGTTGTTAGTAAAAATGAAACTCCAGTAACGGAGAAGGGAAGGTAATAGATCCTCTCTCCTCACCCCTCACTATTCCCACTGCTCAGAAGTACCTTTTGTGAAAAGTTTCATATCTGGTTTTACCTAAATTTTCCACGTGTAGTTAATTGCCTTTCATATCCTCTTTCTCATTTTGAGAATTAGTTTAGTACAACTCCATCGTAGGAATGTTCCAAAAATTTAATAAAGCACACAATATTTTATCCCAGATTAGTCTGAGAAATCTGTGTATCACTTTATAGGCACAGAGGCAAAAGAACAGAGATTTGTTAGAGTACTTGCAAGGTGAATCAGCAATTAAGTCTCTTTAAGGTATTAACTCTCAAATGTATGCCCTTTGCTAAATCCATTTAAATGAGTGCATTGTTCAAACAGGAAGTTGCAGAAGAAAATAAATATGTGCATTTATAATCATTCATCACTACATCAATTAGCTTGCCAAATGTAAAGCATGTTGTTTGGTAATCAGAAAAGCTGATGAACAACTTGAAAAACAATTCACAGAATAAGTCAATGAATAAGCAGTTACTGGAGAACAGATACCAAAAGGGTGGAGTAGGAAGTAAAGCATGGCAGCCATGGATGATGTGTAAGGTCTTTGCCCAGCAGTTGCCCTCTGAGCAAGAACAGCCTGGTGATCTTCCCCTGACCTCCTCCTCCACTGGCTGTACACCAGACACAGAATAAAGTGGACTTCAACAGCCTTCATTTCCCACAACTGTCTTCATCTCTTCCTGCCTTGCTTTACTTTCTAGACTCCTAATTTGCCTCTCAGTCTTCTATGATGATGATAATGATGACAGTGGTTTAATTGTGTATGAATAGCAGTCCAGAAACTCGCCTCTGTAAGAAATGTACCTTTATTTTACTTTCCTATACCTAAACTGAATGTATATTTCCAAGTTTCTATTCTTCCAAGGTGTCTTGAAATCTCCAGAAACTCTTTTACTAGGGCTGTGTCTGCATAGTCCTCAGTGACAAGGCAGTGGGGGTGCAGGAGGCATGCCCTTTGGGATTTATCATTCTTGCAGTCAAGCTTCTATTCCTCTCTAGATCACAAGACCTTCAGAAACTCCTTAAGCATCTGGAATTTCAAAAAGTCACTGGGGCTATCTCTCATCTTTAGCATTTCCAAGACACTATGGGCCATGTAGGAGACATTCTACTATACCTGACCACCTTGGGACACCTGGGAACTCTGAGCTCTGTTATACCCCTCAATGAGGCACAGCCTGTCCTGTGCTCAGGGGTCAGCAACACCCCATCCAGTCATTCTCATACTTGGATTCTCTGACTTCTCCTTATGGCATGTCACTGAAGTCTTCTGCTCCTAGCTGGAGATGTGTGTGTGTGTGAAGTCACTCAGTCGTGTCCAACTCTTTGCAACCCCATGGACTGTAGCCTACCAGGCTCCTCCATCCATGGGATTCTCCAGGCAAGAATACTGGAGTGGGTTGCCATTTCCTTCTCCATAGCTGGAGATAGTTCTCTCCTTTTGAGAGCTCGTGCAATTAAAATATATCCACTTTGATAAGCCAAGCTTGTCTCAATTACATCTATAAAATCCCATTTTGCATGCAAGAGAACATAATCACAAACTCTAAAGATTAAAGCATGGACATCTTTGGAGGGAATGAACTATTCAGCCTACCACAAGTTCTAAAATATGTCTCAAATATTATGTTCACATCAGCCTTTACCATGGACTCCAAATTAGTTTTCCCTGATTTGGTTCTTGCTCTTTTCTAATCTCCTCTGACAGAGTGCCAGAGTGATCTCTATAAAGTTTGTTATTCAAGTCCTGTCACTCTGTAGCTTCCACTGTTCTGACATGTAAGTCCTTCATTCTCACCGCAAGGACTTATGGAATCTAATTTCCTTTATCTTCTCTGTGCTCTTTTTGCCTCATTCTTCAGTTCAGTAGCTCAGTCATGTCTGATTCTTTGCTACCCCATGGACTGCAGCATGCCAGGCCTCCCTGTCCATCACCGACTCCCAGAGTTTACCCAAACTCGTGTCCATTGAGTTGGTGATGCCATCCAACCATCTCATCCTCTGTTGTCCCCTTTTCCCCTTCCTTCAATCTTTCCTAGCATCAGGGTCTTTTCCAATGAGTCAGCTCTTCAAATCAGGTAGCCAAAGTATTGGAGTTTCAGCTTCAACATCAGTCCTTCCAATGAACAGCCAGGACTGATCTCCTTTAAGATGGACTCGTTGGATCTCTCTGCAGTCCAAGGGAGTCTCAAGAGTCTTCTCCAACACCACAGTTTAAAAGCTTCAATTCTTTGGCACTCAGCTTTCTTTATAATCCAACTCTCACATCCATACATGATTACTGGAAAAACCATAGCCTTAACTAGATGGACCTTTGTTGGCAAAGTAATGTCTCTGCTTTTGAATATGCTGTCTAGGTTGGTCATAACTTCCCTTCCAAGGAGCAAGCGTCTTTTAATTTCATGGCTGCAATCACCATCTGCAGTGATTTTGGAGCTCCCAGAAAAATAGTCAGCCACTGTTTCCACTGTCTCCCCATCTATTTGTCATGAAGTGATGGGACCAGATGCCATAATCTTCGTTTTCTGAATGTTGAGCTTTAAGCCACTTTTTCACTCTCCTTTTTCACTTTCATCAAAAGGCTCTTTAGTTCTTCTTCACTTTCTGCCATAAGGGTGGTGTCATCTGCATATCTGAGGTTATTGATATTTCTCCTGGCAATCTTGATTCCAGCTTGTGTTTCTTCCAGCCCAGTGTTTCTCATGAGGTACTCTGCATATGAATTAAATAAGCAGGGTGACAATATACAGCCTTGATGTACTCCTTTTCCCTATTTGGAACCCATCTGTTGTTCCATGTCCAGTTCTAACTGTTGCTTCCTGACCTGCATACAGGTTTCTCAAGAGGCAGGTCAGGTGGTCTGGTATTCCCATCTCTTTCAGAATTTTCCACAGTTTATTGTGATCCACACAGTCAAAGGCTTTGGCATAGTCCATAAAGCAGAAATAGATGTTTTTCTGGAACTCTCTTGCTTTTTCCATGATCCAGCAGATGTTGGCAATTTGATCTCTGGTTCCTCTACCTTTTCTAAAACCAGCTTGAACTGGAACTTCACAGTTCACGTATTGCTGAAGCCTGGCTTGGAGAATTTTGAGCATTACTTTACTAGCGTGTGAGATGAGTGAAACTGTACGATAGATTGAGCATTCTTTGGCATTGCCTTTCTTTGGGATTGGAATGAAAACTGACCTTTTCCAGTCCTGTGGCCACTGCTGAGCTTTCCAAATTTGCTGGCATATTGAGTGCAGCACTTTCACAGCATCATCTTTCAGGATTTGAAATAGCTCAACTGGAATTCCATCACCTCCATTAGCTTTGTTCATAGTGATGTTCCTCACTCTACAAGATTGCAATCACAGTGACCTACTTAGAGTCCCTCAGATATGCCAGTATTTTCTCATTTGCATCATAGCTATCCAAAACACCCTGCTTGGGAATTTTTTCATTCAAGTGTAATTGATTTACTATATTAGTTTCAGGTGTACAATATAGTGATTCAGTATTTTTGCAGATTATATGCATTTAAAGTTAATATAAAATACTGGCAATATTCCCTTTACAGTGCATGCTTGTATCTTATTTATTTTATAGTGGTAGTGCATACTTCTTGATACCCTTACCCTATCTTTGTCCTTCCTTTTACCCCTCTCCCCACTGGTAGCTTCTGGTTATTCTCTGTACTACATGTGATTCTATTTTATTAGATTCATTTGTTTTATTTTCTACATTCCACATAGAAGTGAAAACATACAGTATTTGTCTTTCTCTGTCTGACTGAACTTCACTAAGCATAAATACCTTCCAGGTCCAGGTATGTTGTTGCAAATGGCAAAATTTCATTCTTTTTATAGCTGAGTAATATTCCAGCATGCATATATAGCCCATCTTCTTTATCCATTGATCTTTTGTTGGACACTTAGGCTCCTTCCATGTCTTCAGTTCAGTTCTATTCAGTTGCTCAGTCGTGTCTAACTCTTTGTGACCCCATGAACCACAGCACACCAGGCCTCCTGGTCCATCTCCAACTCCCAGAGTTTACCCAAATTCATGTCCATTGAGTCAGTGATGCCATCCAACCGTCTCATCCTCTGTCGTCCCCTTCTTCTCCTGCCCTCATTCCCAGCTTCCATGTCCTGGCTATTATAAATAATGCTGTTATGAACATTGGGATGCCTATATCTTTTGGCATTAGTGTTTTTGTTTTCTTTGAGTATATAACTAGAAGTGGACTTGCTGAATCACATGGTAGTTCTAGTTTTAATTGTTTAAAGAACCTGCATACTGTTTTCCATGGTGGTTGTACTAACTTACATTCCCACCAACAGTGAACTAGGGTTCTCTTTCCCTGCATCCTCACCAACATTTGTTACTTGTTGTCTATTTGATGATCACCTTTCTGAGATGTATGAGGTGAAATATCATTGTGGTTTTGAACAAATATTTCTGTTTACTTAATGTTGAATTCAGTGTTTTTAAAATAATTTTTAGTAAATATTGTATTTTATAATATTTAGATTTACAGAAATGTTTCAAAGATAGCAGAGGGAGTTCCCATATAATCCTCACTCATTTTCTGCTAGTGTTAATCCTATATTATCATGGTACATTTGACAAAACTAAGAAACCAACATTGGTGAATTACCATTTCCTAAACTCCAGGGCAGTATTTGAATTTCACCAGATTTTCCACTAATGTTCTTTTTCTGTCTCAGGATCCAATCCAAGATTACCACATTGTCTTTAGATGCTGCTGGGTTTTAATCTCATCTTTTCCATTTAGAAAGCTATTAATAACTATAGCAGACAACCCATTTCTCCATTTTGTAAGCTGTGATTTATAGCAATTTCTACATGTTGCTATTAATAGAATTTCTGTTTGAAAAAAGATGCATTCAAGATTGGTTTTTGTCTGAAGTTTTACAAATATTCTACAAGTGAACTGATTATTTTGGTGGTAGAAAGACAAAAAACATCAAGACATTTTCAGTGCATGGCAATAATATGTGTTTTAGGGATTTTTATTTTGTGATTTAGCCTGGCTTCTAACTCACTCACATTCTTCCTAAATCAATACTACCACTGGAGCAGATTCATACGTTTTCAGGCTAGGGTTAGTGAAAGAAAAACATAGCTAAATTTTTGTTATTATTATTATGGTTTTATATTATATTTCCTTAGGGGTAAGTAGCCTGGAGAATCCCAAGGACGGGGGAGTCTGGTGGGCTGCCGTCTATGGGGTCGCACAGAGTCGAACACGACTGAAGTGACTTAGCAGCAGCAGCAGCAAGTAACATTTTAAATAAAACTGATCAGTCATGTCATTCTCAATTAGATTAATATTTCCCAGAATATTCCTTAGAAATTTTCCACTAAAGTTTTTCTAATGAGAGAATCAAACTTGGACCCTTGAAATTTGAGAGATTGTCATAAGAGCCTGCCAAAAGCCAAAAAAGAAAGAAAGAAAACCTAAGTTTTTTTTTGAAGTCTTCAGCTTTAAGTTAAAAATTCCAATAAATTTTGAATTCTATTCCATGGATATTTGCATTTGTATTAATGTAAAATTGATCTTTTAAATTATTTACTAACAAGTTAAAATTGAGTGCTGTTTATCCTATGCCTTCATAAACCTCCTTTTACACTGATGATCAGGGATACCGAGGTCCCTGTTTGACAAACAGAGCCAGCTGATGGAAGTCCATGCTAGTCAGTCAATCAGTTCAGTCATTCAGTCATATCCAACTCTTTGCAACCCCATGGACTGCAGCACACCAGGCCTCCCTGTCCATCACCAACTCCCGGAGTTTACCCAAACTCGTGTCCACTGAGCCAGTGATGCCATTCAACCACCTCATCCTCTTTTGTCCCCTTCTCCTCCCGCCTCCAGTCTTTCCCAGAATCAGGGTCTTTTTCAAATGAGTCAGTTCTCCACATCAGGTGGCCAGAATATTGGAGCTTCAGCTTCAGCATCAGTCCTTCCAATGAATATTCAGAAATGATTTCCTTTAGGATGGACTGGTTGGATCTCCTTGCAGTCCAAGGGACTCTCAAGAGTCTTCTCCAACATGACAGTTCAAAAGCACCAATTCTTTGAATCAGTTCTAAGGAGATGGATGGAACTGGAGCTGATTATACAGAGTCAAGTAAGCCAGAAAGAAAAACACCAATACAGTATACTAACGCATATATATGGAATTTAGAAAGATGGTAATGATGACCCTGTATGCGAGACAACAAAAGAGACTCAGATCTATACAGTGAACTGTTGGACTCTGGGGGAGACGGAGAGGGTGGGATGAGATGGGAGAGTGGCATTGAAACATGTATACTATCATGTAGGAAAAGAATCGCCAGTCTATGTCCGATGCAGGATGCAGGATGCTTGGGGCTGGTGCATGGGGAGGAACCAGAGAGATGTTATGAGGTGGGAGGTGGGAGAGGATTCATGTTTGGGAACACATGTACACTCGTGGTGAATTCATGTCAATGTTTGGCAAAACCAATACAGTATGTAAAGTAAACTAAAGTTAAAATAAAAATTTTAAAAAAAAAAGAAAAAACAAAAGCACCAATTCTTTGGTGATCAGCTTTCTTTATAGTCCAACTCTCACATCCATACATGACTACTGGAAAAACCATAGCCTTGACTAGACAGACCTTTGTTGGCAAAGTAATGTCTCTGCTTTTTAATATGCTATCTAGGTTGGTCATAGCTTTTCTTCCAAGGAACAAGTGTCTTTTAATTTCATGGCTGTAGTCACCATCTGCAGGGTTTTGGGGGACCATCCTAGTCAAAGTGTTTCCTATTGTGACATCAAATAACCTCTTCAATCAAATCTTCCTATGCATGTTCATGCTCAGTTGGTAAGTCATGTCTGATTCCTTGTGACCCTTTGGACTGTAGCCCTCCAGACTCCTCAGTCCATGGGAATTTTCAGGCAAGAATACTGGAGTAGGTTGCCATTTCCTCTTCCATGGGATCTTGCCAACCCAGGAACTGAATCTGAGTCTCCTGCACTATAGGCAAATTCTTAACCACTGAGCCACAGGGAAGCCCAAATCCTCCTACATATACCATGATTTCCATGCAAGGAAAAAACATCTGTCCCAAGTCCAGGCCTTAAGTTGTCATGCTTCTGGACTATTTAATAAATGGTTCCTTCTATTTTAGGTGTCCTCCCTTCTTGTCTTCATTAACCAGTTCCTCTGTGTCAGGACTTGAGTTGGGGAGACTGAGACTGGGCAGCTGGGTCTGTTTGAGACCAACATGTAGAGAGCTTTTTACCATGTCGTCATGATTTTTAAACTTCTAACACTGCCACATATTAGCCAAATGACCTTGAGCAAAACCTCACTAAGCTTTAACCTCCAACTATGTAAATTTGAGATATATTAACAGTAGCTGATTTTCAGATTGATTATGAAAATTAAGTAGTATGATGCAAATAAAGCATTTAGTTAATTGACCAATAGTAAGAACTCGATTATTTTATTATTTCCTGTGTTTTACTTCTTTTATGGAGACTTCCTTTCATTTCCGTGGAGAATTAGTGATTTTTACTTTGGGTTTCCTTGCATTTTTTTATTTGAAAAAATGTAGAAGTTAAAGTCATGGGAAAATCATCATACATTTTTAAATGATAAGATTATGAAACAGCAGGTACAGAATATATGTGAGTTAATCGTGTTAACAGTGGAGTATCTTCTTTTGACACCTCTGTATTTTCCAAATTTTCTACAGTGAACATGCATTAATTTTATAACCTGAAATAAACAGTGTTATATTGTTCTAACCACATTGCATTTATTTTATAAAAGTCGTATATGCATATAGTATACTTTCCTGCCACTCCTTATGTACCAAACACTGATCCCAAAAGGATACCATTTTCAAATCTTTCCATTCTTTTTCCCATTATATACCTTCATATTTATTAGTAATATGCATATATGAACCCTCAGATTTACCATTTTAAGGATCTATTGGTTTTTTACTGTAGAAGATAAAAACCACAATCCCATTTCTCAACATTTCTCTCCACCTTACCAGTAGAGATATATCACAGAATTTTTCATTAAAGCATTGTACAGCATGGTTATTACAGCTATGTAAATGTAACTCATAGCTAGACTAAACAGTTTTTTTTTTTATCTTTTTGTTTCCTGGAATTAGTAATTGTTTCATGATTTGTTTGTTTAAAGATGATATACCTATTATTGCTTCTTCCCAAACTCCCATGAACCATTACTTCTCAACAGTAAATGCATCCAATAGTGGCCCTCTCTTTTTTTAAAGATTTCTTTCCCTGACCTTTGCCCCTAGCCTTACACAGGGCTATTTTCTTCATTCCCTTTCTGTAAAGGACTGAATTGTGTCCCACTAAAATCCATCCAAAATCACTGCAGATGGTGATTGCAGCCATGAAATTAAAAGACGCTTATTCCTTGGAAGGAAAATTATGACCAACATAGACAGCATATTAAAAAGCAGAGACATTACTTTATCAACAAAGTTCCATTTAGTCAATGCTATGGCTTTTCCAGTAGTCATGTATGGATATGAGAGTTGGACTATAAAGAAAGCTGAACACCAAAGAATTGATGCTTTGAACTGTGGTGTTGAAGAAGATTCTTGAGAGTCCCTTGGACTGCAAGGAGATCCAACCAGTCCATCCTAAAGGAGGTCAGTCCTGGGTGTTCACTGGAAGGACTGATGTTGAAGCTGAAATTCCAATACTTTGGCCACCTGATGCAAAGAGCTGACTCATTTGAAAAGACCCTGATGTTGGGAAAGTTTGAAGGCAGGAGGAGAAAGGGACGACAGAGGATGAGATGGTTAGATGGCATCACGGACTCAATGGACATGAGTTTGAGTAAACTCTG
>SJYQ01005942.1:196233-297033 GCA_006410935.1 Redunca redunca | reverse complement strand
TAGATATTTAGAATACAGCTTACCTTTTATGTAGTAAAGTTTTCCTAAGAAACCCAATAGAAATATATATATATATATATATATATATATGTATGTATGTATGTATATAGACTTTCCTGGTGGCTCAGACAATAAAGAATCTGCCTGCCATGTAGGAGACCTGCCCTCAGTCAGGAAGACCCCCTGGATAAAAGAATGGCCACCCATTCCAGGATTCTTGCCTGGAGAATTCCATGGACTGAGAAGCCTAGTGAGCTACAGTCCATGGGGTCGCAAAGAGTCGGACATGACTGAGCAGCTTTCACTTCACTTCATGTATATATATGAAAAGAGAGAGGGAGAGATTGATTTATTTTAGGGAATTGTTTCATGTGATTATTGGAGCTGTCATTACTAAAACCTTCAGGACACACTGGCAGACTGGAAATTCAGACAAGAATTGATGCTACCAAGTTGAGCCTGGATTATGCAAGCAGCAGGCTAGAAATTCAGGGAAGATTTCTATGATATAGTAGGAAAATTCCTCCTTCTCTGGGAAACCTGTCTTTGTCCTTAAGTCATTTAACTGATTTGATGAAGCCCACCTACATTATAGAGAGTGATCTGCTTACTCCGTTTACTGATTTAAATGTTAGTCACATTTTAAAAATAACTTCACATCAGCATCTGGACTAGTTTTTGGCCAAACAGCTGGACACTGTAGGCTATCCAAGTTGACACATAGTATTAAACATCGCAGGATGAGATCCCACTCCAAGAAAAATTCAGATCCTATGAGAAAGTAGAGGTGTAGCTGAGACCTCAGTCTTTAGACTGAGAAAGAAACACTTATGAGAAGCTTGAAAAATCCACTACAGTTAACAGTTGTAGGTCCCAGGAAAGCTGCCAGTGGTAGACGGTGAAGGAATGATAAGCCTAGATCAGGCTTGGAAGAGGTAGAAAGGTTTATAATTTTTTTAGGCATAAATATCAAGATCAACGTTATAATCTTCTGAAGGTTAAACATTATTCAACCTTTGCTTCTCAAAAGCTAAATGCAACTCAAGAGCCCTTGAAGATGAAGAGCGTGTGAGAAGAATAAGTGATTGGTTTAAAGAGTGTGAAACAAGCACTCTTTTTGCTTCTTTCAACACTGGGAGCTGAAATAAGCAAAAAAAAGTAAAAGTGAAAGTCACTCAGTCATGTCCAACTCTTTGTGAGCCATGTACTCTACAGTCCAAAGAATTCTCCAGGCCAGAATACTGGAGTGGGGAGCCTTTCCCTTCTCCAGAGGATCTTCCCAACCCAGGGATCAAACCCAGGTCTCCCCCATTGCAGGCAGATTCTTTACCAGATGAGCCACAAGGGAAGCCCAAAATAAGCAAAGATATTAATATTTACCTTTAATGTTCTATTTGTTTCTGCTCTTTGTGAGCAAAAGCTAATGAATACAAGGGGGAAAGCCAACACAGAAGCTAATTCTAGTTCCCAGTTGCTGCCCAGGGACTGGAACCAAGACTGATGGGTCAGCTGTTGGGAAGAAGAAGCCAAAAGTAACATTTTCAAGCTGATGTCATTTCAGAAACATGCTCTGCATCATATACATTATCGTATTTAGTTCAAACAGCTTCTTACAGGTTTTTACAGATGAGAAACTTGAATTTCAAATAATTTAGGTAAATTACCTAAAGTCATACAACGCTTTACTAGTAGATCCACAGTTCAGATCCAGGTCTCTCTGACTTGAAAACTCCTTCTCTCTCTGCTTCATCGTTCTGCCTCTGGAAAAGAGGAAGGGAACAGAAATCATGAGGGAAGGTGCTGAGTCGAATTTGCCCAGTCTGCTTCCGTCCACAGGGGGCCTCTCAATTCTGAATCCACCTTCCTGGGCATGCCTCATTCTCATAGACTAGTAGACTAGCTCAGCCTCGTTGCCCCAGCTTCTTGTGAATGGGTGGGAGTATCCAAGGAAGCCTGGGGCCTGGGAACTTGGGAGCCAAGATTTGGTGTGGGGAAACAGCAAGGCTGGCCTATGAGCTGCAGAGCTTGAAGGCAAATGTGTCTGAAAGTTAGTCCTCAGGTCAGGAGATCTAGGTATCAATCGAACCAAGGTGTCAACCCAATGGAGTGAGGAGGCACCCAGGTCTGAGGCTGCAGGAAGAAAATGAGGCTTGCCAAGCCAGAGCAAGATGCAGAAGAACAGAGGAGAGATAAGATAGTGAAAACCCACTAAATAGAATGATATAGGCCCAGTATTTAAGGTATTGGCTCCCTTGTCACTTACAAGCTGTCTGATCTTTGGCAAGACTGTTTCTTCATGTGTACAGTGGACTTAAGGTTGAATGAACTAAATCACGTAAAATATCTAAACCTGTATTCATAAGTGCTCACTAAAATTGCCTCTGTTTTTGTTAATTACTGTCAACCTTATTGAGAAGGGGCTTCCTAGGTGGCTCAGTGGCAAAGAATCTACTTGCAGTACAGGAGACATAGGTTTGATCCCTGGGTCAGGAAGATCCGCTGGAGGAGAAAATGGCAACCTGCTCCAGTTTTATTTGCCTGGAAGACTCCATGGACAGAGGAACCTGGTGGGCTACAGTCCATGAGGGTCACAAAGAATCAGAGATGATCTGGTGACTGGGCACAGACGCACTGGTTGAGAAGACAGCTGTAAGGGGGTTGATGTTAATGCTGTGTGAGCCACAGCTGACACCACATTCTCCCAGAGGATTCTGGGAAGTATCATTTTGCCCCCTCTCACTGGGATGCCGAAAGCTCAGCTTCTCTGCACACTGGCGCCTAGTTGAATCTCAAAGAGCTTTGGGCGAAGTAGGAAACGGGAGCTTTATTGCTTTGCCAGGCCTAGGGAGCCACAGTGGGCTGGTGCCTGTGAAACCATGTGTCCCAATTTGGCTAAAACAGTAGGAAGTTTTATTGTAATTGATCAAAGGTGGCATGGTCAGCTCATGGATGTTCCTTTGATGGGTTAGTGGTGAGATCTATAGGAGTGAGCATCATCAATCTTCAGGTCCAGCTGGTCTGGGGTCTGCATGCCTGTGGGCAGCATACCATCATTAATCACTTTATTCTCCCACCTGGAAGTGGTTTCAGTATCTGCAGAATAAGTCAAAGATACTGTTGTGTGATGAGATGGTTGGATGGCATCATCGACTCAATGGACATGAGTCTGAGCAAACTCTGGGAGACTGTGAAGGACAGAGGAAGCCTGGCGTCCTGCAGTGCCTGGGGTCACAAAGGGTAGGACACCACTGAGTGACTAGACAACACCATTAGTTGTGTTTATCTGTTGATGGGGAAACAAGACCTCGTCCCAAGGCTGCTCTTGATTGCTGTTTCTCCATGGTCTCACATCCCTCCACCCCTTCCCCAATTAGCAACGGCTTGAATCTGCCCATTGAAACTCAGAGAAGGTCATGGAGGCTGAATAAAGACTGTCTCCTATAGTCAGTGAAATGGGGACACAGAACAGCCTTGTGCCCAGGAGCCCCACCGGGCCCTGCACAATATCACTTATGTTGGAAACAATCAGACCACAGAGTCCATGACAGGGTCTCACAGGTCCCCAGGTGGGGCACAGGGCTATCGCGGAGTTTATTTGAGCTAAATGGAGGTACCAGCAGATATATCCTGAAGGAGAACTATGATAGAAGTAATGCAAATTTATCTTCCATCAGAGGAGTTAAAAAGAAGAATCAAGGCTTACGGTCAAAACCAGGAAACTTACAGTCAAAAGCAGGAAACTTGAGGAACCAGGAGAGCTGAGAGTGGCAAGAACAGAGCGTATATCAGGAGTCACCTAAAGGGGTTCCGCAAGACGGAGCGCGGACACTGACTGTGGCAGAGGGTTTGTTTAGAGTAGATGAGCCCGATCACCTGAAAGAGCTAGATTAGGATGGACAGAAAAGGGGTAACTGTTAAAATCTAGCGTGACCTCCTGAGAGCACGTGTTCTTCCGGAATCCTGAGCCTGAATGCACGTGTTAGATCTTGCTCTGCCACACAAGATCCCCCAGTCCTGGAAGTGGAGAGGATTGCTCTTTGGTGACCATAGCTCTCTATTTCAACTCTTAGGAGACTTTCTTCCCGGGAGGGCAAGCTTGTGCTATCTACCCAAAGTGCTTTCGTCGCCCAGGCAAATGAACTAAGAGCTCTTTATCTGATTTTCTCCCCTACTTCCCCCTCTTGCTTACTCGCCTCCTGGAAAGGGAGAAAAAGAGTCTTAACCTTGAATGAGTCTTAATCTTGATTTCAGCCTTAAGACTGGCACAGTTATCTGTCAACGTGTTGTGCTGCCTTAATGCCCAGGTGGATTTTGAAAAGAGCTTAGGAATCACCTTCCTCCTCATATCCTACCAAAATTTATTATTTGAAATAAATTCCTCTGAGGTTTCTTAAGTGGTCATTTTTCTGTTTTTATTGGACTGAAGGACAGGAAATACTATCTGCATTTTTTTTAAATTAGGGTACCTCATAGAAGCACCTTTTTATTTCCACTAGCTCCTATTACATTACTAATGTGAGATGGAAAAAGATGGTTTTGGCAGTGGGTGATAAGAAGCACTGGCTCAAAAAAAAAAAAGAAAAAAAGAAGCACTGGCTCTTTTTCATAAAAGTGGACATTTTTCTATAAAATAATCTTGCTCATTTTCAGAGAATTTCTTTAGAAGATAGACTTTAAATTTGTTTCTCATCCGTGGGGGTGGGGGTGGGGGGAGGAGAATCAGTTTTTCAGTATTTGTATTCCAATAGGAGAATTTAGAATCTATGATTGGCTATATTTCTTTAATTTGTAAAGGATTAATTCACTGCTGACCTAAATTCTTTCACAGTAGCAAATCGAGAATTGTTTCCAAGCAACCAGAAATTGCTGACATGAGGATTCAGTCTTTCAGCATTTTTCACAAAAGCTGAGAAGTCTGTTCTGCTGGTCAGATGAATGGAAGATGTGTGATGAGAAGCCTGAGACCTCTGAAAGACCAGCAAAGCTGCTTCTAAGACTTCAGAACACAGCCTATGTCTGTACAGTCAGGACCATGCTTTTTGGTTGGAAAAACATACACAGCTCCATTTACTGAGAAATGGCCAAAAGACTCTTTATGTTGTTCATATTCTGACTGAATATCAGTAATTGGTGTATACAGAGCAGTTTCTGCAACAAAAAACATGCAACTAAAAGCATTCAGTCTTAGGAACTGAAATTGTGTTTACTCTTTTCATAACCTAAATTTGCATATATTTGCAGAGCAGATTAAATGGGACAAAATAAGCTCAGACCAGTGCTAAACACACAGGAAGTACTCTTGGAGATGATTTCATCACTGGGGATGGAGGCATGAGGTCACCCTAATGGCAAATAAGGACAGCCCCATGAATAACAGGGAAGTCTTGTGTACTGAGCAAAAATGGATTTTTAAAAAATTGAGTGAACTACTTCATTTTACAAATAAGAAAAGGAAGCTTTTGCCCAACTTCAGTAGTGGTCAAGTTGAAATCTTAATTCCTAAATACTGAATTCTTCTCTACTTTATAGTGAATAGTTTCCTAACCAAGTAGAAGTTTCTCTAACAACTTCAAGGTTCCTAGTTTGATCTATGGCAAAGCATTAGAGTCAGGTTGATCTGACTTTCTAAGAGGATACAAAATATAAATATTTTGTAACAGAAACAAATAAAGGAAACTCAGATGGCTCACTTGTAATTGCCATCTGAAAAGGTACTATTTGAAATTGTATATATTTCAGTGTCTCCCAGGCATCTATGTGTGTGTGTTAGTTGCTCAGTCATGTTCAACTATTTGTGACCCCATGGACTATATCCTGTCAAGCTCCTCTGTCCGTGAGATTCTCCAGGCAAGAATACTTGACTGGGTTGCCATTTCCTTCTCCCCCAAATATCTATAAATACACATGAAAGACCTCTAGTAAATTTCTTACATTTTATAAATATTAGGGGAAACAGTGGAAACAGTGTCAGACTTTATTTTTGGGGGCTCCGAAATCACTGCAGATAGTGATTGCAGCCATGAAATTAAAAGACGCTTACTCCTTGGAAGAAAAGTTATGACCAACCTAGATAGTATATTCAAAAGCAGAGACATTACTTTGCCGACTAAGGTCCGTCTACTCAAGGCTATGGTTTTTCCTGTGGTCATGTATGGATGTGAGAGTTGGACTGTGAAGAAGGCTGAGCACCGAAGAAGTGATCCTTTTGAACTGTGGTGTTGGAGAACACTCTGAGTCCCTTGGACTGCAAGGAGATCCAACCAGTCCATTCTGAAGGGGATCGGTCCTGGGTGTTCTTTGGAAGGAATGATGCTAAAGCTGAAACTCCAGTACTTTGGCCACCTCATGAGAAGAGTTGACTCATTGGAAAAGACTCTGATGCTGGGAGGAATTGGGGGCAGGAGGAGAAGGGGACGACCGAGGATGAGATGGCTGGATGGCATCACGGACTCGATGGACGTGAGTCTGAGTGAACTCCAGGAGATGGTAATGAACAGGGAGGCCTGGCGTGCTGCGATTCATTGGGGTCACAAAGAGTTGGACATGACTGAGCAACTGAACTGAACTGAACTGAATGTATATAATAGGAATAATACTCATTTAGAGAAGGTGTTGTTAGAATCTTTAAAAGAAACAAGTACAATCCCTGTTGTCTTTTGCTTTTCCCTGAAATTTAAAAAGCATGGTAAAATATGGTATAATAAAGACTTGATTAAGGCAATCAAAATGAGGGAACAATTATATATGTGGAGCCAGAGAACAGGAAAAAGAAATTTTCAGAGATGAGACTAGTAGCCCCTAAAAGATTCTATAGCAAAGAAAATGGTAACTGGAGTAAGCATTCCCCAAAGAGGGCTACCCTTCAGAACAGTATAGGCCACAAAGTTTCTGAGAATAGAGGCAGAAAAAATGCACGAAGAGATAAGAAAAGCCCAATCACTGAATTTGATCTTTTTTTTCTCTATGCAGCATTGTATCATTGAAAAATTTAAGCAGTGGGTGTATGACGCTATTTGCATTTCAGAAAGAAAGATTGAAGAGTAGATTGTACTTACTATCTCCATCTGTGCTAATAGAACTTTGCCCTTACAGTGGAAAGAAGATAACCACTGGGTTACAGAATTACTTATAACAAAGGTATAGCTAAGACCCAGCTTTACAATTACTGCCTAACTTAAAATCAAAACTCTATTTGCAACTTAAATCCCCTCTGTGTCTAGATAATAGGCAATCTAAATTTTTCAGAAATTTTGATGTATTAATGGAAAAATAAATTTTCTTCTACTCTTCTTACATGTCTGAGAAGTGACAGAAACTGGCAAGGAATTGAAAGGCATACAGTTTAAAATAGTATGTTATTTGCACAATTTCAATTAACATCTGACTTATTTTATTACTTTTAAATACAGAAGAGATAAAATATATGGAAACTGGATAAGCATATCTTTTCTAGTTTATAAAGAATAGGAAATGCTTGAGAGAAGGAAACAATTAACATTATCATCAAAGTTATTTTATTTTCAGGATTTAGTGTCCAGATTATTAAATAGATAACAAGAAATGAAGGACAAAAGGACAGAAAAAAGCAATAAAAATAGCTTTGGAAATAGACCATTTACCTTCTTAATTTTTTCTTCGGCATTTGCCCTATAGGAAATGTCTATCCCTCTCTAAGAATTCTTTTAAAAACAAAAATACAGTCTTTGGGCTTCTGAAAATGGAAAAATTACCCAGGTTGAGGAAGATTTCCTGTCTTTTTTCCACTTGAATGTATGTCTTTTATCAATAGGTCCAAGTTCACATCAGTGCTTCATCGAGCTGCATGGAGTGTTGATAAGCATGACTTGCCTGCCGCTGCTGGAGTGGAGCTCAGCAGAACCAAAGCTGCAGCCCTGGCCCCAGACCAAGACTGGTTTAGTGTCTCCCCCATTGGATGGTCTGTTTTTAAATCCAGGATTAAGTGTGAAGATTCTTTTACAGGCTGAGCAAAATAGTAGTTGTGCCATTTTTGTTCGGATTTCTTGGTAACTCTTTTACAATCCTCTCACTTTCAAAACATCTGTATCCTTATGTTGTAAATGTGGCTCTTGGGAACTCATATAACTGAGTTTTATCCAATTCAGAACTATTTTTCTTTAAGTTAGATCATTTACTCCAGTTATAGTAAATGAAATTACTCATGTAGTCCTTGTGCATTCATACTAAGTCACTTTAATTGTGTCTGACTCTTTGAGACCCTATGAACTGTAGCCCACCAGGCTCCTCTATCCATGGGTTTCTCCAGGCAAAAATACTGGAATGGGTAGCCATTCCCTTCTCCAGGGGATATTCCCAAACTAGGGATCAAATTTGCATCTCCTGCATTGGAAGGCAGGTTCTTTACCACTGGTGCCTGGGAAGTTACTCATACATGGGTTTCAGTTCAGTTCAGTTGCTCAGTCATGTCCGACTCTTTGCGATCCCATGAACCACAGCATGCCGGGCCTCCCTGTCTATCACCAACTCCCAGAGTCCACCCAAACCCATGTCCACCGAGTCGGTGATGCCATCCAGCCATCTCATCCTCTGTCATCCCCTTTTCCTCCTGCCTCCAATCCCTCCCAGCATCAGGGTCTTTTCCAATGAGTCAGCTCTTTGAATCAGGTGGCCAAAGTATTGGAGTTTCAGCTTTAACATCAGTCCTTCCAAAGAATACCCAGGACTGATCTCCTTTAAGATGGACCGGTTGGATCTCCTTGCAGTCCAAGGGACTCTAAAGAGTCTTCTCCAGCACCACAGTTCAAAAGCATCAATTCTTCAGCGCTCAGCTTTCTTCACAGTCCAGCTCTCACATCCATATGACCACTGGTTCGCAAAGTAATGTCTCTGCTTTTCAATATGCTATCTAGGTTGGTCATAACTTTCCTTCCAAGGAGCAAGTGTCTTTTAATTTCATGGCTGCAGTCAACACCTGCAGTGATTTTGGAGCCCAAAAAAATAAAGTCAGCCACTGTTTCCACTGTTTCCCCATCTATTTGCCATGAAGTGATGGGACCAGATGCCATGATCTTAGTTTCCTGAATGCTGAGCTTTAAGCCAACTTTTTCACTCTCCTGTTTCACTTTCATCAAGAGGCTTTTAGCTCCTCTTCACTTTCTGCCATAAGGGTGGTGTCATCTGCATATCTGAGGTTATTGATATTTCTCCTGGCAATCTTGATTCTAGCTTGTGCTTCATCCAGCCCAGCATTTCTCATGATGTACTCTGCATATAAGTTAAATAAGCAGGGTGACAAGATACAGCCTTGACGTACTCCTTTTCCTATTTGGAACCAGTTTGTTGTTCCATGTCCAGTTCTAACTGTTGCTTCCTGACCTGCATACAGGTTTCTCAAGAGGCAGGTCAGGTGGTGTGGTATTCCCATCTCTTTCAGAATTTTCCACAGTTTATTGTGATCTACACAGTCAAAGGCTTTGGCATAGTCAATAAAGCAGAAATAGATGTTTTTCTGGAACTCTCTTGTTTTTCTGATGATCCAACAGATGTTGGCAATTTGATTTCTGGTTCCTCTGCCTTTTCTAAAGCCAGCTTGAACATCTGGAACTTCACAGTTCATGTATTGCTGAAGCCTGGCTTGGAGAGTTTTGAGCATTACTTTGCTAGCATGTGAGATGAGTGCTATTGTGTGGTAGTTTGAGCATTCTTTGGCATTGCCTTTCTTTAGGATTGGAATGAAAACTGACCTTTTCCAGTCCTGTGGCCACTGCTGAGCTTTCCAAATTTGCTGGCATATTGAGTGCAGAACTTTCACAGCATCATCTTTCGGGATTTGAAACAGCTCAACTGGAATTCCATCACCTCCACTAGCTTTGTTTGTAGTGATGCTTCCTAAGGCCCACTTGACTTCACATCCCAAGATGGCTAGCTCTAGATGAGTGATCACTGTTTGTCCTGCCAAATTTAGCCTCCTTTGTCTCTTTCATCTTGCCTTCTATGGAAATGATTACCTTTGGCAATTCCAGTTCCTTCCCCTCTACCAGGGCTTCCCTGATTGCTCAGTTGGTAAAGAATTCACCTGCAATGCAGGAGACCCCAGTTCAATCCTGGGTTGGGAAGATCCCCTGGAGAAGGGATAGGCTACCCACTCCAGTATTCTTGGACTTCCCTTGTGGCTCAGCTGATAAAGAATCTGCCCACAATGTGGGAAATCTGGGTTTAATCCCTGAGTTGGAAGATCCCCTGGAAAAGGGAAAGGCTACCCACTCCAGTGTTCTTGCCTGGAGAATTCAGACTGGACTACAGTCCCTGGGATCTCAAAGAGTCGACAGGACTGAGCGACTTTCACTTTCATTTCACTTTCACTTTCCCCTCTACCAGTTTAGGGGTTATATGCTCCATATCTATCTCTTTTTATGATTACTCTTTAGCATACATCTTTAATTTATTAAAAGCTGTTATTAATTGATATATTTCTGCCACAAGAAAATGCAGAGCTTACAACACTTTATCATTCCACTTGATAAATAATATATCATTATTATTGTCATTAATTATACATGTAATAGAGTATATTATAGATTAGTGCTTTATATACATATTCATGTATATATATATATATTCTACAGAGTTTCATGTGTTATTTTAATGTCATTTTTCACTTAAATTTACCCACCATTCTTATTTCATTTGATGTTTTTCCTTCCTATATTTCTGAGCTTTCTCTTGGTGTAATGTTCCTACACTATTCTTCTGACACATGTTTAGAAATTCTAATATAGGGGATCTAGTGAAGGTGAAACCTCTTGTATTTCACAGCTTCGTTATCTTCCAATGTGTTTATGTTGCCTACAGTCATGAGGGGTACTTGCACTGGGAACAGTTTTCTAGACTATCACTTACTTTGTTTCAGTGGGGTAAAGATATAATTCCCCTGCTTTCTATATTGGAGAAGTTAGCTGTCCGTTTAATTGCCTCTTCAAAAGTAATTTGGCCAATTTTAAGATTTTTCTCTTTCCTTGGGGTTTTCCAAAATTTATGTGTACCTGTGTATATACATGTATGTGTGCGTGTATAAACAGATGATTGACGGATGGAAGGAAGAAAGGGAGGAAGCAAAGAGAGATGGAAGCAAGAGAGAAAGAGAGAAAAAAGAAAGAATTTTAAATGTTGAAACAGATTTTTTCACGCTCAGATGCACTACTGCTTTTTTGCACTATCCTTTTGCTACCATTTAAGTGGAAAGTACTCAGAGAGTAAAAGGTACTTTATTTACTGCCCTTCTAAGGGAGGGCGATACCGCTTAGAGCACGGAGTTGGAATGTTGACACTGAATTCCAAAGAGACTCTTAAAACTCATGAAGGAGAAAACAACGTTGAAACCAAAGGTTGTCATTGAAGGCTGAGATCTTTAAGAGACAAAGGACTTTTTGCATTTAAACTCAAAGTAAAAAGTTGAAACTAAATAAATTTGAGAAAAATCACAAAGATTGTAAGACAGGTTTTCTTTATACAAGATGAGGAGATAAAATAATTTCTTCATCGGGGAAGCACTTCTTGTTCATGTATACAGAAAACAGAGAAAAACAGTAAATGATTTACAGATTGTGGGCACAGAGGTCACTGTCTTCAGTCCCTAACTCTAAAGCAAATCCTCTCAGAGGGAAATGGTAGAATCCCCAGATAAGTTCTGGAGGACACCTTTAGAGAGAATGTTTGTCTCATTTCCCAGGAAGGAAGCCCTGTAGAGAAACTGTTTGCTTGGTCCAGGTAAATATGGAAGAACAGACTAGTCTGAGTGGCCAAACCTGACAAATGGACCTAAAGCATCAGCAGAATTCAAGCCCTCACAGAGTCATAGAGAAAGGTTTTCTGTGTCCCAGGAGAGCAATACAAAGACTGAAATTAGGCAGACTAGAAGACGTGGGCCTGTTGTCCAGCGGCCACAGTAAACCCAGGAGGACCTCAGCAGAGCCACTGTATGCAAGCATACAGTAAACAACAGTGCTGAAAGCATAAAAGGTGCTGAACACCCACACAGAACAGAAGACGTGGACCAGATGTCTCTACCCAACGCCAGGACAATGCTTCTACTCACTGCCTCTCACCACTCCAGAGTTTAGATCATCCACCAGAAAGAGGTGGAAAAGTGAAAAAAATAAAACCAGAAGGAAATCCTGGTAACAGACGGAATGTTTTCCTAAAGAAGGTCAAGCCTGTATCATTAATTGTTATTTAGTCACTCGGTGGTGTCCAACTCTTTTGTGACCTCAGGCACTGTAGATCTGCCAGGCTCCTCTGTCCATGGGATTTCCATGGCAAGAACACTGGAGTGAGTTGCTATTTCCTTCTCCAGAGGATCTTCCCAACCCAGGGATCGAACCTGTATCTCCTTCACTGGCCGGTGAATTCTTTACTGTTGAGCCACCAGGGAAGCACCACAAGCCCATATAAGAACATACAATACAGCCTAATGGACTAAAATAACCATAGGTAAACATACTACCTCAACAACATTAAAAGGAACTACCCCAACACAACATTTGCCATTGTTAGCTTTTAAATAGGTGTGATCAGTGAACCAGGAGAAGTCAACATTACCCAAAGGCATTTCCTGTAGATTACCACAAGGAGTCAGGAGGTGGCCCACTGGTGTTACGCAGTCATAAACACTCATTCATGAAGAGGAGAGAGCAGCTGGGTTCAGGGTTTTACCATGTAGAAGAGTTATGTGAGCACTTCACAGGGGGTGAGGTGGCTGGCTGAGAAACATGATGAAAGTGTAAGAGCGCGTCTACTGTATGAGGGACAAAAATGGCCACGGGGCCCCATAATAGTTTCCCTGGTGGCCTTAACCAAAGAGGCGGCGGGTTCAATGGCTCAAAGGCGATAGATATCCCCATGACACAGAACCTATGTGCTGACTGTTGGACCTTACGGGCTGACACTGGTCCCCGTGTTGTTAGGTGAGTACTCCAAGGTCATTCTCTTCCTTTTCACAGGCATCTGATACCTGGGCTGCCCAGGAGGAGACAGGTTCATTAAACTCCCCTTTAAGGTTTTAAAGACTATGTCATCCAGTTCTTCCCATTAGATTGGATCAAGGCTGTTGCTTTTTAGTAAAACCCACAGAGTTTTGGCTGCAAGAGGGATATTTGGACTCCAGACTGGGGATTAGCCGACTTGCTTGAGTAAACCTTGCGGCTGTCACTTAGTTTTGGATTTGGGAACACTTGGGACACTATGAAGTCTATCTGAACCTAGTTGTAGCCCTTCTTCTGATGTCAGATGCCCTAAATATCAAACCAGGATCTGGGCAATTTTTGAGGGGAAAGTTATGTCCCTTTAAGGTTAAGACATTTAGCATGTAGATGCAGTCTTCCTGTGAAGAGGCTTGAGAAGGAGCGCAAAAAGCAAATTATCCCCATATTGCAGCAAAGTAGGACCTTTAGGAACTTAGACCGTCCAAATCGCCTTCGGCAGTTTTGAGAAATGAAGAGGACTGTCATTAAAACCCTGAGGGTTTACCATCCAGGCGACTTGTTCTTCTTCCCAAACAAAGGCAGAAATGTATGGCCAGCTTCACCAACGAGAAAACTAAATACACTGCATAAGTCAATGCAGTAAAAATTTGGCTTTCAGCGGAAATCAATGCTAATAACGAATGAAGGTTAGGAACAACAAGGTGTCAAGGGATAAAAGTGTTTATTGCTCAGATGTCCTGGAAAGACCTCTACCCTTGGCCTTTAGGTTTCTCATCTGTAAAGTAGAAATAGCAGAAGGACAAATAGGAGCAATAAAGAGGCCTTGAGCTTTGTAATTTTCTAATATGAACTCTACGTCTTAAAGGGCTTCTTTGCTTTTGGTTGTTGTTCAGTTTCTCAGTCGTGTCTAATTCTTTGAGACCCCACAGACTGCAGAACACCAGGCTTCCCTGTCCTTTACTATCTCCCGAAGCTTACTCAAACTCATGTCTATCGAGTCAGTGATGTCATCCAACCATCTCATCCTCCGTCGTCCCTTTCTCCTCCTGCCTTCAATCTTTCCCAGCAACAGGGTATTTTTTAATGAGTCAGTTTTTCCCATCAAGTGGCCAAATTATTGGAGCTTCAGCTTCAGCATCAGTCCCTCCAATCAATATTCAGGGTTGATTTCCTTTAGGATTCACTGGTTTAATCTCCTTGCTGTCCAAGGGACTCTCAAAAGTCTTCTCCAGCACCACAGTTCAAAAGCATCAATTCTTCATTGCTCAGCCTTCTTTATGGTCCAGCTCTTACATCCATACATGATTACTGGAAAAACCATAGTTTTGACTAGATGGACCTTTATCAGCAAAGTAATGTCTCTGCTTTTTAATACACTTCCCAGGTTTGTCATAGTTTTTCTTCCAAGCATTTATACACTGCATAAGTCAATACAATAAGAAATTCGCTTTCAGTAGAAATGGATGTTAATGACAAATGAAGGTTAGGAACACAAGGTGTCGAGGGATAGCAATGTTGTTTATTGCTCAGAGGTCCTGGACAGACTTCCACCCTTGGCCTTTAGGTTTTTCATATGTAAAACAGAAATATTAGTATGACAAATATGAGGGATAAAGAGGCTTTGAGGTTTGTAATTTTCTGTTACGGGCTCTATGTCTTAAAGGATTTCTTTACTTTTAGGATATTGATTAATACTGGGAAGAGGTTTTGAAGGATCTACTTAAATTTTGATAGGAGGTGCACTGTGAATTTTTCCAATTTCAACTGTAGACTTTACCCATAAAGAGGGTGATAGCTGATTTCATAGGGAGAAGTGATCGGTTTTTCCAGAGTCATCTTTAGTACCATCAGAGATAAATAAAAAGATACCAAAGGTTTATTTAATTCACCTGATTAATTATTTTGATAACTACTGTTGAATTCTAGAATGATTTCCCCCTTTAGGGAGAAAGAAGTCTTGACCTTATAAATCGACAAGAGCAGAGGAACTAAGGAGAAAGGGGTGTATATATCTCTTAAGGAGCCCCAGAAAAAGAGAATAGGTTTAGATATGGGTACTTCTTGAAGTTTATTGGAGGTCTCCACTGTTTAAGCTGTTTTAGTACTTCAAGGCAGGGACTCATTCACAGTAGTGAGGTTGAGCACCAAGAGTGTGGCTCTGGTGTTAATTAGGATAGGAAGAGGTGCACCCCCAGTTTGGAGACATGCTTCTCCAAGCCCATTGAGAAGGAGATTGGGAAGAGTCCCTGCAGTTCCTCAGAGCCCTGCCATTGAGAGTTGGGAAGGTGCTGGAAAGGATGGCTGGAAGGCTAAAGGCACCTAGAATGATTAAATTTGTAATAGTCTTTTTTTCCAGTGCCCTGAGCTCTTGGCAATAATAGCAGAAGCTAGGAAAGTATTAGTTTCATTTGGGGGCCTTCATTTGCTGGAGTTGAAGAAGTTAAGAATTTTAGCAGTGTTTCTTTTAGGTGACTCATCCAGAGTGCAAGGAAGCACTGATTTGCCACATTAACTCATTCTGGAATGAACACAGCTTTCCGTTCCATCCTTGTCCTCTTTACTAGAAGGGAAAGGTCCTGGTGCCACCCATTAATAAACATGGAATTAAAAGCTACCTGGGTGAAATCAACAACTGAAGGAAGACCAACCCAAATTTTGTTTAAAAAAAATCTGAAGTCAATTGTAATAGTCATGATGAACAGGTTCATCAGATTTTTGTGGGCAAGACTGAATTTTGCTCCAACCAACAGGCTTTGGAAAAGCCTTAGGATAGCTCGATGAAGTTCCCTAGCAACTGCCCAAGCCTGATAATATAATCAGTTCAGTTCAGTTCAGTTCAGTCACTCAGTCGTGTCCGACTCTTTGCGACCCCATGAATCACAGCACGCCAGGCCTCCCTGTCCATTACCAACTCCCGGAGTTCACTCAAGCTCACATCCATTGAGTCAGTGATGCCATCCGGCCATCTCATCCTCTGTCATCCCCTTCTCCTCCTGCCCCCAATCCCTCCCAGCATCAGAGTCTTTCCCAATGGGTCAACTCTTTGCATGAGGTGGCCAAAGTACTGGAGTTTCAGCTTTAGCATCGTTCCTTCCAAAGAAATCCCAGGGCTGATCTCCTTCAGAATGGACTGGTTGGATCTCATTGCAGTCCAAGGGACTCTCAGGAGTCTTCTCCAATACCACGGTTCAAAAGCATCAATTCTTCGGCTTTCAGCTTTCTTCACAGTCCAACTCTCACATCCATACATAACCACTGGAAAACCCATAGCCTTGACTACATAGACCTTTGTTGGCAAAGTAATGTCTCTGCTTTTGAATATGCTATCTAGGTTGGTCATAACTTTTCTTCCAAGGAGTAAGTGTCTTTTAATTTCATGGCTGCAATCACCATCTGCAGTGGTTTTGGAGCCCCCAAAAATAAAGTCTGACACTGTTTCCACTGTTTGCCCATCTATTTCCCATGAAGTGATGGGACCAAATGCCATGATCTTCGTTTTCTGAATGTTGAGCTTTAAGCCAACTTTTTCACTCTCCTGTTTCACTTTCATCAAGAGGCTTTTTAGTTCCTCTTCACTTTCTGCCATAAGGCTGGTGTCATCTAATTAGTTAGTGGGATGTAATTCTAGAGACTTTCCAGGATTTTCCCAGCTAGCTGTTTTCAGCCAGTGCTGGGCCTGGCCTTCACCAACAAGCATGTGAACTAACTGGTATAAGTCAAAGAAACCAGATTGAGACATTTGAATGACTATATTAAGTTCCTCAGTAAATTGTGAGAATCTTTGGTTACCTTGGGAAAATCTTTTCCTACACTTGCAGTTCTGCTTTAGTCCTGGAAATATAAGTTAAGGGTTTAATTTCTGGCATGTTTTGATGAGTTCAGAGGAAAAGAGAGTGGGAAGAATTTCCAGGAAAAGGAAGCTATAGGGAGGAAATTCGTGTGAGGGATTTGAGGGTATAGGGGAGGTACAGGCAGCATCAAAGGGGAGAAGGAGCACGTGACTGAGGAAATCAAGGGAGGAGAGCCTGAGGCTCCAGGAACCACTTTTTCCTTTCTTTAGTCATCTGCTAACCTCCCTGGTGGCTCAGAGGGTAAAGCATCTGCCTACAATGTGGGAGACCCAGGTTCTATCCTTGGGTTGGGAAGATCCTCTGGAGAAGGAAATGGCAACCCACTCCAGTACTCTTGCCAGGATAATCCCATGGATGGAGGAGCGTTGTAGGCTACAGTCCATGGGGTCGCAAAGAGTCAGACATTACTGAGTGAATTCATTTCTTCACTTACCTCAGGTCACCTCAAAACCTTATTTTCAGAGAGGCCATTTTAGGTTCCTGATAACGTTTGGAAGCCTCAAAATATCTATTGAAACAGGCATACCATTCAATTTTGGAAATTTTAGAACTAATCCAATTCAGTTTAAAAAAGTTAAGTTTGAGGATTTCAAAAGTTCCCCCCAATGGCCACTGATGTAACTTGCCTTTGGTCAGGTTGGTCCTTTGGTTAGAAATGCATAGGAGGCAGCACTCTTCTCTTGCTAACTTTTTATTTTATCAATTCAGCTCAGTCGCTCAGTCGTGTCCAACTCTTTGCCCAGCTTCCCTGTCCATCACCAACTCCCAGAGCTTGCTTTTTTATTTTATATTGGAGCATAGTTGATTAACAATGTAGTGTCAGTTTCTGGTGTAAACGAAGTGATATACGTATACATATATCTACTCATCTTCAATTTCTTTTCCCAGTTAGGTTATTGCAGAATATTGAGCAAAGTTACCTGTGCTACACAGAAGATCCTTGTTGGTTAGCCACCTGAAATATAACCACACACACACATCAGTCCCAGACTCCCTAACTATCCCTTTCTCCACCTTCCCCGCTCCTAATTATAAATTTCTTCTCCAAGTCTGAGTCTCTTCCTGTTTTGTAAATAAGTTTATTTGTATCATTTTTAAACATAAAATTGACCACATTCCCTGTGAGGGATGCCCTCAGAATATTTACATAAGTGGGAACTCATTTCGCCAGGATTTTTCTCTAAAGTAAAATAAGAATCTTCAAACAGTTTTAACAGTTTGAAGCTCAAACAACTCAGGTAAATAGTTTGTGGCTCAAATAGCTTCAGGTCTAATCGTAGCTAGTTCTAAGGGGACAGCTTGGTCCTGTAGTAGTCAGGCTGCAGTTCCTATGGAGTATCCCCTGTTCAAATGCAAGGACCACAGGCTGAGCTGGTACCGTTTTAGTAAGACAACCCCTGTTCCCAAAATACTCAGCTAAAGCCTTCTCATGCAGTTTCATTTGAAACAGTGTGATCTCAGAATCAGGCTGGTGTCAAAAAAAGTATTCACATACAGAGCAAGACCTTAAACCGAAAGGATGAAACCTTAAAACAGGTCCCAAATAAAGCCTGGAGGTCTTCAAGTGCAGAGGACGTGATCTTGGATCCAGGAGAGAGAGAACTTCAGACTCCAGGGTTGCTGAGAAAAGCTGTGAGTTTGATAGACTCAGCTGTTTGCTCATCAGCCTCCAGGGGTCTTCCCTGGTGCCTGTATGAACCACAAAGATGTTGCCATAAACAGACTGCTAGTTATTTCTAAATAACTAGTGCTAAGAAAACAGAGTCCCTGGCTTTTCGCTGGCTGAGTACTCGCCAGAAAAGAAGAGGAGTCTCCTCTCCCCGCTGTCTTCTGCTGTCATTCCAGCGTGCACGCCTCTTCTGGTCTCCTGACTGTTTAACTGAGCTTTCTGTTTATTTTTTTTTTTTTTAAGTAAAGTCATCTTCTTTATTACCTACACCAGGTACAGTGATGATATTCAATGAATATTTGTGGAATTTGCATTTCTTAATGTCAGCTAGAAATAATCTCCAGTTGAAAATTATTGACGTAGAAAAATTAAATCATTTATACAGCCATTTAATAAATATTTCTAAATTCCAGAGATGGTATAATGTGACATCTCTATGTTCTTTTGCATATTTCAAAGTGCCAAATACTTAGAAAACAAATTAAAAATATCACTTAGCTAAAATCCACCCTCACAGCCACCTTCTCTTGACTTTTTCAATAACATTTCCTTATGCCTCTATAATGACTTGAAAGCCTATACATTTCTCAATTCTTTTCCACAACAACTTTGGGTGTTTAAGTGACTTCCCTTATTCTTAATGTTATTTTTATTCATTGTACTATTGTTATCTCCACCATAAGAGGTTAACAGAAATAGGATGGGAAAACGCAAAAATAATTGAAGACAGAGTAAGAAGGTTTATCTCTGGATAGCCACTTGATGGCTTTGTTAACAAGAATGAAGTAGGCATAGTTTTGAATGTAAGTTCTCATAAGCAAAGCAAGCAACCTTCATAAGTTTGCTAGAAGATTAAATATGATTATTAAAAGGTTTTGAAAATTATAAATTAAAGACGATTATGAAAGTTTCTGTTAATTATAATTTACTATGTAAGTGCAAATTATTATTGTGATTTTAGAGAGGAAAGGTGAAGAAGCACTTAGCTTGAGATAATTTGGCTACTATCAGAAATCCACTTAATTGCCTAAGATCTGTACTTAACTACTCTAGCTTCCTTGAGGGGATTATGATTTTTCAACTAGAGATAATCTTTGTGTGTATGTCATCTCATCACAAATTATTTTGTCAGATAAGCCCAAGATCACCAGGTTTCTCATCTGCAATGTTCTCTTAAGGGCAGGTTCAGTTCAGTTCAGTTCAGTCGCTCAGTCGTGTCTGACTCTGCGACCCCATGAATTGCAGCACGCCAGGCCTCCCTGTCCATCACCAACTCCCGGAGTTCACTCAGACTCACATCCATCGAGTCTGTGATGCCATCCAGCCATCTCATCCTCAGTTGCCCCCTTCTCCTCCTGCCCCCAATCCCTCCCAGCATCAGAGTCTTTTCCAATGAGTCAACTCTTCGCATGAGGTGGCCAAAGTACTGGAGCTTCAGCTTTAGCATCATTCCTTCCAAAGAAATCCCAGGGCTGATCTCCTTCAGAATGGACTGGTTGGATCTCCTTGCAGTCCAAGGGACTCTCAGGAGTCTTCTCCAACACCACAGTTCAAAAGAAAAAAATTAGCATTAGTGTAGAAGTTTATTGTATTAATTTACATATACAAATGAGGCTTAGGTATATCTTTTGTTAATGTGAAAACAACTAAAGCACATTGCTCCTGGAGGGTAGGCAAGTAAGAATAGTGTGTCTTTGTTACCAGTAATGCTCAAAGAAATTTTTTAAGATGAAGACAAAAGATACAGCAACCACTTAGGTGGAATCACTGAGAGCTTTAACTTTAGACTGTTTGATTCAGAAAGCAGTAAAACTCCCAGTGTTGTGAGTTATGAAATGTATATATTCAGGATCAGGCACATACCAGAGCTCAGAAATTCTGGGAATCCAGAAAGTTTTGATACAGTGATGGTTTGTATTAATATCAGCCAGAATTCTGGCACAGTTCTCATTCACAGTGCGTCCAGTGGGCCCCAGGATCATATCCTGTGGTTATTTACCTGGTCCCTCAAAGTTTTAGAGCAGCTGAGAGAACCCTCTCCTTGATCCCTTTACCTGTGGAATAAAAATATCATTGTAGGAAGAGTCAAGTGAAAGTTTCTGAAACTGTTTACCATCATCCCCCTGCCTGCTGCCACACCAGCCAAGATAGGAAGTTAGAAATACTCCCTTATCCAGGGAGAAACGGCTGAGATTTAATGATATCATCAGAGATTTAAGGAGGTGATAGCCACTACTTTTCCTCCAGTTTTATTGAGACATAATTGAATTGACATACATCACTGTGTAACTTTAAGGTGTGTGGTGTAATGGTTTGACTTACATATATTGTGAAATGGTTACTGCAATCAGTTTAGTTAGCACCTGTCATGTCATTTATATACAATAAAAAAAGAAAGCAAAACTGAAGAAAAAATTTTCCTTATAATAAGTCATGGAATTACTCTCGTAACATCTTTTATACATGTCATAGCAGTATCATAGCACATCATCGCTAGTACTTACTTGCCTTATAACTGGAAGTTTTTACCTTTTGACCACCTTCCTCCAATAGTCTAGTCTTCCCTATCCTCTCATCTCTGGTAACTGCAAATCTGAGCTTTTTATCTGTGAACTTGGTTTTGTGTTTTGTTTTATTTTGTTTTTTTAGATTCCACATGTGAGATCATACAGTATTTGTCTTTCTCTCTCTGACATACTTATATAATCCCATGAGGTTCATCAATATTGTTGCAAATGGCAAGCTTTTATCATTTTTATGGCTGAGTAATATTCTGTTATATACACAACTTTGTTCATCCATCCTTCAATGGACACCTAGGTTGTTTCACACCTTGACAATTATAAATAATGATGTTATGAACATGGGGCTGCAGATTTCTTTTGGGGTAGTGTTTTCATTTCATTCAGATATATTCCCAGAAGTGAAATTGTTGGCTCATATAGTAGTGCTATTTTTTTCTTTTTTTAAGGGTCCTCCATACTGTTTTCCATAGTAGCCCCATCACTTTGTAAATCCATGAACACTATACAAAGATTCCTTTTTCTCTACATCCTTGCCAGCATTTGTTTTTGTTTTTAGTCACCCAGTCGTGTCTGTGACACCATGGACTGTAGCCCACCAGGCTCCTCTGTTCATGGGATTTACCAGGCAAGAATACTGGAGTGGGTAGCTGTGCTCTTCTCCAGGGGTTCCAGGAATGGAACCCAGGTCTCCTGCATGGTGGGCAGATTCTTTACCACCTGAGCCACCAGGGAAGCCAGCACTCATTATCTTTTGTGTTTTTGTCAGGGCCATTCTAACAGGCATGAGGTGGTATCTTTTCATGGTTTTGATTTGCATTTCTCTTACAGCTGGTAGCCATTTAAGTAACCTGAATAGTCTCTGAAAACCCAGGTGGATTATGCTTGATAAGGGAGGCTGTTGTTGTTCAGTCATTCAGTTGTGACTGACTCATTGTGACCCCATGGACTGCAGCACGCCAGGCTTCCCTGTCCTTCACCATCTCCTGGAGCTTGCTCAAACTCATGTCCTTTGAGTTCGTGATGCCATCCAACCATCTTATCCTCTGTCATCCCCTTCCTTTTCAGGTGGCAGCCCCAGCCTCGACCTTTAAGGTGGGAGTGGTCCGTGTACTGGCACAGATCAACACAGCCTTTGGTGCTGGATAGGCCACTAGTCATCTGACAAACATCTTCTTCTTGAATCTCCTTCATTAGGGAGGAAACTGAGTTAGCTACTACCACTATGAAATAACAAGCCTGCCAGAGCAGAGGCCAATGATCAACCCTCATTAATAGACGGTTTCTTAAAGAACCCAGCCAGCTAAGTGGGAACATGTATACATTAGACCTTTTCTACTTTAAATTTACCCCTACCTAAATTGAAGCCTGGTAAGTAATTTAACCTTACCAGCATGGAAATCGTCTCTGGATATGTATTTGTCTCTCTTGCCCACAGTAAGTCTGCCAGAATACCATCTGAGAGCTTACCAAATATTTCATCTAACATCATGGTCAGCAGAAGAGGTGAGACAGCTGGCATATATCCACTAGTTTTATAATTTAAACCCATAAGTAGGCAGCATACTAAAACAGTATAAGGGTATTGATAGGCATTAATTAATAGGCATTAATAAGCATTAAAGGGTATTAATAGGGTAATCACAGGCTTGGAGATTACAGTCCAGGAATTAAGCCCATGGCATTATGTCTAACAGTCGGAGTATATGATTTCAGTCAAGGGCTGGAAGGGGTATTGACTGATCACCGTAATTCCAAGTGGTCCACTTGCAAGGTTTTTCTATCTCCAAAATCTCTAGTCTGCTAGATTAAAACGCAGGTTCCCAGCAGGTTAATGCTTCCACCAAGGATGTAGTAAGGGCTTCTCTGAACTTGAGACTGTGACTGCAGCCTGGACACTTGGGGCTCCTCATATCCATGTACCAACAGACAAAGAAAGTCGCTGACATGAGGGATAGCGGACTGATTACCATGATGAGCAGCTGCCAGGGAATAAAACAGGGTGGGAATGAATTTATCTGGAGTCCAGGGGGTTTGCCATAGGCCTATGTATCTTCTGTGCCCAGTGATAAATGGATAATTATTGCAACCAAGTCTGGACAAAGGCAAAGAAATAAAGGGGCTCAGATCACTTGGGAATACAGGCCTGGATCACCCCACCAGATAAATTACCCAGACCAACTAAACTGCTGACCAAGGGTGAGCAGTGTCTAGAATGGGTGACAGAAGAGGGTATGTGTACCGTTATAGACACAGGCTGCTGCAGGCACGGGGACCATAGCTTACTTTGTTTCCCTGGGCCTTTCACATGGTCTCTGCAGATATTACAGCTGTACACCATCCAGAAGGGACTTCTACAATAGACTGGACTTGAGTGAGGGCACAGGTGGATTGGAGTAGTACAAGGAGCGAAAAGAGTGAACTGTTAGAAATCTTTTAGCTATACTTCTCATTCCAGCCATGGTTGCCTTAACTAGTTCAGCACAAGCTCCAGCCAGCTTCATGCACTTACAGACTGACTCATCAGGCTCATTACTTACCCCTTGCCTTGCCCCACAGTCAGGAAGCAAGTCACCTGTGGGAGCTGTTTGATGCCTACATATGCACAGAGCAGAAATATGAAATGGTTAACAGCCTTCAAGGTGACCATTTATAATAGCAAATAGAAGCCAATGGGCAAGTGCCTTCTTCTCTGTGGCCCTGAGAGTTCTGAGACACTTGTGCTGCTTCTCAGGTGGTCTTGAATCAAGCAACCAGCCAGTAATACATTTCTGTACTGGTTCTCACTCCTTTCCTGATTTGCGCCCCTGTCCGTCATGTCTGATGCTGGAGTGACATCCCCAGGAAAGTATTGAGACTCCCACATAAACCTGTCCCAGGCTTTGCTTCCTGGGAAACCCATCTAAGATGCTCTGTGAGAAAGCTGTTATTAGACCTCCAGTTCAGATTAGAAATAAATCTGCGACTTACCTAGAGACTCACAGATGGTGATGGTCTGAGCCATCATCCTAATCATATTTTTTGACTCAAAATTGCTATTAATATATTTAACCCTAGTGGTCTCTACACCAGATCACTTCTCAATGAAGCTGGTAAATTTAATGACTATTAAAGTAAGAAAAAGGCTGTTGTCAGTTCTGGTGATTATGACTTTAATATCAAATCATATTTTTTCTTCTTTTATTCTAGTCAAGTCAGAGACTGAGAAACATGCAAGAAAACAGCAGATTTCTCTACTTTAAACAACGATGTGGGAGGGGAATGCTGTCTATTTTAGACAGTGCTCTGCTTCCAGTAACTGTAAAGGATCCTATGTAGAACCTAAGCATCACAGTGTCAACATTCACAGAAAACAATGCATTCCACTTTTAAAAATGAGACACTGAGGCCTGGGAAGATCAAGTTACTTGTCTAACTTCACTAGCTCACTAATGGCAAATATTTAAGTTGCGACTAGATAATCTAAAGGATGGAGTAATTATGTTTTTGGTAAGTTTAAATACAGTTCTATAGAGGAATCTGGGAATTTTTGAGAAAGCCTCATGAGAGCTCTTCCAACACGACGTTTCAGTCATTCTAAGTAATCATCACATCCAACAAATTAATTATAACACATGATATTTTCCCAGTTTAATACAGATGGCTTCATCATATAATTTTAGGATGTGGTTAGAGATGATTCACTGGCATTTTAAAGGCACTGTTGCAACTGTTCCCCAAAAGAAACTCAAAGAGAATGCTTCCAATTGTTGTGTATTAAAAATACATCTATCTAGTGACAAGTCCCTTTGCAACTGAAAAGGTCCACATAGAATGGAATTCTGGCAGACCGGGTCAGAGAGGCACATCTCGTATAGACAGCCAAACTACCTTTCTAGAGTCTGAGCTGCAATAGGCATGCCTGTTCATGGGGTCTAGAAGCCTGTCTTGTATGTGTGTGCCAGCATGGGTCAGAGCAGAACGACAGAACCCAGTGTTGAAAGATCCTGGAAACTCTGAGTCAGAAGAACAGCTGAAGGGCATTGACAATATGCAATGCCCTATTAAAAACGTGATGCTTGAGTTCCTTCCACAGGCTCCTTGACAGATATATTCTCTCTGAATTCCACCACTAGCTGAAATAAATACTGAATCTGCTGTTGTCTGGGTTAAAGTAAACCTTCACCTCCTTGCTGAACATTACGTTCATCTCTAGGATTATCATTGACATTCAGTCCATTCAATAAATATTTATTGAACACAATATACATTGGTCTCATATCAGCTGGTGAGAATATAAAGATGACTACATGGAGAGGGCAAAGGCTTACCCACTCCAGTATTATGGCCTGGAGAGCTCCACAAACTGTATAGTCCATGGGGTCGCAAAGAGTCAGACACACCTGAGCAACTTACACACACACACACACACACACACACACACACACTTCTATATACCTTGCTTCTTCCAACAAATGTCCGAGGCTTATGGAATCAAATATAACATCAGTGGCTCCCTCAAAGAACTCTCAAGATGGAGCAAATCCCAAAATATAAAGTAGTGAGGGGGAGAAGATGGCGGAGGAATAGGACGAGGAGATTACTTTCTCCCTCACAAATTCCTCAAAAAAACATTTCAACGCCGAGCAAACTCCACAAAACAACTTCTGAATGCTGGCAGAAGACATCAAGCACCCAGAAAAACAGATCATTGCCTTCAAAAACAGGTAGGGAAAAAGTATAAAAGACGAAAAAGAGACAAAGGAGGTGGGGAGGGAGCTCCGTCCCGGGTAGGGAAGCCCGACCCGGGAAAGGAACTTTAAGAAGAGAGGTTTCCAAACACCAGGAAACACTCTCCCTGCCGAGTCTTTGGAGAGCCCTGGAAGCACAGAGGGCATCATAACAGGAACGATACATAATAATTAAAACTGACAGATTACAAGCCCAACAGTGACTTCCCCAGCGGAAAAGCAGCACAGAAACCTGCAGCCGCCACTAGCAAGTGGGGGCGGGGCAGGGACGCACGGGAGGCGCAGGCTGCATGGCTTTGTAAGAATCGGGTTGGAACGCCCGGCAAGTAACCAGAACAAACTAACTTGGGCTAGTAAACCAGACTGGGGGATAGCTAACCACACGAAAAGCTCGAACATAGGACACCGCCAGGACTGCGCACAGAACAAAGGACAGAACGGAAGTAGCTGGCTGCAGACCATCCCCCGCCAGGGACAGGCAGCCAGAGCCGTAAGGGCTGGAAAGGGGCAATCGCAGCCCCGGAGAGACTTTCCCAGCCAAACGGCAAGCAGACTTCTTTACTAAAACTTCTGGGGGTGCTGGTCAGCGGTACACCCAGAAGACTGAGCAGCAGGGTGCACTCGAGAGAGAAGAAACCCAGCTCCACTCACCAGAACCCCAACTCAAGCCTCCCTAACCAGGAAATCTTGACAAGCCACTGATACAACTATACCCACAGTGAGGAAGCTCCATAATAAAGAGAACTCCACAAATTCCCAGAATATAGAAAGGCCACCCCAAACGCAGCAATATAACCAAGATGAAGAGACAGAGGAATACTCAGCAGGTAAAGGAGCAGGAGAAGAGCCCATCAAACCAAACAAAAGAGGAAGAGATAGGGAATCTACCTGAGAAAGAATTCCGAATATTGATAGTGAAAATGATCCAAAATCTGGAATTCAAAATGGAAGCACAGATAAGTAGCCTGGAGACAAGGATTGAGGAGATGCAAGAAAGGTTTAATAAGGACCTAGAAGAAATAAAAAAGAGTCAATATACAATGAATAATGCAATAAATGAGATCAGAAACACTCTGGAAGCAACAAATAGTAGAATAACAGAGGCAGAAGATAGGATCAGTGAAATAGAAGATAGAATGGTAGAAATAAATGAATCAGAAAGGAAAAAAGAAAAACGAATTAAAAGAAATGAGGACAATCTCAGAGACCTACAGGACAATATGAAACGCTCCAACATTCGAATTATAGGAGTCCCAGAAGAAGAGGACAAAAAGAAAGACCATGAGAAAATCCTTGAGGAGATAATAGTTGAAAACTTCCCTAAAATGGGGAAGGAAATAATCACCCAAGTCCAAGAAACCCAGAGGGTTCCAAATAGGATAAACCCAAGGCGAAACACCCCAAGACACATACTAATCAAATTAACAAAGATCAAACACAAAGAACAAATACTAAAAGCAGCAAGGGAAAAACAACAAATAACTCACAAGGGGATTCCCATAAGGATAACAGCTGACCTTTCAATAGAAACTCTTCAGGCCAGGAGGGAATGGCAAGACATACTTAAAGTGATGAAAGAAAATAATCTACAGCCCAGATTACTGTACCCAGCAAGGATCTCATTCAAATACGAAGGAGAAATCAAAAGCTTTACAGACAAGCAAAAGTTGAGAGAATTCAGCACTACCAAACCAGCTCTCCAACAAATGCTAAAAGATATTCTCTAGACAGGAAACACAAAAAGGATGTATAAACCCGAACCCAAAACAATAAGGTAAATGGTAACGGGATCATACTTATCAATAATTACCTTAAACGTAAATGGGTTGAATGCCCCAACTAAAAGGCAAAGATTGGCTGAATGGATACAAAAACAAGACCCCTCTATATGCTGCTTACAAGAGACCCACCTCAAAACAAGGGACACATACAGACTGAAAGTAAAGGGCTGGAAAAAGATATTCCATGCAAATAGAGACCAAAAGAAAGCAGGAGTGGCAATACTCATATCTGATAAAATAGACTTTAAAACAAAGGCTGTGAAAAGAGACAAAGAAGGCCACTACATAATGATCAAAGGATCAATCCAAGAAGAAGATATAACAATTATAAATATATATGCACCCAACATAGGAGCACCGCAATATGTAAGACAAATGCTAACAAGTATGAAAGGAGAAATCAACAATAACACAATAATAGTGGGAGACTTTAATACCCCACTCACACCAATGGACAGATCAACTAAACAGAAAATTAACAAAGAAACACAAACTTTAAATGATACAATAGACCAGTTAGACCTAATTGATATCTATAGGACATTTCACCCCAAAACAATGAATTTCACCTTTTTCTCAAGTGCTCACGGAACCTTCTCCAGGATAGATCACATCCTGGGCCATAAATCCAACCTCGATAAATTCAAAAAAATCGAAATCATTCCAAGCATCTTTTCTGACCATAATGCATTAAGATTAGATCTCAATTACAGGAGAAAAACTATTAAAAATTCCAACATATGGAGGCTGAACAACACACTTCTGAATAACCAACAAATCACAGAAGAAATCAAAAAAGAAATCAAATCATGCATAGAAATGAATGAAAATGAAAACACAACAACCCAAAACCTGTGGGACACTATCAAAGCAGTGCTAAGAGGAAAGTTCATAGCAATACAGGCACACCTCAAGAAACAAGAAAAAAGTCAAATAAATAACCTAACTCTACACCTAAAGCAACTAGAAAAGGAAGAAATGGAGAACCCCAGAGTAAGTAGAAGGAAAGAAATCATAAAAATTAGGGCAGAAATAAATGCTAAAGAAACAAAAGAGACCATAGCAAAAATCAACAAAACCAAAAGCTGGTTCTTTGAAAAGATAAATAAAATTGACAAACCATTAGCCAGACTTATCAAGAAACAAAGAGAGAAAAATCAAATCAATAAAATTAGAAATGAAAATGGAGAGATCACAACAGACAACACAGAAATACAAAGGATCATAAGAGACTACTATCAGCAATTATATGCCAATAAAATGGACAACGTGGAAGAAATGGACAAATTTTTAGAAAAATACAACTTTCCAAAACTAAACCAGGAAGAAATAGAAAACCTTAACAGACCCATCACAAGCACGGAAATTGAAACTGTAATCAGAAATCTTCCAGCAAACAAAAGCCCAGGTCCAGACGGATTCACAGCTGAATTCTACCAAAAATTTAGAGAAGAGCTAACACCTATCCTACTCAAACTCTTCCAGAAAATTGCAGAAGAAGGTAAACTTCCAAACTCGTTCTATGAGGCCACCATCACCCTAATACCAAAACCTGACAAAGATGCTACAAAAAAAGAAAACTACAGGCCAATATCACTGATGAACATAGATGCAAAAATCCTCAACAAAATTCTAGCAATCAGAATCCAACAGCACATTAAAAAGATCATACACCATGATCAAGTGGGCTTTATCCCAGGGATGCAAGGATTCTTCAATATCCGCAAATCAATCAATGTGATTCACCACATTAACAAATTGAAAAATAAAAGCCATATGATTATCTCAATAGATGCAGAGAAGGCCTTTGACAAAATTCAACATCCATTTATGATAAAAACTCTCCAGAAAGCAGGAATAGAAGGAACATACCTCAACATAATAAAAGCTATATATGAAAAACCCACAGCAAACATTATCCTCAATGGTGAAAAATTGAAAGCATTTCCCCTAAAGTCAGGAACAAGACAAGGGTGCCCACTCTCACCGCTACTATTCAACATAGTTCTGGAAGTTCTGGCCACAGCAATCAGAGCAGAAAAAGAAATAAAAGGAATCCACATTGGAAAAGAAGAAGTAAAACTCTCACTGTTTGCAGATGACATGATCCTCTACATAGAGAACCCTAAAGACTCCACCAGAAAATTACTAGAGCTAATCAACGAATATAGTCAAGTTGCAGGATATAAAATCAACACACAGAAATCCCTTGCATTCCTTTACACTAATAATGAGAAAGAAGAAAAAGAAATTAAGGAAACAATTCCATTCACCATTGCAACGAAAAGAATAAAATACCTAGGAATATATCTACCTAAAGAAACTAAAGACCTATATATAGAAAACTATAAAACACTGATGAAAGAAATCAAAGAGGACACTAATAGATGGAGAAATATTCCATGTTCATGGATCGGAAGAATTAATATTGTGAAAATGAATATACTACCCAAAGCAATCTACAAGTTCAATGCAATTCCTATCAAACTACCAGCGGTATTTTTCACAGAACTAGAACAAATAATTTCAAGATTTATATGGAAATACAAAAAACCTCGAATAGCCAAAGCAATCTTGAGAAAGAAGAATGGAGCTGGAGGAATCAACTTGCCTGACTTCAAGCTCTACTACAAAGCCACAGTCATCAAGACAGTATGGTACTGGCACAAAGACAGAAATATAGATCAATGGAACAAAATAGAAAGCCCAGAGATAAACCCACACACCTATGGACACCTTATCTTTGATAAAGGAGGCAAAAATATACAATGGAGTAAAGACAATCTCTTTAACAAGTGGTGCTGGGAAAATTGGTCAACAACTTGTAAAAGAATGAAACTAGATCACTTTCTAACACCACACACAAAAGTAAACTCAAAATGGATTAAAGATCTAAATGTAAGACCAGAAACTATAAAACTCCTCGAGGAGAACATAGGCAAAACACTCTCTGACATAAATCACAGCAGGATCCTCTATGATCCACCCCCCAGAATTCTGGAAATTAAAGCAAAAATAAATAAATGGGATCTAATCAAAATTAAAAGCTTCTGCACAACAAAGGAAAATATAAGCAAAGTGAAAAGACAGCCTTCTGAATGGGAGAAAATAATAGCAAATGAAGCAACTGACAAACAACTAATCTCAAAAATATACAAGCAACTTATGCAGCTCAATTCCAGAAAAATAAATGACCCAATCAAAAAATGGGCCAAAGACCTAAATAGACATTTCTCCAAAGAAGACATACGGATGGCTAACAAACACATGAAAAGATGCTCAACATCACTCATTATCAGAGAAATGCAAATCAAAACCACAATGAGGTACCACTTCACACCAGTTAGAATGGCTGCGATCCAGAAGTCTGCAAGCAATAAATGCTGGAGAGGGTGTGGAGAAAAGGGAACCCTTTTACATTGTTGGTGGGAATGCAAACTAGTACAGCCACTATGGAGAACAGTGTGGAGATTCCTTAAAAAATTGCAAATAGAATTGCCTTATGACCCAGCAATCCCACTGCTGGGCATACACACCGAGGAAACCAGAATAGAAAGAGACACATGTACCCCAATGTTCATCGCAGCACTGTTTATAATAGCCAGAACATGGAAACAACCTAGATGTCCATCAGCAGATGAATGGATAAGAAAGCTGTGGTACATATACACAATGGAGTATTACTCAGCCATTAAAAAAAATACATTTGAATCAGTTCTAAGGAGATGGATGGAACTGGAGCCGATTATACAGAGTGAAGTAAGCCAGAAAGAAAAACACCAATACAGTATACTAACGCATATATATGGAATTTAGAAAGATGGGGATGATGACCCTGTATGCGAGACAACAAAAGAGACTCAGATCTATAGAGTGAACTGTTGGACTCTGGGGGAGGGAGGGAGGGAGAGGGTGGGATGAGATGGGAGAACGGCATTGAAACATGTATACTATCATGTAAGAAACGAATCTCCAGTCGATGTCCGATGCAGGATGCAGGATGCTTGGGACTGGTGCAAGGAGAGGACCCAGAGAGATGGTATGCGGTGGGAGATGGGAGGGGATTCGTGTTTGGGAACACATGTACACTCGTGGTGAATTCATGTCAATGTTTGGCAAAACCAATACAGTAATGTAAAGTAAACTAAAGTTAAAATAAAAATTTAAAAAAATATATAAAGTAGTGATGACTGTAAGTATTATGATGGAAGTACTTAGAGAGACATCCTGTCCACCTGGGTGATCAAAGCTTAAACTTTATTTTGAAATTCATGAAGAATGGCAGAGGAATTTTAAGTAGAGTAGTCAAAGCTATGGTTTTCCCAGTAATCATGTATGGATGTGAGAGGTGGACCATAAAGAAGGCTGAGTAACCAAAGAATTGATGCTTTTGAACTGTGGTGTTGGAGAAGACTGTTGAGAGTCCCTTGGACTGCAGGGAGATCCAACCATCCTAAAGGAAATCAGTCCTGAATATTCACTGGAAGGACTGATGCTGAAGTTCCGATACTTTGGCCACCTGACCCAAAAAGCCGACTCACTAGAAAAGATCCTGATGCTGGGAAAGATTGAGGCAGGAGGAGAAGAAGGTGACAGAGAATGAGTTGGTTGGATGGCTGCCAGGGTCCAGCCCCAGTGGATCCAGGGAATTCGAATGGGAGATAGTGTAGGCGAGGAAAACTTATTTATTTAGAAATACAAAAGAAATTAAGAAGAAATAGTATAGTAGGAAAATTTAGTGGAGAAAAGAGGCTGAATAACTTGGTTTAGGGGGAAAGCTAATAAAATTCCAGACAAGGAACTTGCACCATCTACATTAGGCCACCGGCATCCATTTAAATAGCAGAGAGTGCCCCGCCTTGGGCTCCCTCTCTCATGGATCTTAGAAGCTGGGGCAAGTAAGTAGACATGGTGAGCCTCCCCCAGATGGGAATTCAGCCAGAAAAGAGAGTAAAGAAGAAGACACGGGGGAAACCAGTCTTTCCAGTGACTGGCCCATCCTCTATTGTCTGGAAAGGCCTTATATACTTTTGATTTTACATAGAGATCAATGGGTAATACAAAATTATGCAGTGTCAGCAGCCTTGACTCTTATCGAGACCAGGCTTTCTCTCTGCATACTTAGTTGTATACACAAGTCTTAGGTGAACATCTTCTGGTCAGAAGGCCAATTAACATTTTATGGCCCTCTTCTGATAAGGGTTTGTCAACCAGAAGACTTATTTGTCTTAAAAATGTTGTTCCTCCCAAAGTCTGGTGCCACTCTCAGAAAGCATTAAATAAAGTTACATTCTTACATAGCAAAGACACAAGAGTTTATAACAATGAAAGAAGTACAGTGATTTATAACAAAGAGAAAAGTAATTTACTCAAAAGTCTAGTGTTGCTAACATCAAAACTACTATATTCCCTTTTCTATATCCCATTTACATTGATTAATATCCTTCAAGTGCCTAAAAGATAAAGAATATGGAGGCCTGGCAGCAATCATACCTGAATGGTCTAGCGGTTTTCCCTACTTTCTTCAATTTAAGCCTGAATTTGGCAATAAGGAGTTCATGATCTGAACCACAGTCAGCTCCTGGTCATGTTTTTGCTCACTGCATAGAGCTTCTCCATCTTTGGCTGCAAAGAATATAATCAATCTGATTTCGGTGTTGACCATCTGGTGATGTCCATGTGTAGAGTCTTCTCTTGTGTTGTTGGAAGAGGGTGTTTGCTATGACCAGTGCATTTTCTTGGCAAAACTCTATTAGTCTTTGCCCTGCTTCATTTCGCATTTCAAGGCCAAATTTGCCTGTTACTCCAGGTGTCTCTTGACTTCCTGCTTTTGCATTCCAGTCCCCTATAATGAAAAGGACATCTTTTTTGGGTGTTAGTTCTAAAAGATCTTGTAGGTCTTCATAAAACCGTTCAGCTTCAGGTTCCTCAGTGTTACTGGTTGGGGCATAAACTTGAATAACTGTGATATTGAATGGTTTGCCTTGGAGACGAACAGAGATCTTTCTGTCGTTTTTGAGATTGCATCCAAGTACTGTATTTCAGACTCTTCTGTTGACCATGATGGCAACTCCATTTCTTCTGAGGAATTCCTGCCCGCAGTAGTAGATGTAATGGTCATCTGAGTTAAATTCACCCATTCCAGTCCATTTTAGTTCACTGATTCCTAGAATATCGACATTCACCCTTGCCATCTCTTGCTTGACCACTTCCAATTTGCCTTGATTCATGGACCTGACATTCCAGATTCCTATGCAATATTGCTCTTTACAGCATCGGATCTTGCTTCTATCACCGGTCACATCCACAACTAGGTATTGTTTTTGCTTTGGCTCCTTCCCTTCATTCTTTCTTGAGTTATTTCTCCACTGACCTCCAGTAGCATATTGGGCACCTAATGACCTGGGGAGTTCCTCTTTTGGTATCCTATCATTTTGCCTTTTCCTACTGTTCATGGGGTTCTCAAGGCAAGAATACTGAAGTGGCTTGCCATTCCCTTCTCCAGTGGACCACATTCTGTCAGGCCTCACCACCATGACCCGCCCGTCTTGGGTTGCCCCGCAGGCATGGCTTGGTTTCATTGAGTTAGACAAGGCTGTGGTCCTAGTGTGATTAGATTGACTAGTTTTCTGTGAGTATGGTTTCAGTGTGTCTGCCCTCTGATGCCTTCTTGTAACACCTACCATCTTACTTGGGTTTGTCTTACCTTGGGCGTGGGGTATCTCTTCACAGCTGCTCCAGCAAAGCACAGCTGCTGTTCCTTACCTTGGACAAGAGGTATCTCCTCACCGCCACCCTTCCTGACCTTCAACGTGGGATAGCTCCTCTAGGCCCTCCTGCGCCAGCGCAGCCACCACTCCTTGGACGTGGGTTGATCTTCCCAGCCACCGCCCCGGCCTTGGGCGCAGGGTGGCTCCTCCTGGCCACCTTCCCTGGCGTTGGATGTGGGGTGTCTCCTCCCAGCCCCTGACCCTGTGGAAGTGAGAAATAGATTTGAGGGTCTAGATCTGATAGATAGAGTGCCTGATGAACTATGGAATGAGGTTCGTGACATTGTACAGGAGACAGGGATCAAGACCACCCCATGGAAAAGAAATGCAAAAAAGAAAAATGGCTGTCTGGGGAGGCCTTACAAATAGCTGTGAAAAGAAGAGAAGTGAAAAGCGAAGGAGAAAAGAAAAGATATAAGCATCTGAATGCAGAGTTCCAAAGAATAGCAAGAAGAGATAAGAAAGCCTTCTTCAGCGATCAATGCAAAGAAATAGAGGGAAACAACAGAATGGGAAAGANTCCGTCTACTCAAGGCTATGGTTTTTCCAGTGGTCATGTATGGATGTGAGAGTTGGACTGTAAAGAAGGCTGAGCACCGAAAAATTGATGCATTTGAACTGTGGTATTGGAGAAGACTCTTGAGAGTCCCTTGGACTGCAAGGAGATCCAACCAGTCCATTCTGAAGGAGATCAAGCCTGGGATTTCTTTGGAAGGAATGATGCTAAAGCTGAAACTCCAGTACTTTGGCCACCTCATGCGAAGAGTTGATTCATTGGAAAAGACTGATGCTGAGAGGGATTGTGGGCAGGAGGAGAAGGGGACGACCCAGGATGAGATGGCTGGATGGCATCACGGACACAATGGACGTGAGTCTGAGTGAACTCCGGGAGATGGTGATGGACAGGGAGGCCTGGCGTGCTGCGATTCATGGGGTCGCAAAGAGTCAGACACGACTGCGCGACTGAACTGAACTGAACTGACTGACAGCAATCATTGAGTCATCAGTGAAACCCGTCACCAATATAATTTTTAGCTCTTTAGAAAAGGCTCTGTATCTTTAAGATGCTTTAAGCTTTGTGCCTCTCAAGGTTGGGGGGCTGTAAGCAACTCACAAATTCTAAAAGTCTAGGGGAACCTGTCAGGCAAATTAGAGAGCAATCAAAGGGGTTGAAACATTCCTTTCATATGCAGGAATCTGAAGCCCTGAGTTAACTTTTTTCCAGAGAATGTCAGAAGAGTGGAAAGCACAGTACAATAAAGCAGGCAGACTCTGGTTTTGGGGGGTAGATGTTCAGGAAAACCCAAGGGGAACTCCTGAAGCCTGACTCGCCTTGCCCATCAGGCCTGTCTGCATGACCTTGTCATGGGTGGGATCTCCCATGCTGGCTTCTGGCAGATGGCATCACTGACTCAATGGACATGGTCTGAGGAAACTCTTGGAGACAGTGAAGGACAGGGAAACCAGGCATGCTCCAGTCCATGGGGTCACAAAGAGTCAGACATTACTTAATGACTGAACAAGAAGATTTGGGCCAGGTATTTCTGGTTCAGAGCTAAGTCTTAAACTCCACCCGTATGAAATTAATAATAACTACCATCATTCACTGAGCTTATAGTAGCTAGTATTTCAGCAAAAGTGTGGTGAACTACTATTATATCAGTTTTATGGATAAGGAAATGAAGCCTCAGAGAAGTTAAATGACTTCTCCAAAAGCACATAGTGGTGGCTTAGGAAACACCCGAGGTCTGCCAGATTATGTGTTTTCTGTAGCTCCATAGCCTCTCATATTTAATCCATGATGGGTATTCTGGGATTGATGAAACTCAAAGAACAACCTTCAGAATCCTCCAAATGTGCCTTAAGCTTAGATATTTGAAATACCCCAATGAATGCAGTTCCTGCCTGTCTCCCCAGCCAGCATTTGGAAATTGCCTCTTTTGCTGTGGCATCACAAGACAAGGATCTCTTTCCTGTTACCCGGGTCCATGACACTTGGGATAAGCATCTCAGACCAAGGCTTTGAGACTCTAAATGATGTTATCATCAGTGCCATTTATTTCTCCTCCCTTGCCATCATGAATTTCACTCTTACAGGGCAATCATTAGATAACTTCACTCACTTTCTTAAGAGTCCCAATTCCTGCTGCTGACTAAATCCCAGATATTGAGCTTCAGGTTCAGGATAAGAAAATTCTTCCCTCAAGCAGTCTCCTAAAGGCTGCTGGGCTACTGTGCTGTTTCAATTTAATTGTGAAGAGAAGATTGTATGCAGGATTGAGGACTTCCTCTTTCCATTTCTCAGAGGACTTAGGGATCTCTTCAAGCCTAAAAGAAAGTATGACTCAAATTTAAGCCATTAGTTACCTACATTAGGAAGTACTCTTGCCTGAAAAGTCCCATGGATGGAGGAGCCTGATGGGCTACAGTCCATGGGGTCGTGAAGAGTCAGACATGACTGAAGTGACTTAGCAGCAGAAGCAGCAGCAAAAATTAATTATCTCTAATAATAATTAACATTCCAGCTTTGCTTCATCCAGCCTGGCCTTTTGCATGATGTACTCTGCATATAAGTTAAATAAGCAGGGTGACAATATACAGCTTTGACGTACTCCTTTCCCAATTTGGAACCAGTCTGTTGTTCCATGTCCAGTTCTAACTGTTGAACCAGACAAGCTGGAATCAAGAGTGCTGGGATAAATATCAATAACCTCAGATATGCAGATGACACAACCCTTGTGGCAGAAAGTGAAGAAGAATTAAAAAGCCTCTTGATGAAAATGAAAGAGGAGATTGAAAAAGCTGGCTTAAAACTCAACATTCAGGAAACTAAGATCATGGCATCTGGTCCCATCACTTCATGGCAAATAGATGGGGAAACAATGGAAACAGTGAGAGGCTTTATTTTGGGGGGCTCCAAAATCACTGCAGATTGTGACTGCAGCCATGAAATCAAAAGATGCTTGCTCCTTGGAAGAAAAGCTATAAACAACCTAGATAGCATATTAAAAAGCAGAGATATTGGCTAACAAAGGTCCACCTAGTCAAAGCTATGGTTTTTCCAGTAGTCACATATTGATGTGAGAAGTGGACCATAAAGAAGGCTGAGTGCCAAAGAATTGATGCTTTTGAACTGTGGTGTTGGAGAGGACTCTTGAGAGTCCCTTGGACTGCAAGGAGATACAACCAGTCCATCCTAAAGGAAATCAGTCCTGAATATTCATTGGAAGGACTGATGCTAAAGCTGAAACTCCAATACTTTGGCCACCTGATGTGAAGAACTGACTCATTTGGAAAGACCTGATGCTGGGAAAGATTGAAGGCAGGAGGAGAAGGGGATGACAGAGGATGAGATGGTTGGGTAGCATCACTGACTCGAAGGACATGAGTTTGAGCAGGCTTTGGGAGTTGGTGATGGACAGGGAGGCCTGGGGTGCTGCAGTCCATGGGGTCACAAAGAGTCAGACATGACTGAGCAGCTAAACTGAACTGAATAATAATTAACATTAGAATTAACTTACTTTCCTTAGCTCTGCTCTTTGAACTTAAGGCTGACCCCATGACCCCATTTTAGCCTAATGAACTGTAATTTTTCTTCAGCTCATTGCGAGGTGTGCATATGTTCACACACCTGTTTGACATAGAGTCTTGGGGTCAATATGTCTCTTCATCTTGTGAGCAACTTGAGGGTAAGGATACTGTATTATTAATCTTTGATCATGGTATCCCCATAAGGTTTAGCCTTAAAAATATGTTCAAGAATTATTTGCTAAATTAACATGATGACGATGTGAAGTTATTCTCTTTCCAGCAGAAGACACATGTCAAAATAGAAGTTTAAGAAAATTTTTTTTTCAAATACTAAGCTTGTGACATAGAAAATTATCACAAATCTAACACTCCCTGATGTTACTGCCTCCATATTTACTAAACCTTCCCTAAACATGCCTGAGCACTGGTGTGAGTCAGGCATATTGCAAAAGTGATAAAGGGTCTCTCCCCTTGAGGGCCTGGCAGTCTTTTAGGGGAGATAGCCCCCCAACTCATAAATCTTGTCAAGCAAGTTAGGTGCAGCAGTTTCAAGGTATGTGCGGATGCTGTGGAGTATGGCTCATAGTAGGAGTCAGAAAGTACTTTGAAGAGGCTGGAGCAGGGAGGAAGAGGATGGACAATCTGGGTAGAAGAAGCAGAGGCAAAGAAGTACAGCATGTTCCTAGAAGGTCAAACATGAAGTGTCTCCCGGGAGTATTGATCATGGAGGAGGAAGAAAGGTTGGGGCAAGGTTCTAAAGGTATTGAATATCATTAGTCCAAAATGTACCTTCTTGTGGTCAGTGATTATGAACTTTTTTTTTTTTAACTGCAGTCATCATGTTTGCACCTTCATCCCAAGGGCATAGCCAGGATGTTGGAAATCCTCAAAGACCTGGCATTCTAATCCCCTTCCTTGACTTTCAAGACAGTGTGGTGTGATGCTCCCAGGTGAGTATAGTCTTATATTAGTTACAACCTTGAGTCTACCAGGGCTTCCCTGGTGTCCAGTGGTAAAGAATCGGCCTGTGATGGAGGAGATCAGGGTTCAGTCCCTGGTTTGGGAAGATCCCCTGGAGAAGGGAATGGCAACCCACTCCAGTACTCTTGCCTGAAGGGTTCCATGGACAGACGAGCCTGGTGGGGTACAGATCATGGGATGGCAAAGAGTCAGACATGACAGACATGACAGAGTGCCTTTCTTTCTTTCTTGAGTCTGCCATAATAAAAATTAAGTAAATAGTCTCAAGCTTCCATACTTTAATGTTGGGCATTGCCCTCGGTCTTTGCTGTGGCATGCAGGGGGCGAGTTCTAGAGCGTGAGGGCTCCATAGTTATGGCTCTCGGGCTTGTCTAGTTGTGGTACATGGGCTTAGTTGCCCCATGACATGTGGGATCTTTAGTTCCCTGACCAGGGATTGAACCCTCGTCCCCTGCATTGGAAGGTGTATTCTTCACCACTGGACCACCAGGGAAGTCCCCATACTGTAATTTTTAATAATAAAGACTTATGACAGCCCTTGGGGAAGGAAATGGCAACCCATTCCAATATCCCTGCCTGGAGAATCCCACGGACAGCAGAGCCTGGCAGGCTACAGTCCATGGGGTTGCAAGAGTCAGACACGACTTAGCAACTAAACCACCACCACCATGACATCCCTTACCTGGCGTGCATGCTACGAGCTAAGTCACTTCAGTCATGTCCGACTGTGCAACTCCATGGACTGTAGCCTGCCAAGCTCCTCTGTCCTTGGCATTCTCCAGGCAAGAGTACTGGAGTGGGTTGCCATTTCCTTCTCCAGCAGATCTTCCCGACCCAGGGATCAAACCCATGTCTCTTACGTCTCCACTGTCAGGCAGGTTCTTTATCACTAGCGCCATCCCATAAATTACTGTATGATCATGATTCTACTGTTATTCTGGGGAGTGTATGACTTGGGGGGGGGGTTGGTAGTGGCATTGCGTGATCAGTGATTTATTTTGGAACCACAGTAAAAGCCAGCAATTAACCAACCTACCTTTTCTCTAAATCAGGGAACGTTAAAAACATTGGAAATGTAAGGTCAGTTACACTGAATTCTTGTCCCATTCCCAATAACTTAGCTTTAAAAAGAAAAAGAAAAAGCTTTGCCACAGGTTTGGATTTTGCACACTTCCCCTTGGCCAGATTGCCTTTGGAGAGATGTTTACCACAGAATACATCCTGTTTTGTTGATGCTATTTCAAATTGATCTCCCCACCTTCGTAAAAAGTCACCAGTCTAGCAATTAGGAACCGCTGTGCTCACTTGTTTTTAGCTGAAGTCCCATACTGGGAAAATTGCATTTTACTTGGCTTGAGTTCTATTCTTGAGTGATGCTCAAGTTAAGAAGCAGGTGCGCCTGGTAGCATTTAATACCTTCAGTGGATAAAGTGCTGTAAATGAGATGGCCCATGTCAACCAAGCTCCAATGAACAGAGAATCATTAATTTTCATTTTCTCTTCTGCACTTTCAGTGGGGCCGTGATTTCCAACCTTTATGATCTCTAGCTTGGACCATTGCAGTAGCCTCCCAGCTGCTCTCCCTGCTCCAACCCAAGTGCTTTTCCAGCAACATTTGCCATATTGCAGGAGTGATTCCCCAGCAGGCAGCATCCTGTCACTACCTTTTCATAAAACCATTAATGGACAACCCTGTCTCTAAGAGATTAAAATTAGAAGTTTATGAATCAGTCCCAAGAAACCTTTTGGGTCTTTCTGCTTACCTGAGCGGTTACTCTGCATTCCTTCAACACAACTCTCTCTCTCTCTCTGTCTTCCCCATTCCTCCTGCCTTCCCTTCTTCCCATGCTTTTGAATGTTTTTCTCAAAATTTGTTCTTTCCTGAAATGTCCTTCTACCGCTACTGACTTTACTCTTAAAGTTCAATTGAGGTTTTTGGGTACAATTCAGTCATCGTTTTGTCTCACAAACCTCAAGAATTTCTAGGTAAATTTCATTGCTCATTCATTCATTCAGTATCTACGGAGTGACTTCTTTGTGCCAGTTACTGTTTGCATTTCTGGCAATAGAGAGATGAACCAGGCAAAGTTCTTGCCCTCATTCATTTTACATTCTGGTGTTCAGTTCAGTTCAGTTCAGTCACTCAGTCGTGTCCGACTCTTTGCGACCCCATGAATCGCAGCACGCCAGGCCTCCCTGTCCATCACCATCTCCAGGAGTTCACTCAGACTCACATCCATCGTGTCCGTGATGCCATCCAGCCATCTCATCCTGGGTCGTCCCCTTCTCCTCCTGCCCCCAATCCCTCCCAGCATCAGAGTCTTTTCCAATGAATCAACTCTTCGCATCAGGTGTCCAAAATACTGGACTTTCAGCTTCAGCATCATTCCTTCCAAAGAGATCCCAGGGCTGATCTCCTTCAGAATGGACTGGTTGGATCTCCCTGCAGTCCAAGTGACTCCCAAGAGTCCTCTCCAACACCACAGTTCAAACGCATCAATTCTTTGGTGCTCAGCCTTCTTCACAGTCCAACTCTCACATCCATACATGACCACAGGAAAAACCATAGCCTTGATTAGATGGACCTTAGTCAGCAAAGTAATGTCTCTGCTTTTGAATATACATTCTGGTGTAGGCCATGTAATAAAGACAGTAATTAAATACATGGACACATAATTCCAAATAGTGAGGACTGGATAAAGAACAATACATCAGGATACATAGATAGAGCTACTTTGGATTGGGAGAAAGCACCTTTTATATACTCAACTACAGACTGCATATACTACCTTGGGAATTCGTTTCACGTCTTTTCTCTTTGTTATAGCTCTTTGAGGTGATAAATGTTACTTATCTTTGTCATCTTTGATCCTTTCTGCAAAGCTTTCAATAATTATGTCCTGACTTGATAAATAAATGCACACATATATGGATGGGTAAACAAATGGATTCTTTTAGCCACATTTTATTTTCAATTCATTGGAAAGGAAATCTTCTGTGAAGTGATAAGTAAAATGCTCTGAAGATAGCCTAATTTCTTAAACACTTAGACTTTGACCAAAGTCCAAATTACCTTTAGCACATGGGTTAGAATTACAAGGTATTGCTTAGAACCAAGCATCTGGGTTGCTTAATACTCAAGATATCTTCAAAGAGAGATGGAGCCACTATTAGCCAGTCTGGGCTCTATAATCTCACCCTGAAGAGAATCTCCTTTCTCAAAAACAATAAATTGATTTGACTTTAAGATTTCTTTGCAGAACAATTTTCTGAAGGAAATAGAGCAAATTTTGGTTAAAGTTTGGAAGAATATATATAATCCAAAGAGATGTTTAAAATGAGATATGTGTGTTGTATTAGTTGCTCAGTCATGTCAGACTCTTCGCAACCCAATGACTGTAGCCAACCAGGCTCCTCTCCCCATGGAATTCTCCAGGCAAGAATACTAGAGTGAGTTGCCATTTCCTATTCCAGGGGATCTTTCCGACCGAGGGCTAGAATCCGGTTCTCCTGCATTGCAGGTGGATTCTTTACCATCTGCACCATTGGGGAAACCCAAAATGATGGATACATAGTAGGTTCACTTTGCTGTACAGTAGAAACTAACACAACATTGTAAAGTGACTATACTCCAATAAAAATTATTAACAATAGAAAATAAAATGAAATGATAGAGTTGTATGCCACAGCGCTCAGAAACCTTGCATCCTTATAGTGGATGGCTGATGCCTGCTCCCAGGTTCTAGTCCATTAACTCACTCTAACAGATTGATCACATCTTTTACTCATCGTTTTCTCAGTTTCCATGTCTATACAATGGACTTTTGTAAGTCTGCAACACATATCTTAGAGCCCTCTTCTCTTTATCTCTGCATTAATCTGTCAAAAACCCCAACCCTCAACAGAGTAAGAGCACAGCATAGAATAAAGCAATATTCCCTATAGAGACTAGTGGTCAATATTTTGTTTTTGTCTTGGTTTGTTTTGTTTTTAATAGATAAAACACAGCACATGGCAATGTTTTTTGGAGTTCTTTGGTTGCAAGCCATAAATAGATACCCTATTATCAACCCTTGTTCAGTTCAGTTCAGCTCAATTCAGTCGCTCAGTCATGTCCGACTCTTTGCAACCCCATGAATTGCAGCATGCAAGGCCTCGCTGTCCATCACCAACTTCCGGAGTTCACTCAAACTCACATCCATTGAGTCAGTGATGCCATTCAGCCATCTCATCCTCTGTCGTCCCCTTCTCCTCCTGCCCCCAATCCCTCCCAGCATCAGATCTTTTCCAATGAGTCAACTCTGCATGAGGTGGCCAAAGTACTGGAGTTTCAGCTTTAGCATCAGTCCTTCCAACCATTGTTAATTTATACCAAAATACATTTTTTTTGAAAGCTGAGAGATAGCTCCAAAAAATACCCCTAAGAACTAAGGTAATTCTGGAATTAAGACAACAGAAATTAATGGGAAGTCTCCTTAGGGCTTCATTCACCACAGGGATAAATAAATCCCATCAGTGACCATACTATTCTACACTGTTCAAAATTCAAAATCTGGGGAGAGAGCATTTGATTGGCCTAGCTCAGGTCACTCCTACATCAAGAAAGCTGAGAGGGAGGCATTTGGATTGATGGGCTCACTAGGAATACAACTGATGGGAAAGCTGTACTTCCGCAATGGAAAAATCAGACGCTTTTAGTAGAAGCAATGAGAATAAATGTTCAGCAAGCAGAATATCTGTCTCAAGCAAAGTCTCAGAAGATCAGGAATAGGCTTGGCATACTTGGAAAGAGCTATGATTTCAGTATTAAATGGCCCAGAGTTCAAACTTAGGTCCCCTTCTTAATAGCTATTCTATGGGTATTATTTTCTCAATCCTCAGAGGGTTGCTCTCAGGATAAAATGAAGCAATCTATATAAATTGTGTCTAACTCAAACTGAGGACTTAGTAAATTATCACCTATTATTTTTCCTGAGGAATGAATGTGTTTAGGGTCGCTGGGGATAAGAATGCAAACATTTAATGGCCATTTATTGGAGGACAGTGAATGCCCCTAAGAGGACACAGCTGAGAGACGATCAGGAGGCAAGCTCAGGATGTGTGCATTTCCAGATAATCTGATTGCACAAGTCACAATCCTACATTAATCTCAGAGTTGCCTACTGCTGTGTCCTCATTGTGGTGCTGGCCTCTTCCATTCATTATCTTTGACCCAAGAGTACAATATGCAAATAATGGAACAGAGGGAGTAAATTATAATGTTTGATTAAAATATGAGATGCTGTTTATTCTCACTCTACTCATTTGTTACTTTCCAAACAGTCCTTTTATTATAAAAGGATTGAGAGTATACTGATTTTCAGTAATATTTTTATATGTGCAGAGCATACTCAGATGTGAGACAGGCAGGAGATATCTGTATCAGTTCAGTCCAGTCGCTCAGTCGTGTCCAACTCTTTGCGACCCCATGAATCGCAGCACGCCAGGCCTCCCTGTTCATCACCATCTCCCGGAGTTCACTCAGACTCACGTCCATCGAGTCCGTGATGCCATCCAGCCATCTCATCCTCTGTTATCCCTTCTCTTCCTGCCCCCAATCCCTCCCAGGATCAGAGTCTTTTCCAATGAGTCAACTCTTTGCACGAGGTGGCCAGTGTACTGGAGTTTCAGCTTTAGCATCATTCCTTCCAAAGAAATACCAGGGCTGATCTCCTTCAGAATGGACTGGTTGGATCTCCTTGCAGTCCAAGGGACCCTCAAGAGTCTTCTCCAACACCACAGTTCAAATGCATCAATTCTTCAGTGCTCAGCCTTCTTCACAGTCCAACTCTCACATCCATACATAACCACTGGAAAAACCATAGCCTTGACTAGACGGACCTTAGTAGGTAAAGCAATGTCTCTGCTTTTGAATATACTATCTAGGTTGGTCATAACTTGTCTTCCAAGGAGTAAGCGTCTTTTAATTTCATGGCTGCAGTCACCATCTGCAGTGATTTTGGAGCCCATAAAAATAAAGTCTGACACTGTTTCCCCATCTATTTCCCATGAAGTGATGGGACCAGATGCCATGATCTTCGTTTTCTGAATGTTGAGCTTTAAGCCAACTTTTTCGCTCTTCTCTTTCACTTTCATACTTTCAGACAATAAGTGGATGTATTGACTGTAGAGAATTTTTTAAAAATAATAAAACCAACTAAAGACTATCCATTTATTATTACCATAATGTTCCAGCAGTTCTAAATAATGTCAGTAATAAAAGATTTCTTCCCTCTCAAAAGAAAACGTGGTTTTGCTCCCTTCTTTGATTCATCACCTTATAGGGCCTTTCCTGCCCTGTTGTTGGCTTTTAGAAGTCGACCTCCATGCCTTGTTCAATTTCACAGCCCCTTAGGGACTGGCACTGACGCTATGTTTAAGTGAGAGAAATGGGTCTGGGTCCTCCTTACCATAGTGATTTACCTGGTTCAGGCTGAAAAAAATGAAAGTGTTAGTCGTTCAGTCATGCCCGTCTCTTTGAGACCCTATGGACTATAGGCCACCAGGCTTCTTTGTCCATGGAATTCTCTAGGCCAGAATACTGGAGTGAGTTGCCATTCCCTCCTCCAGGGCATCTTTCAGACCCATGGATCAAACCATGGTCTCTTGCATTGCAGGTAGATTCCATCTGAGTCACCAGAGAAAGATTTTTAATTCATAACTTAAGAGTCAGTGAAATTAAATCTCCAGTTCTTTGTCTAAAAAAGAAAATAGGATAGTAATGCCCACCTGTGAAGCTGTGATGCAGATTAGTAATAAAATGGGTAAAATCTTTGGCACAAGCCTGCCACCTAGGCTTTCAAAACTGAAGGTCATTGACTTTGAAATCATTAAAGTCATTATTAAGTCAGCAGATATATAACAGAAATCTTTATCATATCATTTGTGACAGTTGGACCATAAAGAAGGCTGAGTGCTAAAGAATTGATGCTTTTGAACTGTGGTTTTGGAGAAGACTCTTGAGAGTCTCTTGGACTGCAAGGAGATCCATCCAGTCCATCCTAAAGGAAATCAGTCCTGAATATTCATTGGAAGGACTGATGCTCCAATACTTTGGCCACCTGATATGAAGAGCCAGATCATTAGAAAAGACCCTGATGCTGGGAAGGATTGAAGGCAGGAGAAGAAGGGGATGACAGAGGACAAGATGGTTGGATGACATCATGGACTCAATGGACATGAGTTTGAGCAAGCTCTGGGAGCTGGTGATGGACAGGGAAGCCTGGCGCGCTGCAGTGCATGGGGTCGCAAAGAGTCAGACACGACTGAGCGACTAAACAACAAAATCATGTCTTAGATTAAAATAAGGGGACAGAAAGATTCCTGAGACAGAGCGTTTGTCCAAAAGCATATCACCAACATGGCCACCAAGGAAGGCCCCATGAAAAGAGCCAGTGAAGAATATAAAGCGCAGCACAAGGTGGTAGACAGCAACCCTACAGGAAGGACGGTATCTAGGAAAAGTTCCTTAAAAAGGTAATGAGAAACAGTATACGCTACCAAGAGACATTGCTTAATGGAAAAATCCAGTTATTCAGAAGTCAGAAAATAATACCGTAGAATCTTCTGTAAATATATTAAGCGATAAAAGCAAGACACAAAACTAAACACAACTCAATGTGAAGGAACACACATAAAAGAAATAGTGGGTATAATTCTTCAAATTATTAAAACTTGTCATCCCTGTGTACTGGGACTATGGGTAGTTTTTATTTTCTTCCATATACAAGTGCAGTTTTTCATTTCAGAAAACAAGAAGTATGACTATAAAATGAGAAAGAAAATACTGTTTTTAAAAGAAGGTGAGCATATAGCAGTGAAAATGTAATTTGGGAAAAGTGTTATTTTCTAAGCTCAAAATTCTGGTCCCTGGACTGTAGAAAACTAAAGGCTACATTTGTTGCAAATAAAATTTTATTTACTTGGCCCTAGAGCAAGCATAAGCTTCAGTCAATAAACTCTGAAAAAATCCGCTACTCTTTGGACCGGTCTCCTGAGTGAGATGTGACTTTTGTGATTTGATTTGGAGAAGATGGAAGGGTAGCCTGCAGAGAACAGTGAAGGGAAGCTGTGGAGAGTTGCATATAGCTTTCTGAAGCTTGGGAATGTGTTCTGAGTAGTCTGTGCCATTCTTTCTCAAGAAATGTTGGCCCATTGTATAATGAGGCATTCATTTTACTATAGACCCTTTCATACCTCGCATTCTCTGAATACTTTACTGCTTTTCTCCTGCTGAAACCCTATTCCCCCACAAAGGTCCCTGTCATCTAAGAGTAGCTCCAGGAAGACCAGGTTGGCTATCCCCACCCCCTACTCATCTTTTCCAGCATCCTAATTTGATGAAGTATGTATCTTCATCAGAGCTCTTATCACACTACCCAGAAACATTCTGAATTTTGCATGTATCCCTCAGTGGACTGTGGTTACCATGAGGCAGGACCTAGCATCATCCTGTCCTAAAGATCATGTCCTGACAGTGCTGTAAACATGATTTGTTGTTTTTCAGTCGCTAAGTCATGTCTGGCTCTTTGTGACCTCATGAGTTGGAGCATGCCAGGGTTCCCCAACCTTCACTATCTCTCGGAGTTTGCTCAAATTCACGTCCATTGAGTCCATGATAGAAGATGACTACGTAGTTGATCTGTTGTTGTTTAGTTGCCAAATAGTGTCCAACTCTTTTACGATCCCATGGACTATAGCCCACCAGGCCCTTCTGTCCATGGATTTCCCAGGCAAGAATATTACCATTTCCTCCTCCAGGGGATCTTCCTGACCCAGGGATCAAACCCACATCTCTTGCATCTCATGCATTGTCAAGAGAATTATTTTTTTTACCACTGAGCCATCTGGGAAGCCCATAAGGACTATGGCAATAGTCTAATAACCAACTGATTTATTACATAGTATATCCAAACTGTTATTGAAGTGATCTTCCTAAATCACTATTGATGTCATGTTACTCTCCTGTCTCATGTCTCTTCGCTACTTACAGGAAGTCTTCTTAGGTAGTAGGTTGTATTCTCAGTAAAGCAGTCTCTGAGGCAGAGTTAAGCATATAGGATGTTTATCAAGAAGTCCCTTTGAGGTCAACACCTACTGAAGGGAGGAGAAAGAAGCAAGAGAGGATGGGGAGAAACATTAAGCTGTGATGTGGAACTACTAGCAACCTCTGTTTATTTCCTTTCCCTAATGCTCCAACCTCCAACCATACTTACCTGCTTGCAGCTTCTCATTAGCTCAGCTCAAGACATCCATCTTTCTCTTTTAGATATACTGATCCTTCTCTCCTCTGATCTCTCATAATACCCTGTACAGACGTCTGTATTATACTTACTGATTTATATGCCTATCTCTACTAGATGCTAAGCTTATGGAGATCAGGCAACCAACTTACTCATCACTTTTTCTGAAAGACAAGAACACATATAATGTATCTGGCAAATAATACCCACTTATAAAAATAGTATGGAAAGAATGGATAAATGGATGTATGGATGGAACAAAGGACAGAGCATTATGACCATTCTTTCCCACAACACATACCTTGGGGCCATTGTGAGACAATGAATCATTCATCAGTTATAGTGTAGCATTTCAGAGAATGATGCCATTCCCCAGTTGGGATGGGAAAGAGACAGGGAGGAGCAATGTGACTTAAACAGATGAAGCCCAAAACCCAGACAAATGAGCAAAGCCAGGTTTTAGCAGGAAAACGCAATAGGAAAGCTAGGATGCAAATTCCAGGTGGTCTAATAGGAATAATTCCTAAAACAATAGGAATCAGAATCCTTGTCAAGGAGAGGGGGAAAAAAAAAAGCTAGGAATCCAGAGGCGTGTTTTGGAACTAACGTCCTAGTCAATGAGTTATAGAATCCCAGCATGCTAGGAAAGGTCTTAGAAGTATTCATCAACATTCTTTATTTTTCAGAGGAGAAATGTTAAGTTCCTAGGAAATACGAGATCAGAATCCATCTATCCATCCATCCATCCATCCATCCAACCATTCATCTACCTACCTACCTATGCAATTATTCATACATTCAATATTCATTTGCAGTTAGTGAGAACCTGCTACATTTAGATACACTGCTGGTAAAACTGGGAATACAAGCATGAAAAAGTCATGTTCCTTTCCATCAAGCAGCCCACAGTATGCTAGAAAAGAAAGCAATATAATCAAAAGGCTACAATTTAAAATGATGAGTGCCTTAATGTAAGATTGTCTGGGCACTGGAAATGCCAAGAATGCAGCTCTCAGATTGACCCTGTGGGCGAAATTGTCAAGTCTTCCAGGAACAGATAATAATTGTGAGCCACAAGGATGAAGTCTGATATGAAATCAGAAGTTCTGAGAACCAGCATCTCCCTGCCTTTTCTCCACCCAGGTTCAGAACAAATACCAAATGTGAGCAGAGTTGAGAAGATAGATGTGCCTGGACTGAAAGAAGAAGAATAGGAGTTGATTTCTGACATGGCAGTATCTGTGTTTAGTTTCCCCTTCTACCTCCTTCTACTCCAGGAGTTACCAGAGATCATAACATAAGCAGCTCTGGATCATTTAAGGTTTGCTTAGTCAAACTTATTAGTTGGTGTCCACTTATCTGTCTTTATTTAAGTAACAGAAAAAAAGGGAAAAGGAGGAGGAATGAGAGGGAGGGAGGAAGCCCTCCTAAAACAAAGAATGAAAACCAGCACTTCCTGTTCTGAGGCTTGGTCGTGAACAGGACTTCATGTTACTTTAGTAGCACAATGATGCCGCAAACGCTTCAGAGATCAGGCGTGAAGCCAACCCCTCATAAAAACCTCTCCTGTGAGTTTCTTTAATGAATCAGGTCAGACTGACACAACATTTCCCAGATATACTCTTAGGAAATAAACCGGGAAGAGATGTTGGGTATGCAATTTAACTTGATGAAAATTTGCTTCAAAAAGAGAATAATTTTCCAAGCAGTCATACTGATTCATGACTCTTAAATTTTTATCAGCAGCTATGTTAACACTGAAGCTCTCTCACAGGAAAATATGGCAGGAGAGTTAAAAGAAAGAGTTAAAAAGAAACAGCTTAAAAATGTAAAAATCAAAGAATACAAAATATGTTTAATATGTCTCATTTCGGTATTCAGATATAAGTTGAAATTTTAAATGACATGTGCCCAAACTGAACTCAAACAGCACTCACCCAGTTTCACCATAGAAATAGAAAGAGGCTAAAAGGCTAAATTTTGGTCAAAATTTAAGGACCAAACATTATGACCAATTATGACCAACTATTATTATAACACCACAGAAACTGCCTGAGAATACTAGACAGTCCCCATATCTTTTTCTTAACATTTTCTTTCCATTTTGAAACAGAAAAACATGACAATGAGGGACTTGATGACAAAACTGCTGCTATTATTTATCCATTGGTTAGCTGGCAGTTAAATTTCATTTTAGGACTAGACACTGAAACATGATGATATCACAAATAGGCAAAAAGCCCATGTCTTTCCCTGTTCCTTCACCTTGAACATTAGACCACTCTTCCTTCATTTGGGCATTGTCTCTTCCCATAGGATTTGCACTGAATTGAAAAAAATTATAAACACTCTGAAGTCAAGACCTGAGTCTTTATCTTAATGTCTCTCTACCAGAACCTCATTTATGACCAACTATTAGTACGTCAGCTTCCCTAGTGGCTCAGAGGTTAAAGCGTCTGCCTGCAATGTGGGATACCTGGGTTCGATCCCTGCGTCAGGAAGATCCCCTGGAGAAGGAAATGGCAACCCATTCCAGTATTCTTGCCTGTAGAATCCCATGGATGGAGGAGCCTGGTGGGCTGCTAAGAGTCAGACACGACTGAGCGACTTCACTTTCATTTTTCACTTTCATACATTGGAGAAGGAAATGGCAACAGACTCCAATGTTCTTGCCTGAAGTATCCCACGGACAGGGGAGCCTGGTGGGCTGCTGTCTATGGGGTCACAGAGTCGGACACGACTGAAGCGACTTAGCAGCAGCAGCAGCAGCAGCATTAGTATGTCACCAGGCCCATTTGAGAATCCTCAGTTGACTGAAATGAAAACAATAGTCACTATAGAATCTGGAATCAACAACATTTGTACTAATATTCACTATACTTAACTTGCTAAGGCAGAGACAGTGGGCTCACAGAGAATATGAAAATATTTTAAACAAGAATAAAAATAAAAATGACTTTCTGTCTCATCCCATGTAAAATTTAAAAATAAACTAACCAGAGTCCTTAATTCTTGACCCAAATTTGGCCTTTTAGTTTCAAAAACAAAATAAAACAAATTACTTTTCTAGTTCAAACAACCTCCAAAGAAAATTCAAGGAATAAGAAGACAGGGGCCTAAGTAGAGATAACTAGATATTTCACCAGGGATTTCAAGACCTCTGAAATTTTCTAGGATCACATGATCATTCCAGAAAAGGCGCTTGATCTCTCATCTAACCTGAACTTCTCTGTCCAAATATAAATTAATTCCCTGTTGACCTAATCACAGATATCCCAGAGAATAACTTTTCCCTATTCATATGTAATACTCTTTGTTTGAAATTTTTAAAATTGTATTTATTAGTACTTTATTTGTAGTTTATTTCTTTCAGACAGTAAGCTATTATCATGAGTCTAACTCTTGATACTTATTTCATCCAAAACTAAGTCTGAACCTTGGCTCTGCTGCTTCTAAGCTGTGTGCCATTGGTAATGTTACTCTGCTTCTTTGATCCGCCATTTTCTTTTTCTTTTTCTTTTTTTAGTGTTTCATTCTGCTTTAATTTTTTCAATTAATTTATTTTGATTGGAGGATAATTACAATATGGTAGTGGTTTTTGTCATACATCAGCATGAAAGGGCCACAGATATACCTGTGCCCCCCCCCCATTCTGAAAACCCCTCCCACCTTCCTCCCCACCCTATCCCTCTGGGTTGTCCCGGAGCACCAGCTTTGGATGCCCTGCTTCATGCCTGGAGCTTATGCTGGTCATCTGTTTTACATATGGTAATGTACATGTTTCAGTGCTATTCTCAAATCATTGATGGAGTTTAGTCTTTAGCTTTTCTTTCTACAGCTGCAGCTTTAATAATGAGAAGACTATTCTCTGATGCACACGTTACTATTCAAAATATTTTTTTCATAGAGACAGAACTATCCATGATGTTCTTATGTAAGTTAAACATTACTTGCCCCTCTCCTGACTTTTTCAACATTTCAGGGGGCCCTCCACATTCAGACGGCTTCCCAGGCTGAAGCACAAAACAGGCCTTCTCCAACTACCAGCTACATATGACAGCTCAGGACGTGGTTTCTTCCCGAATCCTAAGCTGCTTCCAGCCTTTGCTGAATTCTGGCTACAGGGTTCCAGCTGAAACATTGCAGAGATCCTAGAATTTCGTCTCATAGCACCTTGTTGATTTATAGGTCTCTCCTCTTGTACTCCTGGATGAGGCAACAATAAGGTACAAACCTACTTTCTCCATCACAGATAGAGACCTGCCAGGTCAGTTTTCAACTTCCCAACATCTTAATTCCATCGAGTCCAGGGGATCTAGTTACAGACAGCAAAGTTGGAAAGACATTCTGAATTCCAGACAGTTTGGGGAAAGCTGGTATGGTCAGATGGGAGTCCTGGGAGATGGTGAGGCCAGGAAAAGAAGAGAGACTACTACACAAAGAAACTGCTGTGTTTTCTGAGGGGATGGCTTCCCAGATGTTATGCCTGGACACCTTATCATTGAGATGAGGATCTTAGATGCCTTGCAATTCTGTAACTCCCAAGGGCAACCTCACAGTCAGCCTATGGCAAGCCCTCTGCCACGTCTGAAGGAGTCTCCGGTGGTGAGTAGACCAGCATTCTCCCCTCCACTGCTTCAGAGGCCAGTGACTGAGAAGATCCAAGTGCTTCATTCTTCGTGTTCTCCAGGTCAGCTTTAGTAAAGGTGTTTTGTTCTCAGAAGACCTGTAACTGGCAAAATGCTAAGAACCCCATTTCCTTTCATCTTGCTAAAATCACTAAGTTCCCTGTCCTTGCTATAATTTTTCAGTGATAATATTCTGCATAACAGAAAGCAAGAATAACTTCTGCTTATGATTAGTAAAACCAGATGGACTCAATAATCATTTTTAAAAATACATTTTAAGTTGGGCTCCTGCCTTTAATCCCCTTATCACCGTGTTGCTACCAAAATTTTAAGGCTATAAAAAAAAAAATACTTGGTAAAATTCCCTCCAGAAGGGAAAAACAAAAAAAGAGACCTCAGCCAAAAATTATGTCAGGGGCACTAAGAACATTAGTTCTTTCAAATGGGTAAAAAGGGAGTGAGAAGGTGCTGAGGGTAAATCTTGGCTTTCCGAATAGAAAGCCATGAGAGCAGCCAGAAAGAAATGGAATATTTTTTAAAATGTGACAAGTGGCTTTCTGCTTCTTATATTAGCTATTAACTGCTGGGATTCATTAGGCATGGTAAGCGAAAGGCAATAATTGAATGTGGGAACACTCTGCAGGACCACAATGGGATTCCTATTTCTAGCGTCCACTGTAATTATGAATCATCCTCAATATATGGGACTTATAGAAGAAATGCTGCCCTTGAATCAAGCTAGCCTTGTTCACGGTATTTTTATCCTAGGTTTAACACGTGGAAGTAGGCATTCGATTTACTGGAGACAGAAAACCTATTGCTTTTGCCTCTCTTTGGTGCTTCTGACCACAGTACAGGCAGTCCTGCTAGGAGGGGTTTGAGGAGATGGGAAAGATGAGAGGCCCCACGTCCTCCCAGAGCTCACTTTCTCCCCTTCCTTCCAGCCCATTCCAGGCCTTATAGCTGTTTCTCATTATGCATGTGTGAGTGCTAAGTAGCTTCATCACGTCTGACTCTTTGTGACCCTAAGCACCCTAGCCCGCCAGGCTCCTCTGACAATGGGATTCTCCAGGCAAGAGTACTGGAGTGAGTTGCCGTTTCCTCCTCCAGGGGATCTTCCCAACCCGGGGATACAACCCCTGTCTCCTACAGGCAGGAGGATTCTTTACCACTAGGGCCACCTTTCTCATTGCAGCCATATTTTTTCTAAGGCCTTCACCCTCTCCTACAGGGTCTTCTCTCAGGCAGTCTCCTTTCCCCCATCAGGCCAGCCCCCTGGACCAAAAGCTACTTATCAATCTCTTCAGCCATCCCTGGACATACCTTCAGCCTAACGAGCCTCTCTACCTACACTGACATTCAACCTACCCACTCCCACCATCTAAACAATCCCTAAAACTGCATCTTTCAGAAAGCCATCTCTTCATGAACAGCCCAGCAGAAGTAACTGTCAAGTTCTGAGTTTCCATTTTAAGAAATCAATCATGCATGTGCAGAACATTGGGGTTGCTGTCAAAAGGTTCTCAGATAACCGCTAATGGGAAGCTTAGTAATAGATCTGAGCAAATATGGTACTATTGCCAAAATGCTCTTGCCTTCAGAACCTAACAGAAACAACAATCCTTTTATAGGCTGTATCAATCATCTGTCAGTATATAACACCTGGAAACTGTGTTCGTATCTAGAACATTGGAAAAACAGAGTGCACACAAAGAGAAATGAGCAAAATCCTTAGTGACTCAGGAAGCATGTCAAAAGGACAGTAGAAACCTGTAGGGATATTGAAGACCAGTGGGCCGTTTCTGCACCCAGCCTGCTCCTCCTGACTGCTCGTTGTCTCTTCTGTCCCCGTCATTACAACAACACATACTCAATCCCCATGATCTGCCCTATGATAGGCGCTGGAGAGATAAAGCTGATCGATTAGAGCTTTGTCTTTGATACCAGTTCCTGAGGCTCCCAGTCACTCACCCACAGAATCTGTACACTGGACATAGCGGTGCAAGCTTTAATTGCTTTGTGATGGGTGGCCCTTATGCATGCTTTAGTTACTATTATTATTTGAATGAACATCATTGCATAGTGGAAAGAACATGAAGTTTCCAGTCTATAACTGGGCTAAAATTCCATTCTGATCATTACTACCTGTGAAACCTCAGTTTAAACTATGCTTGCGCTGTATAGTCCATGGAGTCACAAAGAGTCGGACATGACTTCGCAACTGAGCGACAACAACAGCATAGTGAGGATAATAGTAGCTAACACTGGTGATTCACCCAACAAAAAGTCTGCAGTATTGTAGCTAGTCAGCAATGCTTCTAAAGCTCTCTGCCTATTCTTACTCATCTGAAAGCCCCTCTAAACGTCTTTGCATTTCTCCTGGTACATAATTCAGGCCCTAATGTACCTGACAGTTGTTTGTTAGGTTACATGTTTTATTGGATGAGCTCCTGAGTTGCAGTTTCTTTGCCTCCGTGGATTGTTACAAAGATAACTAAGTGAAGGAATAGGCAGGCTTTTTAAAGAGCATAAAGCACCCTGCCTACATGTGGCAGTAGTGACAACCATGACCTTGACAGGAAGGACACAGAATACAAGTAGCACCCACAGTGTCAGAGACAGGAAGGCTGAGGTAGGAATAGCTGCTAATAACGATGTGCGGTAGCTCACTGCCTTAAGTATAATAACTAACTGGTGTCATTCTCAGATCAGCTGTATTATTTCCTTTATTAATGGGAAAGAGATGATCATACCATGGGATTTAGGGATCTCCTTAAGAGCACACATCCAGTAAGTGATAGAACTGTGATTCAAACTCACTTGGTCTGATTTCAGGCTAAGTATTAATATAAAAAACTCCATTGTCAGGTCAAAACCAGGGTGGTGCCACAACTTTGGTCAATAGCATGCTCATTCTGTATATGTAGAAACAAGAGAATCTTTTTTTTTCAGAAACCCGAGACTGTTTCCAGTCTCACACAGTATATCCTTTGCCATGTGGAAATAGGCCTCTTTGTACCCAGTCCAATGGACTGGACTTGGCAGAGATTACCATGATGAAAGCCACTCTGCCTGACTGTGGTTCCATTCAGATACTCTCACTTATTCTGTCAAATCCGCTTGCTTAGTGCACTTGAAAATGCCTGTGCTTTTCCCACAGGCAACTCCTCAGGCAAAGACTATTGCTTTTTCCTTGTCATCAGAGCTTCAAGGATAATTGGAAGGTATCTGTGAGTGTTGACACTTCTACAGCAGCTGTTGACTTGCTCTCACTCACGACAGTGGAAAATGCTTTAATTTCTAAAGAAACAAATCTTCACCTAAGTCCAGCTAAATGGATGCTGTGACAGTTCGCCATGCAAAGCCAGACATGCTAAGAAACCTTCCTTTAGCCGTATGAGTCCAAATGATTCCTGAAAACAGAGTCAGGTCCCAGATTACACAGCCAGTAAGTGGAAGAGCTGCAATTCTGATCTTGGTCTGTCTAACCAAAGTTACTGTTCCTTCTAATCTTTAAAACAAAGCTGTGTCCTAAAGATCTGCTTTGAAACGACCTAGATACGCAGATGTTTGTTGTTGGGTCAATGCTCTCATTTTCGGTTCTCACACTTCCGTGTGTGCAAATTTATTATATGCACTTGATTTCTCCACATGGCTTCCGCAGACACAACACGTGAAGAAACTTTGCCATCCAAAAAAGAAGTGAAGTCCCAGTTTGGTTTATGATAGATAAGTGATTGAAACCCCAGGTAAGGTGTCTGTATCTCACAGCAACTTAGAGTAGTGGTTTTGAATCACACAGCCTGGGGTTGAATGTTATTTCTTCAGCTTTCCAACTTTGCAGATGATGCCCTTCTTCCGAGTTCAGGCTCTTCATCTGTTATATGGTGCACACAGTGCGTTTAAACCGACAGCTGCAGTGTCCCTTGGAACAGGCTGGAACCTGTAGTCAGAAGGGTGAGCAGGTGCACAAGCTCCCAGTGCCCTTAGAGCAATGCAGAGGACGTACTTGGGAAGAGCCGCAGCCGGATGTGCTGTGGAGTCCGGTCCAGGAAAGGACCCCCTCTCCAACAGGCGACAAGGAATTGGAGGACCTGCATCACAGCTGACATTTCTGCCCGTGAGTTCTGGTTTGCCTTGTGATGCCTCTGTGTTTGTGCCAGCTCCTGGGACAGTGGTGGCTCCTCTAGCATACAGAGAGCACGAAGCTGTGGGCATGACTTGGCACAAGCCAGAACCCATGGGTAGAGGGGCCAGCAGATGCAAAACAAAAGCATCGGTGCTGAAGTTAGGAATTGTTTGGAGAATTTAATTAGAAGATGTAAGTACACAGCAGTTCCTGGAACATGGTAAAGTTTGGGGAACAGTTAAGGCTGATGATGAAGTGATGAAGATAAGGATAATGATGGTGATGATCATGTTCATGATTATGTGATAAGATTCTAATAAAACACACTCATCCTTTACTCTGTGTTAGGCGCCATGCTACTGCTGAGCATATTACCTGAGTTAGATCTCACAGAAACCTTGGAAAGGCTATTTATTTTGTAGATGAAAAATCTAGGGCTCAGAGATAAGACCCAGGTGTTCTGGCTCCAAGCATTCATTATACTATAAAGTCTTATTAAGAGCCCTTTTTATTTAAAAAATGGTCATAGGCTCATTTTTCTATATAAGATTTTGTATATTTCAAAGAATTTTATACACATTTTCTAGGTATTGCTGATGTGTGGAAAGGAGTTTTGAAAAATATGCTAATATGCAAATCAGAAATCAAATCATATTTTTCCCCTTTTAAAACCCAATAGGACCATTAGAAGAGCTTCCATTGAAAATTCTGCTAAAAGCATATATGGGTGTGGATTTAGAGCACCTGGAACACTCATAAATTGCTGGCTAGAAAACTAGCAATTTCTTATGAACATAACATACACCAATCCTGTGACCCATCAGTTCCACTCTGAGATATTTATTCAAGAGAATGAAAACAAATGTCCATAAAAATACTTACACATGAATATTCATAGTCACTTTATTTATAGCAATCTAAATTTGAAAACAGCCCAAGTGTTCATCAATAGAAAAATGGACAAACAATCTTTGGTAAACTCATATATTGGAATCCTAGTCACAGCAACACAGATACATCTTAAAACTCATTTGTCTGAGTGAAGGAAGTGCTTCATTTTCATGAAGCACTAGAATAGGTAAAACTATTCTGTGATAATATTTAGAACAGTGATCATCTAAGTGTTGGGGATTGGCTTAAAGGGGCATGAAGGAGTGATCTAGAGGGATGAAAATGCTCATTGTCTTAACAGGTATATATTCATCAAAGCTCATTGTAACAGTAAGATCTGTACATTGCGCTGGGTATAAATTACCTTAGTTAGATCTCATAAATTATACCTTGATAAAAAGAAAATGCAATAGAAACTATAATTGGATTTTTCATCAGAGTAGTATTTCACTTCATCTCTTCAGATTGAGGATTAGTTTCAAGGCTATCCACAAGGACTAATTCTGAGACAGTTTTTATTGCTAAAGTTCCAGACCAAACTGCTTTTACTGCTACACAGAGACTGGTAGTTACAATCCCCCACCCAGTATGCAATCACCCTTTCTACTTCCATAATTCCCAAGTTTAGCGGCATATGAACCACCAGCTAAAGACCACACACCTCAGCCTTTCTTAAAGCTAGCTCTGGACATAAGATTGCATGCATGCTCCAGTCATGTCTGACTCTTTACGATCCCACAGACCATAGCCCACCTGGCTCCTCTTCAGTAACATTTTTCAGGCATGAATACTGGAGTGTGTTGCCATTTCCTCCTCCAGGAGATCTTCCCAGTCCAGGAGTGGAACCAGTGTCTCCCGCACTGGCAGGTCGACTCTACCTCTGAGCCACCTGGGAATCCTGGACTTAAGATTAAGTTCTGCCTAGTTGACCATAAGCAACTTCTGCATTACGATCTTAAAAGGGAAAGAGTGTGCTTTCTCCTCTCCTTTAACCTTCTCTGCCGGCCAAAATGTACTTCCAGCAATTATAATATTGAACTACTTTTAGACACGTGGGTAAGACAATGATGGAGCGTTAAGACAGAAGGAGCTTGGGTTCTCACCCTGCCGAATCACCAACGTTGCCCTGGACCACTTAACAAGACTTCTAAAGGAGAAAGAAATAAATTTCTCTCTTCTTTATGCTACTGTATTTGGGGTGTCTTGTTAATAGCCACCTCAACCACATCCTGTGTAAGAAAACCACCCTATGTGTAAGCAAATTCTTTATGATCAGGCTTCAGGGACCCACTAAACATCTGCTTGAGAAGAGGCTCCCAGAAGGATGTGAGGCAGAGGTCACTGTCAAACTGGATCTTCAGCATCCACAAATGAACCTCCAGCCCCAAGGGAGGCAGCATCCCTGAAAGGTACAGAGTAGACGGCATCTCCAGCTGCCCTGTGCAGCTCACGAGCTTCTGCATAAGCATTGCATTCTAGGGTTTGAATGCAGCATTTGAATGAGGGTTTACAGAGACAGCAGATGGACCGTAAATGAAGCTCCAGCCTGTTTCTCCAGAGAGAGCACTATGGAGCAGATCCAGAATGCTTCTAGGCGCTTTTTTCCTTGACTCCTCAGAGAGATTGTTTCCCTCTCCATCAATTTGATTTTGAAGATTTCATTGCATCTCATTAGTTTACACTTCAGCTTCCCTGGTGGCTCAGTTGGTAAGGATTCTACCTGCAAAGCAGGAGACCCAGGTTTGATCCCTGAATGAGGAAGATCCCCTGCAGAAGGAAATGGTAACCCACTCCAGTATACTTGCCTGGAGAAGTCTATGGAGAGAGGAGTCTGGTGGGCTGTGGTCCATGGGGTCTCAACACAACTGATTACTTATTTTATCTTCACTTGCTTCCAGTTTTGACACAGCAAGCCTGTTATATCCCTTGCTGCATTTTAATCAGCCTGTATGATAACCTCTGGGTCAATACTTCGTTTTCTGACATGAATGTGCCCAAGAGACTTAATTCACTTCTTAGGTAATATATTACCCTTTGCACTTCCCAAAGTAAATTCACTTTTTTCAGCATATTCAATCTCCCAACAAGCCTTGGGCTAAGCAGAAAGTTTTAGAATTTCCATCTTACAGATGAGATACTTGAGGCACAGGAAAATAACATGTCCAAGATTACATAAAGAGATGGTGTGAAACTGGGTCATCTGATTGAGTCTAATACGCTCTTCATGAAACAACAATCTCCATCCTTGGTGCCTTGCTTCAAGTGCAGGATCAGAGATACAAGCAGAGTACTTATGTCTACACAAGGGGATGACGAGTGGGGACAAAAAAAGAAGGGTTTTTCATTCCCACAATTTAATCTTCCCTCCCTGTTTTGGCAAATGGCAGCAACATCAGTCTAGCTGTCTAAGACAGAAAGTTGACTTCATCCAAGACATTTCCCTTTTAATCATTTCCCGCAACAATCATCTGCCAAGTTGTATTCTTTCAACCTCTTTAATATCTCAAAAGATATGTCCCACACATTTTCTGATGCTTACCATGTGGGCCTTTACGATATCCAGACTGGTTTAATCAATAATATTAGGACTTTTATCCTTGTCTCCACTTGTTATCTCTTCCATTCCTTCCTGCACACTGTTGCCTCGTGATCTTTCTATAAGACGGATCTGGCCCTGACCCTTCCTGCTTAATCTGCTTTAATTGCTTCCTTTAATTTTCTGGTTAGAACTTAGATTCTTCATCAGAGCACACAAGGCCCTTTATATCTGATACCCTCACATGTCTGCAGATTCCTTTCTCCCTCTTCTCTGCATCCACACTTTGTTCTGCCCATACCAAGCTATTAACACTTAGCTTTTTCCAATGCCTGCCTCATTCTGTTTGCTTTCTTTATGCCACAGTTTGAAAACTCCAATATTTTTAGAGACCACATGAGTGTGTAAAACAGCCTGAGTTTAAGGTAATAGGGAGCAGTGAAAACTACGGCAAGTGTGCAAAACCCCACTGAAAGTCAAATTTGAAACTCTATGCTGAGACCAAACAGAACTTTTCTGAAGAACTATTCTAACTGCAGGCAGCCAGACTGTAGCTTTGGTGTTTCTGTACAGGCTGTTTCGTTTATCAGCAAGATCTTGTTCCTCTTCCACTTCGTCTCATCACAACTAAACCTTTAATGCGCAACTTGATCATCACTGCCTCTGATTGCAGGACTCTGAAGATTTTGTGTAAATTCTCTCCTAATGTGGCCCTTTTATACTTTTCTGCCACCTCCTTTATGACATAATATCCTTGAAGACAAAGATTGGTTATGACTTATTGAACCTCAGCTTCCGGTGCCTAGCATACAGTTGGTGCCCATTAAGTATTTGAGTGGATGACTGTGTCAATCAATTTGTGTTTGAATGGAATGGATTTCTATGAGTAAATGACCTACCTCCATTTAGGATTCTGAGTCATGTTGGGACAGACTGTGTTGATGGGGAATGAGATTTCCTTCATCAGATCCACCCTGTTTCCTTGAAGAAGGAATATTCTCTATAGCTCTGAGGTAATATTTCTTTTTAAGGTCCCCATGTTCCCCTTTTCATTTTAAGTAGATGAATGTTAGTAATCTGGGCTTATGCTGAAATACCCTTTCTTCCTGAAAAAATGCAACTAAGGTTTTGTTTGGTTTTCTTTTGCAGTTAATTGACTGTCACTGAACAGTATACAAAAGAGAAGTGCCACCACATCAGAGTTTCATTTCCAAACAAATGCCGCATTATGAAAAGCAGTTAAATATTAAGATTGTCATCTCTTCATTTTCAGTGATCTATGCGTGCATAATGTAGCAAGTTAACAGAGATAATGGGATCATAATTGGCTTGGAAAATGAGGTTAGAGGAATAATGGCATGAGATGGACTTTGGAAGGAATGAAGGAGGCAAATTCTCAGTGTCCCTGGTGTAAAGAGAAGAGCAAGTCACCAGCAGAAGAGCACCCTCCTAGGCAGTGCTCTGCCTCAGTGAGCTTGGTAAACAAGTGTGATGGGGCAAAAAGAACTTGGCAAATGCCCCTAGAAGGAAGGTAAGAAGGACTCATTTGTTCCATTGAACAATCAAGTGCTTCATAAATTTGTTGTTTTTCAATCACTAAGTCATGTCTGACTCTGCCACCCCATGAACTGCAGCACCCCAGATTTCCCTGTTCTTCACTAACTCCCAAGGTTTGCTCAAACTCATGTCCATTGAGTCAGTGATGCCATCCAACCACCTCATCCTCTGTTGCCCCCTTCTTCTCCTGCCTTCAATCTTTCCCAGCATCAGAATCTTTTCCAGTGAGTAGGTTCTTTGCATTAGGTGACCAAAGTATTGGAGCTTCAGCTTCAGCTCAGTCCTTCCAATGAATATTCAGGACTTATTTTCTTTAGGATTGACTATTTTGATCTCCTTGCAGTTCAAGGGACTCTCAAGAGTCTTCTCCAGCACCACAATTCAAAAGCATAATTCTTCACGATTCAGCCTTCTTTATGGTCTAGTTCTCACATACATACATACATGACTACTGGAAAAACCATAGCTTTGACTATATGGACCTTTGTTGGCAAAGTGATGTCTCTGCTTTTAAATATGCTTTTTAGCTTTGTCATAGCTTTCCTTCCAAGGAGCAAGTGTCTTTTAATTTTGTGGCTGCAGTCACCATCTGCAGTGATTTTGGAGCCCCCAGAAATAAAGTTTGTTACTGTTTCCATCTTTTTCCCCATCTATTTGCCATTAGGTGATGGGAGTGGATGTCATGATCTTCATTATTTGAACTTTGAATTTAAGCCAGTTTTTTCACTCTCCTCTTTCACCCTCTGATCAAGAGGCTGTTTAGTTTCTCTCTACTTTCTGCCATTATAGTGGTATCTATCATCTGAGGTTGTTGATATATCTCCTGGCAATCTTGATTCCTGATTGTGACTCTTCCAGCCTGGCATTTCATGCACTCTGCATGTAAGTTAAATAAACAGAGTGACAATATACAGCCTTGATGTACTCCTTTCAAAATTTTGGAACCAGTTCATTGTTCCATGTCTGATTCTAACTGTTGCCTCTTGTCACAAGGGAGGAGAAATAGAAGGACAGACATCCAAGCATGACAGTGTGACAGAGCTCTGAATGCGGATCTTTGATGGGGGCATCAAGCTGCTGCCAAGTTAGAATGAAATCATTAAAGGAATGTGATTGTAATCCAGCTGCTTCTGTGCCTGACACAAGGATCCCACATCTGCCTGAGGCTGCAAGCTCTGAAGAGACGTCTGATTGAAGCTGGGGAAATGGCAAGAGTAAATTGGAGACGGATACACCATTATTCTCTGAATTAACTGATGAGGGTATTGCAGAATAGAGAGAGGATTGTTGCAGAAACCGAGTTAAGAGGGACTAATAAAAGCCTTCTGTTCCATCCTCCTGCCTTCAGGAGGAATGATGTCCAAGCCAACAGGGAAAGAAGTAAAGCTGTGCTTAACTTGTAGCCAAGGAACTCTGCCATGCCTTATAGGGAGAGAGAGGTTTGTATTAGTATATACCTGATAAATAAGCCAGAGTGAGTCTGGATGCCAAGCTTTCCCCGCTAAACTGGGGAAATTCTGAAGACAGGAGAAATAGCAAATGCATAGATTCTGTTTCCTACCACCTTTGGGGTAACACCCGGGGATCTAGCTGGACTCTGAGACCTGGGCCATTGTCCTTGGGCACCGGGACTTTTAGGCCATGGGACTGGGGAAGTGCTGGCCCCGCACTGCCATCGTCAAGGTCTGGGGTCCAGGGCTTGTGGTTCCCATGATGTGGAGAGAACCCTGTCCTCCAACCTGCCCCCGACCTCAGCATTTATGGTTGGAAAAGACACCCCTGAATGCTGTTTGCAGGTGTCTGAGGTCCCATGTCATTCGGCAGCTTAAAACCCTTTAATTACTTCTACTGCTGGTAAGAAGTCCAAAGTCTACAACATGGTATGCATGGCCTTTCCAGACCTGAACTCTATGTACCTGTTCCAGATGATCCACCCTATTTCCTACATTCTCCCTCTACTTGGGCAAATCCCAGAGGTCAAACTTCTGCACATCTCTTTGCTCCTGCATATCTATCCATGTTGCCTGCAGTGTTCCCGCCCGAACACACTGTGGGGTCTTAACCAGCCTTCAGTGCCTGCTGTAACAGATCTGCTTCCTCCCTTTACTTGGCCACCATGCCCCTCATGCACTCCTCTATTTCTATACATATGAGTCAACACAAGCACTTAAGACCGTACTTTGCAATAGAAAACACTCAATACATGTTATGTGGTATATGATTATTTTTTATCACAGAATTTTGCAATTATCATTTATGTCTGCATCTATCTCAACTTCTAGACTATAAATGTCTTGTTGGTAGGGACTATGAAGGGTTTATCTTTGCCCTCCCAGCACTCTCTCTCCAGCTCTGTCTCCAGTTAGAATATAAGTAACTCTTTATTCCCAGGTAAAGGCACAACACTGGCAGTATAAAGAGCTTTGAAGGGAAGAAATAATCTCAGTTCAAATTCTAACTTTGCCATTTCCTACCTGAGATTTTCAGTATAATTCTTAACTCCATAGATCCTTAGCTTCCTTATCGGTAAAATACTGGAGAAATATCTACACCCTAAGTTGTTTTTCCTTAGGCTTATGTGCAGTTATGTTTATTAAGTATCTGTCCCACAGTAGGTTGGCATGGATGTGCCACCCAACCTGGAGATGAAAGTAAAAGTCATCAGGATGCTAGCGGTGGGGATGTGTTAACAGGAGGGATTTATTAGAAGGGAAAGTTTTTCCAAACTTCAGAGTTATATAAAAAATGAGTCATGCAAACATTTTCTAACTACTTTGCTCTTTTACTGTGAAATACAAAAGGACATAATTGTGTGAAGCTGGCAAAGATTTTTAACTTTAATGTGAAACTTGCAGAAATCCAAAATGCAATCTAGAGTTTTAAAAATCAGCTCCAGAGGTATAGTATTCCTCTCCTTTAGAAAGTGACTTGGTGAAGAAGTACTTGAGCAGCTCAAGGGGAAAGAATTTAGGACATTAAATTTGAAAGAGCAATACTTCACTTTGAACCTGGTGCTGAAGGAAAAAGGAAGATTTAAGTTTTAGAAAAGTCTGGCTGGCTCTCTCTGTCTCTCCCTCTCTCTCCCTTTCACCCTCTCTGTCTCTCACTCTCTTTCTCTATTTACAGAGCAACAGTTATCAAAAAGGATCAGCATTTTAAGCATATAATACCAGACTTTAATTTACTGCATAATCACTTCAGGTAAAATCATATTATTCTGTTACCCATGTATTTCTTTCTGATTGAAGAATAATAAAAGGAACTGGTTCTGTGAAGCAAAGAAGGAAGAATGGCCTCTGGTTATATAACAGTCATTACTTGGGGCTTCCCTAGTGGCACCAGAGGTTAAAAAAAAAAACAAAAAACAATCTTTCTGCCAATGCGGGAGACTCAAGAGAATCAAGTTCGATCCCTAGGTGGGGAAGATCCTCTGGAGAAGGAAATGGCAACCCACTGCTTGAAAAAGTTCCATGGACAGAGGAGCCTGGTGGACTACAGTCCATGGGGTCGTGAAGAGTTGGACATGACTTAGCGCACACATTGGGGGCTTTTAACAACCTCGGCAATGCAGCGATGTACCAAGCATGGGGTGCATTTAAAATCTTTTCATCTTCCTGTCAGATTTCCTTATGTTCTTAGGCACAGATTCAGCTTCACATATTATCCTCTGCCATCCATTTGGTTGTTTTGTTTCTTAAGGATAATAGTCTAGATTTTTGTATTACTCATTAAGAAGTTTTATTTACTTTTCATTATTTCTGTTGATGTTCAGAAAAGACTTGGTGGGATTTCCCTGGTGGGCCAGTGATTAAGAATCTGCCTTGTAATGCAGAGGATGTGGGTTCAATCCCTGGTCTGGGAACTAAGATCCCATATCCCACGGAACACCTAAACCCAAACACCTCAACTACTAAACCCGTGGCCACAACTAGAGAATCTGCACCACGGCGAAAGATCTCACATGATGCAACGAAGATCGTGTGTGCTGCTAGTAAGACCTGACCAGCCAAATAATGTAGATAAATAAAATGTTAAGAAAAAGAGAAGACTTGGTGAGGAAAGGGAGACAGTTATTATATCTTGCCCTTGAGGTGAAACAAAGAATTCAAGAAGTCAAGTGATTTTGCCCAAGATTACATAATACAGGTATGCAAGCCAGTGTCTCCAGTCCCTGGACTTGCTTCATTGGACCAGCAGGTGCTACCTGGCTTTGGGCAGGACAGACTCACCAATGCAAGTGTGGTTCAAACTCTAGGCCATTCTTCCCAAGTATTAGAGCTGTTTATAGCATCCTCTCTCTTTCCACTTTCTGCTCAGCTGCATCTTGCAGCTGAAATGAAGTTTCCTTCTGGAGGGATTCAGAACTCATAAACCACTTTCACTCTTCCCTGCAAACACCACCATTACTACCGGGCTTTCTGATCAGAATTGCACTCTATCCTCAGCCAACCTCAATTTCTCTTATGAATGAGATAGGGAAAAGAAAATAGGGACGTGAAGTCCAAGTGTCTAGGTTGGTAAGTGAGAGGACTTACATCCAGACTGTGACCTTCTGCCTTAGGATAAATGAACCTGTTTGACTTAGCTTGGGCCAGTCTCCATATTAGTCCAGTTACCGTTGGTCAAATGCAGAGGTCAGCTGATACATAAATACAGCTGTTTAGGTTGATTCCTTTAGCAAGAACTGGTAGATGATATCAGAGACGGAGTTAGGGGCTGAGATAACCCAAATACTGGCACAATGCAGATAGAACACTAGGAGATAAAGCTTCTAGAATAGGATAGCAAGTCTGTCTAGGTAGGCAGGATGCAGTGAATCTGCTTAGTATCGCTCAGCACAGACATTTTCCCTCAGTATACTGGGAAAGATGTTTCTTGGTCCACCTTATCTTTGAAAGAGCTGGGGTAGGAAAAGAAAGATGAACATAAGACAGATTTGTCTGCTAAACTAAATCCCATAACATGGCCCCATACTTTGACCTGTGCATGGACATGCATTTGGTACCCTGAGATTCTGAGTTACTCAAACATGAAATCAAACTTTGAATTCATTCATTCACTGTATTCAGCTGCTGATCATCGAGAACTTAGTATTTTTCAAGTCCTGGTAATATAAAAATGTCTGATATAGGCTTCAAGAATCTCAAAGACTGGTTGGACAGACAGTCATATAAACAATTAAATGCAACATAATTACCTACATACATTATGCAATTAGGATGTGATTGAAAAAAATCAGTTTTATCTGGGTGGTTAGCAAAGATATCAGAGAGAATCTAGAAGACTCTTGGGAAGAAATGTTACTTGCTTTATTTTTTAAAAACATGACACTCTGGTAGACGCTAATGAGCAAAATAATTTGACTCCTTTATAAAGGATTACTACATTGAATACAGTGGCCATGGACAGTCACTGTGAGACGATGATATTTATTTGCTCAGTCACTATTGTCGTGTCCACCTCTTGCAACTCTATGGACTGTAGTCCACCAGGCTCCTCTCCATGGGATTTCCCAATCAAGAATACTAGAGTGGGTTGCCATTTCCTTCTGCAGGGGATCTTCCCCACCCAGGGATCACCCAGGTCTCCTGCACTGCAGGCAGAGCCACCAGGGAGGCCCTGATGATATTTATGTGTTGCTGTGCTTAGGCGCTCAGTTGTGTCCGACCCTTTGCAACCCCGCAGACTGTAGCCTGCCAGGCTCCTCTGTCCATAGGGATTATCCAGGCAAGAATACTAGAGAGGGTTGCCATGCCCTCCTCCAGGGGATCTTCCCAACCCAGGGATTGAACACAGGTCTCTGCATTGCAGGTGTATTCTTTACCACCTGAGCCACTAGAAAAGCCCGGTATAAATACTGAAAAGCCTCAGTATAAATACTGAGATCTGAAGGATGAGAGGCATCAGCCATGAAATCCCATGGAGAGGAGCCTGGCAGACTACAGTCCATAGAGTTGCAAGAGTTGGACATGACTAAAGTGACTGAACAAATAAATATCATCGTCTCACAGTGACTGTTAAGAAAGGACAAAAAGACCATTCCAGGTGGACAGAACAGCATGTGATAAAAAGCCTTGCATAAAGGAAGAGCTGGGCTGCAAAAGGAACATAATTAAAGTAGTGGACAGGCAGAAAATAGTAAAAGATGAGGCTGGGGAGATTGGCAGAGGCCAGATCATACAGGGTCTGGAATCAGGTTTTACCTTCAGTGTCATAGGCAGCCTTTAGAAGATATTAAGCAGGACTAAGACACACTTTGTTTGCAGGGAATGTGTCGTGTTGCTTGAACACAGCCTGAGAGCAAGAAGAGATGCAAAACGATGTTGGAGGGGACCCACAGGCAGAACTCTGCAGTGGAGTGCCCTCCCACTGCACCATGATGATGAAGGGAGGGAAGCAAAGCTCTGTAAGAAAGAGGAGCTACCTGATGAAATCTTGATTTTAGATTGTACTTGCTAAGGATGGACCAGAGAGAGGCAAGACTCTCTGCAGTCTTGTAAACTAGGCCCCTGAAAACACAGGAAGGGAAGTGCCAACAGCAACAGAATGGGCTTTCAGCACCACCCTGGCCTTCAGTAAGGTGTGCGAGGTACACTTGATGGTGTAGGTAACCCTTCTGAGATTTCTCTCTATTGATACTTAGGTACCTGGATCATGAACTCAGTAGATACAAGTGGATTGGAAAACCCTAACATGAGAGATTTTCCCTTTTCCTTTATCTTGTGATTTTTATCTATTACTTTCTTGCACTAACACAAAATCTTAATAATGGTCGAAGTTGGTAACAGTAATATGTGTCTAGATGGCAGCATACTTAGGATTCTGGGAATGAGGCAATTTCTTAATTGTGGGGTGTGTGTGTGTGTGTGTGTGTGTGTGTACACATAGGCTCCTCTTGAGACACGTCAATATGTCCTGTCAGCCTGCTAGAAATGTGTATAGAAGTGCTTTAAGATGGAAATACTAGCTCTTTGGAGGTGCCCATTCCACTGTGAGAAAAGCATCCAGCCATTGCAGAAATAAACCAAAGTTCAGGAATCAGGCAACCCAAGATTTAAACGGAACAGAATAAGGGGGAACAAGAGGACAGGAAATGTTCATAATATTTCGGGATTCCATTTGTCCTGAAAATTGAAAAAGTACTCATTTAGGAGAAATTTTAATTTGTTTTTTGAATCTAGGTGACTCTAGAATTAACTAAAATCAAGCAAGATTGAAGTAGAGAGAGGATAATCTCTATCAAGGTAGCCAAAAACACATTCATGAGTCAGCATATTTTAAAACCCAAAGACCTATTTGTTTAAACTAATTTGACGAAAAAAACAAAGAAAGAAAGAAGAAAGTGGTGGTATCACCTGTTATTCCTGTGTAGATCTCTTGTTTAGTCTCCAGACAGGAGATTCCCACGGTCCATGTATTTCCTTTTTAGAAGCATGTGATTGGCAGTTCCACTTAGATGACTTGGTTATTTCTTTAAAAATATAAAAAATATATATAGAATAGATAGAAAAGAATAAGGGTAAGAATAATATTTATATTAAACGAAGGGTACATGAGCAATGGAGTAATGACATTGAAAGCACTGTAAAATTCTCTATGGAAACAACCTAGATGTCCGTCAGCAGAGGAATGGATAAGAAAGCTGTGGTACATATACACAATGGAGTATTACTCAGCCATTAAAAAGAATACATTTGAATCAGTTCTAATAAGGTGGATGAAACTGGAGCCTATTATACAGAGTGAAGTAAGCCAGTAAGAAAAACACCAATACAGTATAATAATGCATATATATGGAATTTAGAAAGATGGTAATGATAACCCTGTATGCGAGACAACAAAAGAGACAAAGATGTATAGAACAGTCTTTTGGACTCTGTGGGAGAGGGAGAGGGTGGGATGATTTGGGAGAATGGCATTGAAATATGTATATTATCGAATTGCCAGTCCAGATTCGATGCATGATACAGGATGCTAGGGGCTGGTGCACTGGGATGACCCAGAGGGATGGGATGGGGAGAGAGGTGGGAGGGGGAGCTTCAGGATGGGGAACATATGTATACCCGTGGCAGATTCATGTTGATGTATGGCAAAACCAACACAATATTGTAAATGATTAGCCTCCAATTAAAATTAATAACTTTATATTTTAAAAAAGAATATTACTTCCAAAATGTCTAGAGAATGTGTATTATTCAACATAATAATTAAGAAACAATTAATATAGTGGGCTTCCCTGGTGGCTCAGTGGTAAAATAATCTACCTGAAATGCAAGATATGTGGGTTCAATCCCTAGGTTGGGAAGATCCCCTGGAGAAGCAAATGACAACCCACTCTAGTATTCTTACCTGGGAAATCCCATGGAGAGAGGAGCCTGGTGGGCTGCAGTCCATGGGATTGCAAAAGAGTCAAACATGACTTAGTGAATGAAAGTGAAAGTTGCTCAGTCATGTCCGACTCTTCGTGGCCCCATGGATTATCCAATCCATGGAATTCTCCAGGCCAGAATACTGGAGTGGGCAGCCTTTCCCTTGTCTGGGGTATCTTCCCTAAGAATTCAAACCCAGGAATTGAACCTTTAAACAACAACAGTTGAGACAGTGGCCATCAGGCCAGATCTGAAATATCCCCAAATCAGCTTTGGATAGTCTGGATTTCCCAGTGTGGCTGCCTCACTGTCACTTTTAATCAATGCTGGGACTTCGGATGTCATTCAACCATATAGAACTAGCTTTTCAATTTTTAAGCATAACACAATGTTGTAATCAGACACATTCAAATTCCATATTTCAAAAGTCATTGTCTTCTCACAGAATAAATGAAATCTGATACTGTCTTGAATATCTTGACAGATGGGCTCATCATTTCAGAGCAGATGGCAAGATTAGGCTAAACTTTGAAATCTTAAATACTAGACATATGAACAGCTATACAAGAGCTAAAGACACTGAAAATACCCTTCTAAACTGTCCACATTTGAAGGGGATATTTGTTTAAAACTCAAATATTCTTTTTCTCTGGCAAAACTTAGATTTTCCTTGCAATACATACATTCTGCTTTATAAAGAGCAGAGAGTTGATATCAGACTGACTTGGGTTTTGAATCTAGGTCTGCTGTTTACTAATATGTGATAAGATACTTCAACTTAGTTTCCAGATCTATAAAGGCTTGGTCAGTAATACTTGCCTTGTGAAACTGGGGGGGCAGAATTTAATGAAACAGCATAAGTGAAATATCTCAAAGGGATGGATATCCCTACAAATACTTTTCTTGACTGACAAATTATAAACTTGTTCTGCACTTGTAACTAAATAGAAAGTGGAATGTGTTTTTCCACGAACATTATTTTTGGAGTTTAAAAACATAAATAGATTTTTATATATTTTATGGGGATTCCCTGGTGGCTCAGCAGATAAAGAATTTGCCTTCAATGTATTAGATGCAGGAGGCCTGAGTTCAATCCCTGGGTTGGGAAGATCCCCTGGAGAAGGGCATGGCAGCCCACTCCAGTATTCTTGCCTAGAAAATCCCATGGACAGAGGAGCCTGGAAGGCTATAGTCCAGAGGGTCACAAAGAGTTGGACATGACTGAAGTGACTAAGCATGCACACATATATTAGATACTTATATATAATAAAGAGGACTTTAAGAAACAGAAAACAACAAATAGGATAAATACATATATAACTATACCAACACGCAGGCATACATGTGGAAGATATGCATTCACCTTATTTTTGCGTTCACATTAAGTTGCTTCAGCCGTGTCTGACTCTTTGCAACCCCATGAACTCTAGCCCACCAGGCTCCTCTGTCCATGTGATTTTCCAGGCAAGAAATGGATAGATCCCTAGGTGGGGAAGATCCCCTGGAGGAAGGCATGGCAACATACTCCAAAGGAACCAGGTTGTTCCTTTGGATCCTAAAAACCCTAGCCTATTTGCCTTCTCTTTCTTCTTCAAAGTCTTCCTATGTTTGTTTTATATATAACATCTAGGATTTCTGTCTGTACTTGGCAGCAGAAACAGGAAAAAGTACATCTCCTCAATCTTTCTGGATGCAGAAATTCTACTTCTTAGTATTTCTGTGTCATTGGGCAGTCACATAAATTCCCTGAAACCAATTTTCTTATTTATGTAACGTCATTAATCAGCAGTAAATTAGTTAACAATTAGCAGTAAGTATTAGTTAATAATTAGCTAGCTAAATTAATAATTTATAATAATTAAATACGTGATAAATAGCTAATAATTATTAGTTGATAATTAGCAATAACTAGTTTAATAATTAGCAAAAATAATTAGTATGTGTTCTTATTTATGTAATTAGTACCAGTCTAACATAAATAATAAAATGAAGACAAAACACCAATCTACAGCTATTATAAGGATGAAATCAAGTAATAGATATGTAAGCACTCCCCAAATTATAAAATGATACACAGAAAAGTGGTTTGTGCACCTTTCCATGTATCTATATGGACTGTTACATCTATTGCATATAAATNAATGTTTAAAAGATTATTAATAAATAACACAAATAGTGTCCATGGTTCATCCTACAGTAACAATGATTTGAAATTTTAGCGTATGATTATGTAATGAGAAAAGCATTTCAAAACTGAAAAAGTAATGAATCTGGTTATTTCATGTCCATTTGAGAGGAGCATGCTCTTCTGCATTAGCTACTTGCACTGTCAATGTAATGATCACGTAAACCCTGTAACAGCTACATGGAACTTCCCTGGCAATTCAGTAGTTGGAGCTTCACTTTCCAGCGCAGGGGTGCCGGTTTGATCCCTGGTTGGGCAGCTAGGATCCCACATGCCTCACAGCCAAAAAAATCAAAACATAAAACAAAAGCAGTATTGTAACAAATTCAGTAAACACTTAAAAAATGGTTCACACCAAAAAAAAAAAAACTTTAATACAAAAATAACAGCTACAATTCCAAGTTAACTTTGCTAAGAAACAACAGCCAAAAATGTAGCATTAGAGATAATTTGCTTAATCAGCTTTACCAAAATTTTCCACAACAAGCTGTGGAAAATTCTTAAAGAGATGGGAATACCTGACCACCTTACCTACCTTTTGTGAAACCTGTATGCAGGTCAAGAAGCAACAGGTCGAATGGGACATGCAACAACAGACTAGTTCAAAATAGGGAAAGGAGTACATCAAGGCTGTATATTGTCATCCTGCTTATTTAACTTATATGCAGAGTGTATCATGAAAAATGCTGGGCTGGATGAGGCCCAAGCCAGAATCAAGATTACCAGGAGAAATATCAATAACCCCAGATATGCAGATGACACCACCCTATGGCAGAAAGTGAAAGTCACTCAGTCGTGTCCAACTCTTTGCAACCCCATGGACTGTACAGTCCGTGGAATTCTCCAGGCCAGAATACTGGAGTGGGTAGCCTTTCCCTTCTCCAGGGGATCTTCCAACCCAGGGATAGGAGCCAGATCTCCCACATTGCAGGCGGATTCTTTACCAGCTGAGCCATAAGGGAAGCCCAAAAATACTGGAGTGGGTAGCCTATCCCTTCTTCAGCAGATCTTCCCGACCAAGGAATCAAACGGGGGTCTCCTGCATTGCAGGTGGATTCTTTATCAACTGAGCTATCAAGGAAGCCCCAGAAAGGGAGGAAAATGAAGAGGACTTAAAGACCCTCTTGATGAAGGTGAGAGAGGAGAGTGAAAAAGCTGACTTAAAACTCAGTGTTCAAAAAGCAAGGTCATGGCATCCTGTCCCATTACCTCATGGCAAATAGATGAGGGAAAAAAATGGAAACACTGACAGATTTTACTTTCTTGGACTCCAAAATCACTGCAGATGGTGACTGCAGCCATGACATTAAAAAACACTTGCTCCTTGGAAGAAAAACTATGACAAACCTAAACAGCATATTAAAAACCAGTGTCATTATTTTGCCAACAAAGTCCGTCTAGTCAAAGCTATGGTTTTTCTAGTAGTCATATATGGATGTGGGAGTTGGACCATAAAGAAAGCTGAGCGCCAAAGAATTGATGCTCTTGAACTGTGGTGTTGGAGAAGACTCTTAAGAGTCCCTTGGACTGCAAGGAGATCCAACCAGTCCATCCTAAAGGAAATCAGTCCTTAATATTCATTAGAAGAACTGATGCTGAAGCTGAAACGCCAATACTTTGGCCACCTGATACAAAGATGACTCATCGGAAAAGACCGTGATGCTGGGAAAGATGGAAGGCAGGAGAAAAGGGGATGACAGAGGATGAGATGGTTGGATGGCATCATTGACTGAATGGACATGAATTTGAGCAAGCTGCAGGAGATGGTGAAAGACAGAGAGGCCTGGTGTTCTGCAGGCCATGGGGTCACAAAGAGTCAGACATAACTGAGCAACTCAACAACAACAACAACCAAAATTAGAAGGACTCTTTGAAGTAGAGTGATGAAAAATTCACCCCCAATGGCTTAAACTGAAAGAGAAAAATTATTAGATCTTCTAACTGAACAATTCAGAAAACAGACTCTAAAGAAGGCTTTGAAGTCATGGTCAAAATGTGTACAAAAGCCCCAAATCTCCCATCTCTATTCTGCCTTCCACGCTGTGAACTTCATTTTGGTACAGCCCACCATTACCCTTGACATCTCTAACCTCAGGCCAGCAGCTTTAACCTTTCTTCTTTACTGCGGTGAAATACCTCACTTCTTTCTTTTCAGAAAAAGAATGAAGAGATTTCCAATAACTTTTCACATGGACTGGAATGTATTTGTCTAAATTGGTTCTCATCAGACTGATTCTTTCTGATAGAACTTAATTAGGTCTCAGGTTTATCTCAGAAACAATCCCTCTTGCCAGGGAATGGGGATACAGTGATTGGCTTAAACTGTTCAAATCCCCTTCCCTTCAGAAATGGGGACAGGATCTCACCCAGTAAATTTGTCATCTTAGCTCCAGCTGTGTTATAACCATGAATGTTTTTGTCTCCCAAAGTCATATGCTGAAATCTTAACTTCAAATGTGATGTTGTTTGAAGGTGGAGCTTTGGAAAGTGATTAAGTCTTGAGAATAGAGCCTTCATGAATGAGATTGGTACCCTTATAAAAGAGATCCCAGAGGCCTTATTTGTCCTTTCTGCCATGTGAGGTCACAGTAAAAAAGATGGCCACCAATGAACCCAGAAGTGGGGGCCCACCAGATCATGGAACTTCCTAGCTTCTAGAGCTATGAGAAATAAGTTTCTTTGTTTATAAGTCACCCAGTGTATGATATTCTGTTATAGCAGCTCAAAAGTACTGTGATAACAAATACCGTGGCCTGGTGGCTTAAACAACAAGCATTTGTTTCCTATAGTTCTGGAAGCTGAGAAGTTCACGATCAAGGTGCCAGCAGATTCTGTGTCTGGGGAGAACAAACTTCCTTGTTTTCAGTCTGCCTTGTTGCTGTATCTTCACAGGGTAGAAAGAGAGAGAGAGTTCTGGTCTGTTTCCTTTTTAAGGACATTAATCCCATCATGAAGCTTCACCCCCCATGACTTTATCTAAACTTGGTTGTTTCCCAGTGACCTCACCTCCAAATTCCATCACATTGGAGATTATGGCTTAACACATGAATGTTGGAGGACACAAATATTCAGTCCCTAGCATCTGTTAGCAGTGGGAGGCAGGCAGGTAATCTAAAAAAAATATCAGGGTACTTTGAGGGCAAGAAAGCATGGCAGTGAATGGGGAGGAATCTGAAGCCATAACCAGGGCTGTTTATAACATCAGACAGACACTTTTTATTCAGTGTTATGTGCAAGGTATTGTGCTAAACACAGTTGACACCTGAGGAACACAGGGAGTAGGGGCACCAACCTTCCACATGGTGTAAAATCCACATTTAACTTACAGTCAGCCTTCTGTATCTACAGTTGTTCCTCCATATTCAAGGTTCCACATATGTGGCTTCAACCAACTTTGGATCATGGCTGTGTAATGAGTCACCCGAAATTTAGTGGACTAAAACAGCCACATTATTATGCTCATGAATTCTGCGGCAGGCCAGGAATTTGAATAGAGCATAGTCTTGTCCCTGCTTCTCCATGCAGAGAGCGTCAATTAGGAAGACTTGAATGGTGGTGCGAAGTTGAGTGTTTAGGGACTGTAAAAGTTGAGGCTGGAAGACTCGATTTGCAGAGTAATTTTCTCATTCACATGTCTGGCACCTTGTTAGCGGAGCTTCTACAACTAATGTCTCTCCAGCTTCCTGCCTTAGTAGTCTTACATGGCCTCTCAGTATTCCAGGAACAAGAAAGAAGTTGCAAGACCTTTTGCGACCTAACTTCAGAAGTTATATAGCTCATTTTCACTGTTGCTCATAAGCTCACCCAGATCCAAGGTAAGGAACACAGACCACATCTTAATAGGGAGTATGTCAGAATTTGCAGACATGTTTTATAACCACCACACGTCATTACATTTACTCTTCAGGTTCTTCAGAAGAACCCTGTGATTGGACTAAAGAACATTTATAGATGTGGAAAGTAATGCAAAGGACTGCTGGGGATCACTTAGCTAGTGGCTGGTACTGGAGAAGTCTCTCGAGAATCCCTTGGAGAACAAGGAAAGAAATCAACATGCTCATTGGAAGGACTGATGCTGAAGCTCAAGCTCCAATACTTTGGCCACCTGATGCAAAGAACCAACTCACTGGAAGAGACCCTGATGCTGGGAAAGATGGAAGGCAGGAAGAGAAGGGGATGACAGAGGATGAGATGGTTGGATGGCATCACTGACTCAGTGGACATGAGTTTGAGCAAGCTCAGGGAGATAGTGAAGGACAGGGAAGCCTGGCGTGCTGCAGTCCTTGGGGTCACAAAAAGTCAAACACAACTGAGCGACTGCACAACAACAACACTCTGGCAAACCCAGGATTTGAATCCATCTTCTGAGTTCAAAACCCATGTACCTAATTACTAAGTTTGTCCTTCATGTGTACTTTGTAAATTCAAAGGGTTTTTTCATCTGCTCATGTGCTTCACACAGATATACCTGGAGATAGAAAAAGAAGCATAATTTCAATTTTAGTATAATTTCAATTTTGTGACTGAGCTGATAGAGCTGAGATTCAAACATACATGTTCAGACTTTACTTACTAATAACAGTTGTTGCACTTGTTACCCTGATGTACCTAAGGATAAACTCATAATAAGAATCAAGAATATGTGTCAATTTCATAAAACTATATACTGTGCAGATGAATCAACCCTATGGTATTTTCATTATATCATGCTATAGAAAACTTCATATGGCCCAGTAATGATATGGTGGTTTGGTAACATGAGACATCAAGCAAACAAACCTATAGGAAAACGAGCCTGATAATTAGGCTGAGTTAGAGCCAGGTCTGGACACAGAAGGAAGAAGAGAAGGTAGGATACTGAGTAAAATGAAGAAAGATTCCTGTTTTTGGTTATAAATTTCCCAGAATTTATACAGGTGGTCATGTACAACCAACAGATTTCAGTACTATACGGCTAAATGCTAACAAAGCATTGTGCATGGTTTGCCATGATAACACAACAGATAAATACTTAATATAACTCAGGAGGGCTTCTAGAGATGAAGACATTTTGGCAGAGTTTTGAAGGATGAGTATCATAATTATTTGTTCACATGACTGTATTCCCTACATGAGCAAAACCCTTTACTTCAGCCCCATTCATCTTCTTTAGACTCCCAGCCAAGTCTAAAACCGAATAAAATATCAGTAAACATTAGTGTTGAATGAATGATTAAAGTAATGAATGAATAGATTTCTTATTAGGCACGTTGCCTAATGGATGCTGGTAGGTCAAATGGATCATTGTTTATTTTCTCTGAACAGTTCACTTCTCTGACAAGTTTAATTAATCAAGAAAAGAGAAAAGGAAGTTATTCAAATTAAATCCATGTTGTACCGTTTATTGGCCGCCTTGCTGTTCAGTTTAGCGTACAGCCCACTTTCACACTTATCCTGAAGGAATAATCTACATACCCGCCCACACTGTGATGTGGGAGAAGCCTTGAGATGAAGGGAATTTGACATCACTCAGATGGGTAGTTTTAAGGCAGCGTCATACTTTGAAAGGGTAGATATTCCCAGGGGGCGCTCCTGGTAGAGAACCTGCCTACCAGTGCAGGAGACAAAAGAGACATGGGTTCAGACGCTGGGTTCGGAAGATCGGCTGGAGGACGGCATGGCAACCCACTCCAGCATTCTTGCCTGGAGAATCCCATGGACAGAGGACCCTGGCAAGCTACAGTCCACAGGATCGCAAAGAATAGGACATAACTGAAGTGATTTAGCATGCACACAATACTATGAAAAGAGTTCAGATTCAGATTTGCCTCTGATATTTGTTTCTTATGTGGTCTTATTTCACCTCCAAACCACAATTTCTTCAGCTGTAAAATAGGGACAATAATAACCTCCTCCAGCTCTACTGTGTGGGATTAAATGAAACAATATTTTTAAAAGCATCAGTCTCGATGATTACTGCATTTATGCTGCTGCTGCTGCTAAGTCCTTCATTCGTGTTCGACTCTGTGCGACCCCATAGACGGCAGCCCACAAGACTCCCCCGCCCCTGGGACTCTCCAGGCAAGAACACTGGATGGATTGCCATTTCCTTCTCCAATGCATGAAAGTGAAAAGTGAAAGTGAAGTCGCTCAGTTGTGTCTGACTCTTAGTGACCCCATGGACTGCAGCCCACCAGGCTCCTCCATCCATGGGATTTTCCAGGCAAGGTACTGTAGTGGGGTGCCATTGCCTTCTCCATAGTGCATTTATAGGTACTCAATAAACTTTTATTGATACTTTAATCAATATTTTTCTTTATAATTCTGAACAATTCTTGATTGATAGTTACTTGATACTAGAAGAAAGCATAGAGGTGTGCATGCAGTCTACAACCACTCTCTAGTGACATCAGCAGACAAAGGCTTTAAAGGAGGAGGGGATGCTGTAATCCCATTAATCAGGGCCATGGGGAACAGTGGTCCAGGTGTCACACAAGAGCACCGACCTGGGAAGGGCTAGGATGGAGCCTGCACTCTGCTCACCAAGTAATCAGTCTGCTCCTACCCAGAGTGAGTACATAGTAGCAAGGCCTCCAGAGGGCTGTTTTCCAAACAGAAAGAAAATATAATTTTTGAACAGAGACAGTTCTCACAGTATTTTGAAATCATTATATATCCTCATTTCTTACTGTACTTTATTTCATTAATTAATTTGGGATGAGATTTCACTTTTTAAGTACAATGGATAACCATTAAAGAGTTATAAGAAAAAGAGGAAAATTGTTAATTATTTGGTCAATTTCAGGAAATCTTCAGATTTGTGAAGGGAATTTTGACCAACCATGTCCCAGAAGAGCAAAAAATGCCAGAATTTTCCTTACTGGCCAAGGAAAGAGGCTAGAAATAATTGTATATTTATAGTTTGTGGCCCTATCATACCATTGTTTGCTTTTACATCACTTTTTCAATAGATCAGCAAAGATCAATCTCCATCAAAATCCACCAGGATGGGTATGAGGGTGAGAGAAGTATTCAACTGGATATTTAAAGATAATAAAAAACTGTGGAGTAGCTCTTAAGTTTTAGACACTTCCACAAGCAAAATTCCATGTAATCATTAAAATAACCTTTTGTGGGTATTTTATCTTCATTTACAGACCTTAAGCTGAAACTCAAAAAGGAACACCGAGCTGGTAAGAAGCCAAGACACAGTCAGCACCTGAAGTCAGGGCCCATGTTCTTTCCACTTTATCACAGCTCCTTCCTCTCAATAGCTCTGACCTCGGGTGTATCCTCAAGGTTAGCTTCAGCTAAGTCAGGAGCTTGAGGATTTTAAAAGTCTGGTCTATGAAACCTCTGCAGGGCCCGAGGACATGTTCAGGAGAGGGATGAGGGCAGGAGCAAGCTGGCCAACACTGTTCACTAGCTCGGTTCCCCTTCTCTTACCTTGTATAGTGGCTGGCGAAGAAATCCTGCCAGGCCCAGTGCCACTCATTGTCCCTTTGCACTGACAAGCTTCCCCCCACCCCCGGCAATCGTCTCTCTAATGGCTTACAGTTGGAGAAGAAGGAGACGTTCTCTCTCAGTAGAGAGGATGACGTAAGGCAGCCAGATCAGCCAGGGGAGAAGGCCTAGCAGAAATCTCCAGAAAGCAGCTGTCCCCCTCCCCTCAACATGTCACCCCCTCCCCTGGTCCCATTATTTTATTGATCATATAAAGCAAAACACATTACATGTTTTGCTCTTATCTCCTCTAGATAACTGTGTGGGCTCCATTTCCAGAACTTCCAGGATCAGCATTCACTTCTCATCACACTTCTTATCTGGCCCAACACCTTGCATGTGCCTGGGGCTTGCAGCTTCCCTGGGATGACTAATTTCATTTTTGTCATTTCAACTTCCACAACTCTTGTTGTAAAGGAAAAGGAAATTAATGTTTGAATGTGTCTGACTTTTTCCCAGACTTCATGAAGTCCCAAAGGAGCCACCTAAAGAGAAAGAAGAGCATTCATTCATTCATTAGTAAATCATCTATATGTTACTATTTGGAAGCAGTTAGGAGCATGGGCTTTGGCATCACACTGGCAGGATTCTAATCCTGGCTCCTCCACTTAATGGTTGGATGTGTTATTTGATATCACTATGCAAAATAGAGGTACTATAATACATTAATCACACCTACTGCATTGTGGAAGTCAGTTGGGAAAATGTGAACAAAGCTTTCACCCTGACACCTCTCATAGAATTAGCAACTGTCATGTACGTTGATTGGAGAAGGAAAGGGCAACCCACTCCAGTACTCTTGCCTAGAAAATCCCACGGACGGAGGAGCCTGGTGTCCATGGGGTTGCAAAAAGTCAGACATGACTGAGTGGTGGTTTGGCACCGAACTGGGATTTAGAAGCCAGAGATAAGTAAGAGCCTATCTCTGATTTCAGGGGTAAATAATTACAAGTTAGGGTAAATATAAAATTATAATACAAGAAGTATTGAAATACAGATACAGAAGAGACCCACAGAAGAAAGTTTGAGACTGAGTCTAGGGGTGTCCCTGCCCTGAACTCCTCCAGAGCCTTGTTCTTACCCTAATGCAGCATGCTCACTCTCTAATAAAACAATTGTCTATTTACCCCAGGAAACTGAGACCTGGAGGGCAGGAGTTTGCCAGTTCATATTCTTGTCCTTTTCTGAATACTCATGATCTAACATGCAGCTTACATAGAAGGTTCTCAGTAAATACTGGAGAAAACAATGAACTGTGGGAGGTGACGTGTAAAACATGTTCTGTGTACAGTGAAGGCCTTTCAGGTTTGAGTAGCTTCACGCAGAGATTAAATACAAAGGGCCTCATTATGCTGGAAAAAGAAAATTGAACATAATCATGTATAGTCACTGAAGACAAAAGCAATAACAAGAGAAGTATTTTATTTTAACACAATGCTTAAGAGAGAATGGAAAAATGTGAAGATAGAGTAGTTGATACATTAGAATAACAGCCTAGAAATGAGGCGATAGGGGTCTAAGCTAAAGCAACAAGAATAGAAATGGAAATTAAAGGACAGTTTTGAAATGCTGTGCTAGAGAAAGGTATGACAGGACTTGGTAACTCACCAGACAGGGTGGAAAACTAGGAAAAGAAGGGGGAAGGGACAAGTTTGAGTCTGATTATTACCGTATTCGTGGAAAACAACTCAAATGTCTTGAGTACCTCTCCTTCAGGAAGGTTCCCAGCCTCAAGGCCTGCCCTTGATTTGGCCAGGGAGAAAGAAACTTTACCCTTGTAGGTTCTTCTGGCTGGTATTAATAGAAGAATCAAATTGACATGAGATGGATTAACAGAAGTCAAGTAAGTAAATGTTCAGTAATGTATACATGGGAGATACTCAGAAGAACTGAATATCTTCCGCAAAACAGCTGACCCTGGTCACCTTGAATACTGTCTTCAGCTAGAGACGGAAGAGGATGTGGGGGTCGTGGGTTGGCACTTCAGAGGAGAGGAAGGCAACTGACATGGAGTTGGAAAAGCAAACATTTGTAAGCAAATATTTGTTGGGATCTGTCGAGACACTAGGACCCAGAGAAGCATTTTGACAAACAGGTTTTGCTAGGTCCATCCCTGTCTGCACACCTAGTTGATCCTATAGACATCTGCGGTGACAGCTCCCTTCTTGGAGCAAGTCCTCCACTGACATTCTTTAGGCAGTTAGTGAAAGTGTTAGTTGGCCAGTCATGTCCGACTCTCTGTGACCCCATGGACTGTAGCCTGCCAGTCTCCTCTGTCCATAGAATTCTCCAGGCAAGAATACTGGAGTAGGTTGCCATTTTCTTCTCCAGGAGATCTTGGAGGGAGGTCAAAGTTTCTCCCTGTCTTTGGAGTATGGCTTTTCAGCTCAAAGTAATCTGCATGCCAAAGAGATTGTTTGGAGGTGGCAAGTTTTGCTCCTCTACAGTTCCAAATTTTTTTTTTTTAACCTGTTCTTGTTCTTCTTTTAGATAAGACCTGAGATTAGAAACCCTGTGGAAGCCAGCGACAAGGAACTTGTTCCTAACAGAAAGTGGAGCCAGATGTTGACAACAGCTCACCATTTCTCATTCCTGGAAGTGGCCACCCTTCCATCTGCCTTCACATCCATCCATTCACTTTTCCACTGTTTATCCTTCTAACAGGGCTTCCCTGCTGTCTCAGATGGTAGAGAATCTGCCTGCTATGTGGGAAACATGGGTTTGATCCATGAGTGGGAAGAGTCCCTAGGAAAGGCAATATCAACCCACTCCATTATTCTTACCTGGAGAATTCCATGGACAGAGAAGCCTGGCGGGCTACAGTCCGTGGGGTACCAAAGACTCGGACACAGCTGAACGAATAACTCTCTCTTTCATCCTTCTGACATACACTTCTTGAGTATCTACCTCAGGCCAAGCACTGTTCTGCTTTCTAAATATTTCATAACGACAGGCATTTTGCTGCTCCCTATGATTCACACGACCACAATAGCAACCATACAAAGTACAGAATGATCTTAAATTTTTTTTATTACATTGACTGGTTCTGTTTCTTCATGGGGACCGCAGTAAATTGCTCTTTTAAATTTAGCTTTGAGACACTGTAATTTCAGCTCTAAGTGCAGAAATTGAACTGCTTTCAAGAATAGCAAATAAAGATGGCAGCATCCTGGTGCTAAAATACAATGACAAGCTGGAGTACAACGATCATTCCATTGCCTCTGGGAACCATATGTCCATGCTGAGAAGGGCAACACGCTTTGTGAGCTCTATAACCAAACTGCCCGAGTGTCTGCTTTCGCTCTAGAAAGCAGAGGTGATATGCACGCCTACTGTCAAATTGACAGGATTGACGGAAGGATCACAAGAGATCATTTCTGTGAATGTGCCTTGTGAGATACATTCATACAGTGGAGGGAAAGTGAATGTGTTAGTTGCTCAGTGGGTGTCTGACTCTTTGCAACCTCATGGACTGTGGCCCACCAGGTTCCTCTGTCCATGGAATTCTCCAGGCAAGAATACTGAAGAGGGTAGCCATTCCCTTCTCCAGGGGATCTTCCCTACCCAGGGACTGAACCCCCGTCTCCTGCATTACAGGCATATTTTCACCTTCTGAGCCATCAGGGAAGCCCCATATTCATATAAGTGAGTATTATTTTTGTCACTGTAGTTTTAAGAGATCTATCCATTAAGAATGTTCCCCGAATCTCTCTTATTCCATTGTATTCAACTTGAAAAGACAAATACTGTTAATCGAGATAATGGTTAAATTCTTAGGTTAATTTTGCTGCTATATAGCTAAATGACCCTAAGCTAAATGTTTAACCTTTTGGTTTTCTCATCCTTAAAAGAGAGGATCGTAATATATGTCTTAGAATATTATTGTTAATCTTACAGCTCTCCAAACACTTCCCAAATCCATTAGCCCGAAAAATATCATGTTTCAGGTGTCACTTCCTAATTCTTACCATTCCCTGAGAGCTCCTCTCCTCACCTGGGTTTCTACTCAGTAAACTTCCGTTGAATTTCTATCAGGCTTCCATGATATATTCACTTATTTTTGTCTTTCCTGTAGACTAGACTCCTTGCAGAGTTGTCTCACTGAAACTTGTGGCTCTAGCAACCAGCATAGTGGCTTCAAAAGCAAGTGTTCAATAAATGTTTGCTGAAATAAATGAATAAAGAATATAATATATTCTTTATGTGCTTTATAGGAATTAACTGTTAATAATAATAATGAATCTCATGAGTTAAATGTTAGTGTCTGAGTGAACTCATCAGAACAGAACAGTCACTCAGTCGTGTCCAACTCTTTGCAACATCATGGACGGTAGCCTACCAGCCTCCTCTGTCCATGGGATTTCCCAGGCAACAGTCCTGGAATGGATTGCCATTCCCTTCTCCAGGGGATCTTCCCAACCCAGGGATCGAACCCGGGTCTCCCGCATTGTAGATGGATGCTTTACCATGTGAGCCACCAGGGAAGTCTATGGTAAGTTCACGGTTACTTCCCACCTCTCTCCACAGTTCCATGTGAGAGCTACAGAAACCCTGTCTTAATTCCTTGAGTGAATTCATGGTAAAGCAAAAATGAGTATAATAGTTTTAATTGGGACGAATGACTTTAATATTTTCTATAACTCAGTAATTCTTAACCTGGGCAATTCTGCCCCTCAGAGGTTATTTGGTTGTCAAAACTAGAGGAGAGTATTACTGGCACCTAGTGGGTATGGGCCAAGATATTGTTACCAAACCCTTTACAAGGCGCTGAACAGCCCCCAAGACAAATAATTACTGGTCCAAAATCGAGAAACACTACCGTCAAACTCTTCAGGTTCTACAGGTGATTTAACATTCCATAAGCCTATTTGGGAAGCCTGTTTTAGCAGACTGCAGCTTCACAGAAGGGACTATACAATTATTCCACAAAAAACTTTTGAGTTGGCCAAAGTTTGTTTAGGTTTGCCATAAGTCCAGAACGAACTTTTTGGCCATCCCGATACTTTTACAAAACAGGTGGTGGTTTTCTCACAACAATACTAACAAGAGAACTGCAAACAGGACTGTCAGTCAATATACGCCTCAGTACCCATCCATCTCATGGCAGACACACGCCTGGTTGGCCTTTGTTTATGGCAACAAACTCTGTCTGGAAATATTGAAGAAGCTAGACTTTCTTCCCTCCAGGCTAAAGAATATTAATTGCCACAGAGATATTTCCTCGGGGACTATGGCAATATAACCATGGAACAACCCTGGTTTCCAAGGGAATATATAAAGATAAATGGTGTGTATATTTCTATAAGATTTTATTTTAAAAATATGTATGATATTCCCAATTTTGATAGTTTTTCTGTTTTTAACTTTTTACAAGTGATTTCTGTTTTCCTCTTGGGGCTAAAACCTTACTGTGACCCTACCCTCAGTGATTTCTCTGGTCCAGTGTTACTTCCCATCTCTCCACATTTCTGTGTGCCAGCCACAGAAACCCAGTCTGAATTCCTTGAGCTTCCTGTGTGCCGGTCTATTTCTCTGTCAGAAGCATTCATAGGTTGCCTAGTTAATTCCTATTCATCTCACAGAGCTCAGCTCAAATGTCACTTTCTAGAGATCACCTCCTGTGGTCCCACAGGAAGTCACACTTCAAATTATACCCTCATCTTGAGCCCCAGTTGTTCTGCCTAGTACCTATCACAGCCACCATTAAATCAGTTCTCTAACGTCAGTTCTATAACACAGGTCATTCCTATGTCTGCAAGTAAACCACACATACATTTGGGACACTATAAAAATTGGTTAGACTAGGAAAAAATAACTTTTAGAAACAAGTATTCTCATTTCAGATTTAAATGATATTTGGCAAGTAGTTCCTGAGTCAGATAAATATCCTACAAAAAGTATACACAGAGACCCTGTGGGTGAAAGAGTTCAGGTTGAGTCAAGAACTATGACTCTTACTTTTTTCTTCCTATATCTAGTTGTTCTAGGGGAGAAGATTCTTTTTATAATTATTAAAAAAAGATGTTAATGGCTAAGAATATTAAGAAGTGTGTGGAAAACTTTGTGAAAAAATGGAAAAAAAANTGGGATGGGTTACCCAACCAAGTGAAGGGGAAGTAATGCTCTGGCAGGGTGATCTCTGCAAGCCAATGCCCAGTAGAATTGGTGTCTACCATAAATGCCTTACCATAAATTAGTGTCTTACCATGAATGTGTAAAAACACGGTGAGAAAATTTTAAAGCATATACGAACTGAATATAAAGTTTTTGCTTGCTTGCCTTCTTTAGTGCAAAACGTTGGCCGAGTGTTTGGGGGGGCTGTGGTACTGTCCCTGGCATGGAGGATGACATTTGGAAATTTGGGGAATTCTACTGGGCTCTCTCAATATCTGGAAAAGGGAAAGAAAGAGAAGAGGGCACTGGCGGCCCTTAGAAGGCAGGGACCCAGGTAGCTCAACTTCTCGCAATACCCTCACTGAGAAGTGCCGAATTACAGTAACCCTGGGCTGTTCCTTGCTGAATCTCACTCCTTCTATATAATAAGGAGAAGGGATGTTACTGTTTGCATTTGCTTCTGGTTTGACCTGGGTCGTTGTTGTTTGGGAATGCCTTTATTTTATCGCCCCCCCCCTCCACCCCTGCATAACCAAATCATTTTGCTGTCACTGTATAAGCAGACATGTTTTCTAAAGTGCCAAGAAAGGAGTGGGGGACATTTTTCAGAGTAAAACCAGTCTTTTAGATGCCATACTCACAGCAGGAACTCCAAGAAAATAGAGGTCTTTTCTATTTGGAATCCTACACAAGATATTAGACAGAGATTCTCGGACACCAGCCAAGTCTAAATGCTACAGCACATCATACCTCAAGCACACAGAGCGTAAGGGGGAATTTAGGATAAGAGACCAAGGCAGAGCTTTTTCCTCCCCATCATCGGAGAGAAGCAGTCAAGGAATCTTGTAACCCTTTGTATCAAGGGGATCATGTAATCCTTCCAGTCTTGAATGGAAGTCAAGACTGCCAGTGCAGGAAACTCCAGGGAGATGCAAGGAATTAAAAAAGGAGAAGAAGAGGAAGGAAGAGGAGGAGAATTCTGAAAAAGGCTGTTGGAAATTGTACACTGACAACCAGAGCAGCTATGTTAAGGGGATTTAAGGTGCAAACGTGAGTAACCTCATTTTATTTCTATACAGGAAACCAGAGGGATAGCTAAGAAACAAGCTCATTTTTTCTGATTCTTGGCTGGATCTGGCTCTTAGGGGACACTCCCTTCCTCAGTCAGAGAGCTGTTTTTATGACAAAGGACTCACATGCTTTCTTATAGCTACATTTTCCTTGAATCATGGTTGGCAATTAGGCATTCAAATTTGACTATTTACTTCTGGGACTTCTCTGGGTATGTGAAGAATTCCCTCATCTGTTTTGCTCAAGATGTGGGCAGAAGAAGTGACAACAGACAGATATTGCCTCTATTTGGCTGGAGTTAGGAAAGAACCACTGCAATCAGCCAAGGAAACGTTCACCAGCACTGATCCAGCAAATAGAAGTGTATCCATGGGTCTTTGACCGGCCCCAGGTCAAACAGAGTGCAGAGGGGGAACCCCACTTTTCAGAGGTTGAAGACAAGCTGTGGCTTAGAGAACTGTGGAAATTGGTAGAAGAATGGAAGGTTGTGACATGAAGTAAAAAAAAAAAGAACAAGGAATTTGTATCAACAAATATTTACTAAGCATTAGATGCTGTACTGTTAATAGATGACTCACTATCATAAAAATAATAAGAATAGTTCATGCTAATATCTATTAACTCACTTAACCTTCATAACAAACCCGTAGTGTTTATACCTGCTTGTACCGTCGCCACATTCAGGATGCAGAATCAAAGCAGCAAGAGCCTAAGTGCCTCCCCAGAATTATCCAGGTAGTCAGGGGTGGAGCTGGGATGTTAACTCAGACAATAAGCCTTCAGAGTTTAGGCTTTAAATCACTGTGTTATAGTCTCTTAAGACACAAATGATTTTTTCTCAAGGTCACAGGGAGATGGACTCACAAACAGATAATATCAATATTGTTTACACAAAAGATAATAGATATATGCAGGGTGTTTGGGAAGCCCTTCGTCCAGTTCAGGGGTCAAGGACTGCCTGGAGGAGGTGGTTTCTAATCAGAATCTTAAGGAGTGGATAGGAAAAAGTTAGGTAGGTGAAGAAGTTGAGGGAAACCAACCAAGACAGCAAGAATTAAAAATGAGCAATAGCAGTTTGGCAGCAGGGATGGCATAAAGCATGCGGAGCAGAGAGGGAAGAGATAGAGATAGAAACCTACCATGTCATACACCTGTTGAGTGAAGAACACACGAGGGTCCAGGCAAACATGACTTTGTAAGTCAGTTTAAGGACTTTGGTGGCCACTGGGGTATAGGGCAGTTAAGTAAAGGTTTGTAAACTCTACGGGTTTGTAGTATTATAATATTAGTAAGATCACTTTAGCAATACTGTTGAAGTTTTTTTTTTTTTTTTTTAACTTTGGGAGGATGTAAGTTTATCTGTCTTCTCTATTGTTTATAGGGAGGCCTTATGTCAGAAACTGGTTGGAAAGTGGACCACAAAGTTTATCTCGATGTTACAATTGTCTTTTTACTAAAGTCAGTGTATTAGTTCAGACATAGTATTTTCAGTTTTTTTCCTTCCACAAATTATACCATGACATCATCAACTTAAGTTTTAATATATATGTGACTCGGTTTCTTTTTTTAATTAAAAATTTTTTAATTAAATCAATTTGTTTTAATTGGAGGGTAATTACTTTATATTGTAGTGGCTTCTGCCAAACATCGACATGAATCAGCCGTGGGCGCACATGTGTTCCCCATCCAGACCCCCCTCCCACGTCCCTTCCCATCCCATCCCCCAGGGTCATCCCAGTGCACCAGCCCTGAACACCCTGTCTCATGCATCGAATCTGGACCGGCGATCTGCTTCACATATGATAATATACACATTTCAACGCTATCCTCTCAAATCATCCCACCCTCACCTTCTCCCACAAAGTCCAAAAGACTGTTCTTTACATCTGTGTCTCTTTTGCAGTCTCACATATAGGGTCATCGTTACCATCTTTCTAAATTCCATATATATGTGTTAGTATACTGTATTGGTGTTTTTCTTTCTGACTTACTTCACTCTGTATGATAGGCTCCAGTTTCATCCACCTCATTAGAACTGATTCAAATGCATTCTTTTTAATGGCTGAGCAATATTCCATTGTGTATATGTACCACAGCTTTCTTATCCATTCACATGACTAGGTTTCTTTTATTGCCTCTTTTATTTCTTTTTCTTCCTTCCTTAATTCCTTTCTTCCTCTTCTTCTCCTCTCTCACTTATTTCATCAAGTGGCTAAATTGTCCCCAAACCATACTTTGATTTTACCACAGAAGTTAAAATGATAACATGAAGATCATGTAGGAAGATAGTGAAATGAGTCAGGCAAGAGGTTTTGCCTGATAAAGACCTACACTGGAATGATATTAGAAATGGAGAAGGGGAGAGCATATTTGAAAAAGAGGTAAGGATTAAGATCAGTCAGCTATGTGTGCATGGGGAGCTGGGGTGGTAACAAAATTCGAAGAACCAGGATGTGTTCTGGTTTCTGGCCTGGATGGCTGTCATTTACTGAAATACAGAGAATAAAATGAGAAATACATCTAGAAAGAAGGTGATGGCTTTAGTTTAAGGCATATGGATTTGAGGTACACGTGGAAACATCCAACAGAAAGTAAATGGGTCTGAAACCAAGGGAGTGATGATAGAAATTGGAAATAAGTGCTGTTAGAAATAGAAATTTAGCACTTATTTGACTAGAGGCTGTGACAGCTAGGTCCAAAGATGATCACATCAATTTCTTTTCTTCCTCTATGTACCCTCTTACCCACCGGACAAATTTGTTTTCCCTTACCTTGAATCTCATCTAGATTTGTAAATGCTTTGACCAGTAGACTGTTCTGTAAGAGGAATTCTGGAATTTCTGAACTCAAGCTTCAACAAAATAGGCAACTTTTAGAAACTCCCTCTTGGTAGTAACTCCCTCTTGGAATAGTCTTCTTGGACCATAGGAAGTATATAGCTGCCATGCTATGAAGAAGCCCAAGCTGTAAACCCACAGAATCATGGTAATAAATGGTTGGCTGTTATTTTTTAAGCCACTAGTTTTAAATAACTTAATATATAGCAATAGAAACAGAAATTTGTACCTGAGTACTGCTGAATGAAGTGATGCTGTAACGAAAACCTAATACATATGACATGGCTTTGAATCTGGCAGGAGGCAGAAACTGAGAGGGCTTTGAAAAGACATAGAGGCTAAAAGGGAAATGAGGAAATATGTAGTAAAGATTTGACAATAAAGGACGTAAGTTATAGGTTGGTAGCTTAATTAGTGCAATGCTGCCTACTGTAACATGAAAAATAGAAAGAGTAGCTAATAAATGCATGGATCTTGCTAAGAAGATTTCCAGGTAGAGTGGTGCTTATTTTTGCTGCCAATGATAAAGGCAAGATGAACCTAAGAAGGAACTGTCCAGTTTTCAAGCAGAATACAGAGACAGTATATCCAATGCAAGCTCTGCTGCTGCTAAGTCACTTCAGTCGTGTCCGACTCTGTGCGACCCCATGGACTGCAGACACCCAGGTTCCTCCGTCCATGGGATTTTCCAGGCAAGAGTACTGGAGTGAGTTGCCAATGCAAGCTCTACTTGATGGGAAATTTAAAAACGATCTCATATTTGTAGTTTCTCTGGACAAAAGAGATTCTCAGATTAAGAAATGGCCACAGGGTAAAAATCAAATCCAGTGGCTTCTATAAAACATAGCCTCTAGGTACAAATCAGATTGGGCTTCCCTGGTAGTTCAGCTGGTAAGGAATTCGCCTGCAATGCAGGAGAGCCCAGTTCAATTCCTGGGTCAGGGAAATCTGGAGAAGGCATAGGCACCCACTCTAGTATTCTTGGGCTTCCCTGGTGGTTCAGATGGTAAAGAACCTGCCTGCAATGCAGGAGACCTGGGTTTTATCCTCAAGGAGGGAAGATCCCCTGCAGGAGGGCACAGCAACCCACTCCAAAATTCTCACCTGGAGAATCCCCATGGGCAGAGGAGTCTGGTGGGCTACACTCCATGGGTTGGCAAAGTGTCAGACTCAACTGAGCGACTCAGCACAGCACAGATCAAATCAAGGGTATTATTATAGGACCCTTTGTTGACATATCAAAAAGATTTACAGTTATGCCTCATAAAGATCTCAACTAGATAAATGGACTTCCTAAGGGGGAGCTTCCTGGAGCCTCTCAGTCAGACAATACAACATCTGAGAACCTTAAAGGTTTTGCCACACAGCACACTAACTTTGAGGGTCCTATCTCAAAGAAAGTGTGGATATTGTTTTTGTCCTTGACACGAATTTATAATTTGATACACAGGGAGCCCACAGCTTTTAAAAAAGAATTTATATTAGCTTAAACTCAACAAGCTGGGAGGTATTAACCAGGAAAAATGTTTCTTTGGAGAAGGGAAATTTGCAAAGTTTAGATTACAGATACCAAATATATATCAAGAGACAGATAGTGGAAAATGAAAGGAGGTTCCCAGACCCTAAGCTTCCCATAACTAGGACAGAAAGATACCTAGAAGTACGCACAGGGTATTCTTGTAGGAAATGCAGGTAATTCTGAAGATGAAGCTAAGATTTCAGAGAGAAGGACCAAGAGCCATGGAAAAACTACTCACAAAGGGGAGAAATGAACTCCTAATCAGGGAATATCCTCTCCCCCTGGAGTCAGCGAAAATGTCTACATGTGTCTTGCTGGATTTCAGAGTTACTGAGGATAGGGATGACTAGGAGCCTTCTGTTTACTCCCTTTTTTTTGAGTGGGAACATTTACTGCTCTATTCTGTTTCTTTTTCATAATTGTGTGTTAGCTGGAAAGATGGCTTGTTTTTATGTCTCATAAATCTCCACACCCAAGAAACCATAGCTGAAAAGCAAGATTCAGGAAGTAGACCACATGATATCCTTGACTTTGAACAAATGCCATATAAGATGAGAATTTTGAAGAAGAGGTAAGTGTATTTTACACACAGGAGTATTGTTAACTGTTGTGGCCAGAGAGTTAACCATGGTAAATAATCTCTAAATAAGTCCATCATCAACCCGTTTCCCCCTTGAATGTGTATGCTACTGGTCAAAGAAAAAAAAACAAAACAGGGCAGTAGTTAGTGCAGTGAAAACATTTTGTTCAGGACTACCACTTTAGGGGGTAAGAGGCCTCAGTATAAAATTAAGCTTAATTTTAAATATGGCATGGGCAAAGCCGAATTCATAGCCAAGGAGCAGGGTGGGGGTTGGTGGATAAGAAAATTATAAAAAGGAAACATCAGGAGTAAGAGAAGATTCCAGCTAAAGTGATCTGGCAGGACTCTTGCTGAAGATAGCCAGGATGACCAGACATCAGCTGGCGACAGTGGAAGATAGGAACCCGACTAGACACTGAAGGTGATTGGGGAAGGTTGATATAGAGGATGGAGGATCCTGGCTAAACCAACTTAGCAAGATTATTTATAAATCTGGACCATGTCGAGGAGGAAATGGCAACCCACTCCACTACTACTGTTTGGAAAATCCCATGGACAGAGGAATCTGGTGGGCTACAGTCCATGGGGTTGCAAAAGACACAAGTTGGTGAATAAACAGCCACAACAAAACAAACAGTGTATGTAGAAATCCACAAGTCAGATCTAGTTGGAAAAGAGTTCAGGGAAGCCTGAGTAGAGTCTGGCCAGTGAGAGAATATTCGTCATTTTCTCCCATTAAGAAGTGGAGGTTATTTCCCCTGGGCTGGGCTGTGGCTGCCGTTGACAAAAAATGATGCAGCAGAAGAGATATCTGGGATCTAGAACCTCAGTTTGAAGAGAGCTGACAGCTTCTAGCTTCTTCCTTTTGAAACACAGCCACCATCTGCAAGGAAGCTCAACATGCATGAGGCAAAGACTCTACAGAAGACCCTCAATGGTCAGCCCTAGTCAGTGGTCAACACCCGCTTTCAGCTGTGTGAGTGAAGCCATTTGAAGACTACTGGCCCCCTCACCACCCTAGCTGATATTACAAGAGCAGAGCAATCACTTAAGTAACCCATAGAACCATGGAAATAATAATTTGTTGTTGTTTCAAACCACTAAGTTTCAGGTAGTTTGTTGTGGCAACATGTAACCAAAACAGACAAAGATGAAGACATTGAGACTGGAGGAACTATCCCCAAGACAGCGTGTGCAATAATAAAACAAGAACAACTCAGGGGAGAACAAGAAGTTTAGGTGGCCCCAAGAGGAGACTAAGAGGAAACGTTCAAAGAGATTGGAGGAGAGAAAGAAGAAGTGACATCACGGAAAACAAGGCAGAACTTCAAGATGTAAGAGAAGGCCAATGTCACAGAGAATTTTAGCAAGAAAAGATGCGGAAATCTGCCATCAGCTTTGGTGATGTGAAGTCATTAGTGACCTTTGCCAAAGCAGCTTCAGCAAAGTAGTAGAAACAGAAGCCGAATGAGGACTTAAAGAGATTCCTAGCTAGGAAATTTTACGCTGTCATAGGCAGTAAAAATGAAAGCAAACAACAGGTACAAATATCTCTTGTAACCAAGTGTCTGGAAAGGAAGTAAGAGTAACAGGGCATTTGGCAAATGGGGTCATAAGGTCAGGAGAAGTTTTTTCTTAACACATGTATGCTTTCCAGCTTAGCTGTAGGTTGCCTGGGCTTTTTGCAAATGGCCATCTTCAGACTGACGTGCAGCTCGTGCTATCATGTTTGCCCCATGGTTCTGTTTGAGAGCTGGGCTGAAGCAAGCTTTAACAACGGCAGCATCACGTGGTGTGAGGAGCTCAGTGTGGGGAGTTCTGACAGTCTGCACTAGCTTGGTGCGGAAAGTCAGCCCCCCAGACTTCAGGTCCTCCTGCATTCAATAAGTGAATTAGACTAGAGGACTTTGAAGAGCCCTCCAGTGTTAACATTCTATAGAAATGATTTTATGTTCAACAGTTACATATTTTATGCTTGTTCTTGTCATTTCCTGGAAATCAAGTAAGCTTACATGGGTTAAATCATCCAACTTAGCCAATATTGTAGCTCCTTGCCTTCACCTAAATGCATACAATACTCTCATTTCTAGCCCATATCCTATGAGTTGAAGTTTGGATATAAGGGCCTCAATAAAGGGTTTGGTTCCTCCTGAGTGCCCGAAGCCAGTCATCCAGAGCAGAGAGGCCCATGATCACCCCTAGGGCAGAGAGATTTATAGCCGTGACGAGGGGTAAACCAAGAAAAAGGGAGGGGTGGCAGTAAGTTACCACATACAGCTGACTTCCTGAAAGGGTAGGCACTCCTCAGTTTACAAGGGCTGCAGAGACAGAACTCTATCACTCAAGGTGTTGCAGAGATGAGAGACACACCCTAACCCTCCAACATCCCTCCCTCCTGAGGATCAGCACACTCAAGCATCTTTTTTCACAGTTAATGTCCATTGGGGCATATTATTTCTGCATTCAGCTTCTTTCTTTTCTATTTTGAATCTGTATTTTATGGGGCGCCTTTGTTTCCAGATGCAGTTAAAGATATAGCCAGCTATTATGTAATAGCCATTATGGCAATCATATTACAATATATAAATGTATCAAATTAACATGTTGACACCTTAAATTTACAAGTTATATGTAAATCTATTTCAATTTTCTTAAAAAAAACAAAGAGGCCAGCGGGTGTGCAGTTTTTATACAATCAGGAAAGGTATTTAATTGGTATCACTATGCTTTCTTGAGGAGGGCATGGCAGCCCACTTCAGTATTCTTGCCTGGAGAATCTCGTGGACAGAGGAGCCTGGCGGGCTACACATCCATAGATTGCAAAGAGTTGGACGTGACTGAAGCAACTTAGCACGTGTGCACACACTGTGTTTTCCTGGGGCTTCCCTGATGGCTCAGTGGTAAAGAACCCGCCTGCCAATGCAGGGGACACAAGTTCAATCCCCGGTTCAGGAAGATCTCCTGGAGGAGGAAATAGCAACCTGCTCCAGTGTTCTTACCTGGGAAATCCCATGGACAGAGGAGCCTGGCAGACTACAGTCCATGGGGTTGCAAAAGTTGGACACAACTTAAGCGATTAAGTAACAACAGCAACCGTGCTTTCTTCCTGTAGAAGAAGAAAATAACTAGAAAGAGAAATCTTTTTACATCTCTCACAGCTGCCACCTGAAATCCCAATAGTTTAATATCAATGTTATTAGTGTGACAGGAAGAAAACTATATGTGTGATAAGAAAAGTAATTCTGGTTTTCCATTGGGTTCTAATGAGGAAGACCCTCCGAACATCCATGCTAAGGGGGATGGTGGGTGTGAGTGTGAGTGAGTTAGGAGAAGGCTTTCGAGGGCCAGCTTGCTTTGTTTAAGGAAGAAGAAGAAGGACAATACAAAAGAAGAAGGAAGGAGAGAAAGAGAATTCCAGAGAGAACAGTCCATAAAGCTGCAAGTCTGTTTGAGGGAGAAGGGAGAATCACAGAGCAGCTATTGGCTAAAAAGAAATACTGCAAGAAGAACTGAGATGCCTAAGTGGGAATTTTATGTGCATCTTATGCTGTGTGATATAACATTCTTCACCGTCTATTTCTCTCCAGTGCCTTCAGCAGCTTTCCTCTTGGTGTGGTGGTTAAGAACACAGATGCTGCATTTCAGCTCTTGGGCCCGCACACACACCTGACTGTGTGACTTTGGGTGATTTAATGTGACATCTTCAACCTTCGTGACTTCCCAGGTGGTGCTGGTGGTAAAGAACCTGCCTACCAATCCTGCAGATGTAAGAGACACAGGATCTTCCCTGGGTCGGGAAGATCCCCTGGAGGAGGGCATGGCAGCCCACTCCAGTATTCTTCCCTGGAGAAACCCAAGGACAGAGGAGCCCGGTGGACTATGGTCCATAGGATCTCAAAGAGTCGAACATGACTGAAACGACTTAGCACTCAGCACTTCAAGTTTTGGTTTCCTTATTTCTAAAACAATGATAATAAGATGACCTACCTCATAAAGTTTCTGTGAGAATTAAATATATTAATACATGCAAAGGGGCTTGTAACTGGCCTGGCACATACCAGGCTAGAACTTTCTGAAACTTTGTTTTAGTTTTGGGAGGATATGACAAAGAACTAAGTTCTCTTTTCCAGAAGTATGATGAGAACGAGGACTGCTCCAAAGGACCAGTCACATCTGATATTTTCATAATGGTTATTATTATTGTTATTATCATTATTTTGGATCTCGCTCTTAACATGAATCTATGTACACACATTTTGCTTATCATATTTTCATGTATAGCCACTCATTATTCCTTCATTCAAGTAATCATTATTATTTGATTCATTCAACGTTTATGGAGCACTTATAATTGATACTTTCTACATGGAGAAAGACTGTCCTCCTCTTGGTAGCAAAGAGAAGCAGGAAAATAACAAGCAGCAAGTCATCGCAAATGCTGCACCACTTAATAAAGTCATGAGAAGAGTTCTTACAGTCTTCCATATAGGAAGACCACCGCTGGAAAAAGTAAGGTAGTAGGAATTAATCCACATTTGTCAAATTTATACTGCCTGTGACCACGTCAACAGCAAATGTATCACGTCTTCATTACTCAAGAAGTTTCCAAGCTCACCATCTCAAGTACAATTACTTGCACAATAAGCTCTTTATAATCTCACCCTTTGTTCAGGGCACAAATCTTCCTAAATTCCTCAGCAAACTTTTCCCAAAATGGCATTACTTGCCCACCCCTAATTACAGTCCCTTTTATTTGCATGTGACTTTTCTCATGACAAAATTAATCCCATGAGGAGGCAGTACCAGGAATGCTCCATCTAACCGAACTCCAACTGTGTTCTTGGCTCATCACCCTTTTGGACAAATAAGAATGTAAACATTCCACAGCCTCCTCCTTCTCTTGTCTGCTCTCCCACAATGTCTTGCTGTTTGGTGCAAGTTCTTCTGAATTCATGAACCTAACACAGTCTGCATCTGTAATCTAAACTTTATGCACTTTCCTTTTATAATAAAACATTTCTCTTCTGATGAATAGTTTCCCAAACTCTGCCTGTTGTTATCTTCCCTGGAATGGACACCTTTAGAAACATAAATTTGCAACTTTGGTTAAAAGGTAAATATCACAAAGTCCATTTAAAGTCATAAAAGAGCAATGAAGTAATTTCAGGTTAAACTAGATAATAGCCAGAGAATTTTTTTCATTTATGTCCTGAATTCCCACACTATCACTCACCTACTTCACTGAAAATGTTAGGTTTTCTAGATTCTAAACAATTGGAATTAAATTGTAAACTGCTAAACATTTTTTATCTGTGATCTAAAGCAGCTCTCCACTCAGAGATGCTAAAAATGAATAACTGCAACAGATAAAATTCTATTGCTCTGTACCCCACCTGAACCATCATTTCCCAACATACTGCAGAATTGTTAACCTCTTGACTCTGGTGTTTCATTTTTTTTTTTTTAACTGGTGTTTTAAACTGGTATTTCCACGATTTCAGAAGTTTGAAGTCTCCTACCAAAAATTGCATTTCCATTCTAAAACAAGCAAGTAAACAAACAAAAAATACCTATTGGCTTCCTGAAAGATCAGCATTATACAGAGGATTTGAACCTCCATACCCCACTTGCTAGGATAGCTCAGTGGTAAAGAATCCACCTGCAATGGAAGAGATGCCGAAATGGGTTCAGTTCCTGGGTGGGAAGATCCCTTGGAGGAGGAAATGGCAACCCACTAGAGTACTCTTGCCTGGGAAATCCCATGGACAGAGAAGCCTGGTGGGCTACAGTTCAGGGGGTCAAAAAAGTGTCGGACATGACGGAGCACACACACCTCCCACTTCCTACGTTAGTCAGGGAACTTGGCCTCCCTGTATAACGTGGTTAAAAATTCTGAGCTCTGAAAACTTTGTAGGTCTGCATGAAACAATCATCACTCATTTAATAACTGTTGATTGAACACTTTCCAAGTAGAAGGCACAAAGCCATAAGCTCTGAAGGATACAAAGATGAGTTAGAGAAAGATAATGCCCTGAAGAAGCTTAGGATTTAGATGAATATCAATAACTATAATTCAAGATGGAAACACCTTCAACCAGGTCCCAGAGCAAAGGTTGCCTCCTCCAAGAGGCCCTCCTGACTACTCCATTTATTGTGGCCCTCATTTACTCTTCTCCACTGCACCTAGTTTTAGCTTCTTACAGCACTTTCATTATCTGACATTACCATGGTTATTACTTTTTATTTACTAGATTTTAGTCAGTTTCTTCCTTCATCATGAGAGCACCATGAAAACAGAGGCTTCCTCTGTCCTATTCATCATTGTAAAACAACGCTTCATAAATATCTGTGGATGAACAGACAAGAGGTTCAAAAGTAAAGCTCAAAGAAGGTGGGAGTGAGACAGTGCTTCTGTGTGTAAAATTACTCAGAAAAACACTAACAGTTTTCTCAATAGGAACATTCTAATCTGTGAACATTATGTCTCAAGAGGATATTGTCTTCAAGGACTGAGCCTGGGGACTGAGCTTACTGAGGAGCCTCACTGAATGAGTATGAAGGAGAGAGAGAAGTCTACCTTCCAACCAGCCCCCAGAAGTAACGATCTCGCCTTATGTATGAAACTGACCCATGGCATCTTCCTTTCCAAAGAAAGAAAATCCACTTCTGGCAGATGAAGCAGCCCTTTCACACTGCTCCTGGAGGGTTATTTAACACAATTAGATTTCATATACATCAACACCTCATGTGAACAAACACAAACTTGTACCAGAGAGCCTTTACCCTTTAGAATATACTTTAAAGTCAGTATATTATGTATCAATAAGATAACTACCATTCAAAATAGGAAAAAAAAATCCTGAAAATGCTCTAAGGTAATTTTTAATATGATTAGATGAAATTTAAACAACCCAGGAAATATCCATGATTTGTCTGAAAAGACTATAATTAAATGTCTAATAAAAGGAAAATGATCTGTAATTGTCACCATTTCTTTTCATACTTACGGGCCTTGTAAGATCAATAATAATAGGTGAGTTTTCACAACCTCATTATAGTTAAACCACATTTGCTAACAATTGCTTCCTTCTTCATTAAAATGTTTCATTCAATAACTACTGCAAGTGTCAAGTCAATTTACCCAGAGCTCCTTGATTGCCGGGTTGCTAATGCTCTGCGCACACCACATACAGCTATTCACATTTGTAATCTCAATGGGAATTCTCTCCACTGAATGACAATGAAAGGGTGCTCTTCCTTTCAGTCTTCTCCCAGGGCAGGGGAAATACAGAAATTGTCATCCTTTGTGTTTCAGCATGTGACATGATTGAGGGGAGTCTAAAAATAAATTTGTTTTTGATGTTTGACATAAACCAGGGACTCAATTAATAGCCCTTCATTGTTGAAGTTCCTCTAGAGTAGAGGTGAGTGATGACATTAAGAATCTCTCCAGAGAGAGAATTCAGATTTATAAAATTCCTAGTCTATACTAAATACTCTACATACACTGCAGAGTATGTGCCGAAAACATCTATAACTGTGTATTATTTACCACCGTGTGTCTTAGACTGTTTCACTTTGGGAGGGTGAAGAAGTGAGAACATATACTTCAAGGTCACCATTCAATATTCATAACAACCTTTTGGGATGGGACACTTCTATTCCCATTTTATATACAGTGTAGTTTCCACCTTGGACTTAAGCTATGTCCATTTTCCTGTGTGCAATACAATAGCCATCAGTTGTCTACGTGCATGAAGGAGTGAAAATTTTTGAATGAGGACTTGCACTAACAGAAGGTGAACGCATCAATCTTAACCTAGTTACAAATATCCTATTGAAAAGGCCAGTAGAATGTGGAGTCAGACACGACTTAGTGACTGAACGACAACTGTAGAATGTGGTATTTGTCACTGACATTCTTGAACCCACTCAGAAGGATTCCTGTCTGGGTCCTAAGAAGATAAAAGGATATAAAAACAAAACAAGACAAGAAAAACACAGAGTCACTTCTCTAGAAACTGTGTATGCTCATAAGCCATAAGCTTTAACGCCACCTCCCTCTCACCAAACTAGAGGGTCCTCTGCAGTCCAGCTTTGCTAGGGCATTGTAGGAAAATTCTCTCACATTCCTTTAGGAGAATGTCCAGAAGCAACCTCCTCTCTCTGGACATTGTCACGGTGGGCATATTCTGGAACTGTTCTCATTGTTTTGTTACGAAATTCAAATGAAGCCAAAACACTGAGTAAAACAAAACAAAGCCAACAGAATCATAAGGAACCAGAGCTTATGCCTCTGGAGTTCATCAACCTGAAGGTGTTTTGGCAGAAACTATTCCTCTCGTATTTATTCTCCCCAGTTCAGTTCAGTACAGTCGCTCAGTCGTGTCCAACTCTTTGCGACCCCAGAAATCGCAGCACGCCAGGCCTCCCTGTCCATCACCAACTCCCGGAGTTCACTCAGACTCCCGTTCATCGAGTCCATGATGCCATCCAACCATTTCATCCTCTGTCATCCCCTTCTCCTCCTGCCCCCAAGCCCTCCCAGCATCAGTCTTTTCCAATGAGTCAACTCTTTGCATGAGGTGGCCAAATACTGGAGTTTCAGCCTTAGCATCGTTCATTCCAAAGAAATCCCAGGGTTGATCTCCTTCAGAATGGACTGGTTGGATCTCCTTGCAGTCCAAGGGACTCTCAGGAGTCTTCTCCAACACCACAGTTCAAAAGCATCAATTCTTCGGTGCTCAGCCTTCTTCACAGTCCAACTCTCACATCCATACATGACCACAGGAAAAACCATAGCCTTGACTAGACGGACCTTAGT